>JARHVA010001218.1:1247500-1432500 GCA_037957365.1 Torreya grandis | reverse complement strand
GTACTAATAATAGTACAATGTCTTGTATACAGGGTCAAGAATCTTAATCAATTCTTGTAGAATACTAATGTTCAAGTATTGGGTACATATATATTTATAGTTGAAGAAAATTTTATTTAATTGTAATACAAAATATTTTCTAGAGTTAGGTCCTATACTCTCAACTATCCTCTCAATTATTGGACCCCACTAAAGTATTGGATCCTTTCCCTTAAGGAAATTTTAAAATATGTGTGTGTTTAGTGGTGAGTAGCTTTCATCCTCCTAATGTTGCCTATACATAAGAGGCCCCTAGCCACCCTAAATAATGACACACATTTCCATTTGGAGGCCATTCCATTTATAGTTTACAAATTTCAATTTTACATAAATATTTAATCATTTGAAATTTACTATCGTAAATAAACAAGGGTGTAATGCATCAAGTCCCTACGATAAAAAATAGAACCAAATTTGTATTTGACAAGTGAAGAATGTTTTTTTACAAGACCATATATTTTGTTTTAATATATAAACTTACCAACAAATTAAACAAAAAAGCCACCAAAAACAACACGAGAACAAATAAAACATAAAAGTTAGAAAGTAACATTATCTTAATTGCAAAATACTTTATGAATCCAAGAATGTAACAATACAAATCTATAACTTCTTTAAAAAATCAACTTAAATGATCAAATTAAAGTTAAAATTATGAAATGAAGATTACACCATGAAAGAGTTCATTCAAAAATCTTCTGAACTAATGATTGACACAATGCTCAAATCTTGATTTTATGGTAGGTCCACCATCTTACAAATCTCACAAATCTTAGATGTTTGCATATTAGATATTTTAGAGAATAAGCCCTGAGTAGACTCTAATGCCATAACATCCAAACCAAAACTTATTTTTTCCCTTCGTGTTTGTCCTACGATAAATCTAAACATGCTTAAACAAATTTCAAGATTCGTATAAAATAATAAACAATTGAAAAATCTATAACTAGCGAGCTTGGGTAATCTGTAGGGGCTAAATTTATAAGCAACGACAGAGAACAAAAAACACAGTAGACACCAGCATCATAAAACTAAACATTTGGTGATTATAATTGAACACAGATCAGATCCAAATATGATAATGTTTTCTTCTTCAAATGCAAAGAAATAAGGCATATCAGATCCGAGTATTATAATCTTTTCTTATTCGAATGCACCAAAAAAGGGCATTTAATTAAAATACATTTTCTAAACACCCTTAACCTATCAAAGTATAGCTCATTATTAGAAAGAGAGGGCTCAGATTTTTGAATATTTATCAGCAAGGAAAATTGCCATTTGGTTGAGAAAACTGTGTAAAACATCATCATAGTCAATATAATAACATAAGTGTCTTAGAAGGAAGGTAAATTTTGAGTTTCAGGTATAGAATTGATTGGAAGAGAATTATAACACTAAGAAATCATGTCAACTCATGTTTACACCTGATAGAAACAACAACAACGCACATTTAAACCAAAAATATTATGGACTGAATATTCCCTGCTGTCAAAAGTCACATACAGTAGACTTAAACATTAATACGAAGTTAAAAGTATAAAAGAAATGTGTTACAACCTTCCACGAGAGCCTAAGATTCAAGGATTACAATTTTAAACCGTCACACATCAATCTGAAAAACACTTAATGAGAAAATTGTGTCATTAAATGCTAATAATACTTTCAATTTATGTAAATTTCATTTAATTTTTTGTTTGTATATAAAAATTGTAATCCAGGCACTGGTAAAATTGTGAAATTCTCTACACATAATGTTTTAATTAGATAATCAAAATATCCATAGGATGTAGTTGCAACAGGTTTTTCTGATCATGGTTCACAATGTAAATGTGTAAAGTATGAAAAAATAGTTCACCAAAATATATAACTGAAAAAACTTCTTTCATTATTCATCCTTGACCACAATAACAAACCAGAGTTTTAATTTTCTATGAAAAGGATTAAATCAACATGTAAGGCAACTTCACAGAAGTTAACATAGAGACCATCTTAATTAAATAACAAAGAAGAACATATTTTCCTTACTTCTTGTAATTGGGTGTTGAAATTGAACATACTTGAAGTTTCTTTTCCAAGTTGTCCTAGCAATAATGCAAACAAAGATAAAATGATAAAATTGGTTAGAGCATAATAAAGGTATATATGTTGTGGTAACCTTCCACTCAATTTCAAGATATTAATATAGAAATATCAGTATGATTGCCAAGGGCATATTTTTAACTATAATCATATTGTTGGACTTATTATACCAATCATATAAATTGAACATATATAAATCAAGTATGAGTACCTTTATAACATACAAATATAAGTAGATGAAACAAATTTTTAAATTTTTGCATTTTCATACAAATGGTGAAGTTAATGTAAAGACAACTAATTTGCTCAATTTAAATGATCATGTTTGTTGTCATATACTCTGATCTTATTCCTATCTTGTTTCTTTTATCTCCTTATGATCTTCCTATTTCACAACTCTTACAATTATTATAACAATGAACTTATTCAATTAAAAAAATTGTTTTCTTAACACTCTATTACATTTTCTTATATTTTTTTCCCAAATATATTACCAATTCAACATGTTAGAAGTTAGAAAGTGCTAAAGTGCTACAATAATTGAGTTCTATCTATCTTAGTACTACAACAGCCAAACACTATACAAAATGTATGTACACCTTACAACATGATAATTGAGATATCATAGAACATCTTTTGAAAGTACCATATACACGTTTGTGAAGGTACCATATACACGTTTGACTCCCACCGTCACGGAAATTACCCTACTACAAACCATTGGCCAATATGATTTTTAAACATTTGCAAACTTGAAGATATGAATGCAGTTTTACTCTGTGGAAAAGAAAATTCAATCCTGTAAGTTCAGCAAACTACTAAAATTGGCTCTTTTAACTTATTATATGTGGAGCTGCAATTGCAGGGGTTATTACAGGAGTATGCATAGTCTTAATGGTAGCAGTATTTGCTCTAGTCTTTTACAGAAAAAAACGGTTGTAGATATAGATTCAAGATAAACTAGCCATGGGAAGAGCAGAAATTATAGCAGTCAACAGCGGAGGAAAACCCACAAAACTCTTCGCCAGCAAAGAGATGCATGATCCGAAAATCCTGTCCCTTTGAATTACAGAATGGATGTCCCAACCGTTGACCTCCTATGGTCTTCCTGGTAATTCTGAAGCAGGATCCTCTTATCATTGAGTCTAAATTGGATAAATTGGTTTGGATGATGGTGATTCAGAAACAAAGCAAAATACTTTTACAAGGATTTGATTGAGGAGGGAGTTTGTAACAGAGAGAACATGAATAGGGTAATGCAATGGAGGAGATGAAAGAATCCATACGCCAAGATGGGGATAAGATGGGAAGATTTGTAAAGAAGGCAATTCAATAGAATTATGAAGCTATATGCGTCACATGGACAGAGGCTATGGTGGCATGAACTAACAAACTTAAAAAGTTCACAGAGGGAACTGTTGAAGCTCAGAGCATATGGATATCTAACAAATTCAGGATGGACACCTTATAGAAGGAAATGTCTTTTGCATTCACAAACAGCTTCATTCAGACAAAGACATTGGAGATTCGGGACTGAAGATTAGGGAATTATTTTCCATTCAGTTTTTATTACATTTTTATGTAATTTTGCTTTGGAGTCATAATGATGTTTGGCCATTGCCAACTTAGCTCTTAGTATCCTTGAATTTTGAACTTTCCAGTGGCAAGTCATTGCTTTTGTAATTTTTGTATATAATATATATATTATAAATATATTTTACCTTACCAAAAAAATATTGTTTTTAACCTTCATCTTACTGAAGTGCAGTTTACTAAGTTCTTTATTTAGACTATTAGTGTAAATTTAGTTTGCATGAACAGTTTTTTGTGGAGCTTAATTTAGACAGTTAGTTAATATTTAGTTAATATATTTTTTTAGAAAAAATAAAGCCTTAGAAAGGCTAGAGTTAGTTTTAGTTGCTATTACATGTAAATTATTATTTAGATACATTTAAAATATTTTATTCAATAATTAGAAAAGCATGTTCACATGCAATTCTATTAATACATTGTAATTGATCTTTATTTTCAAGAAGAAGAAGGAGAAGGAGAATGATTCCAATTTTTTGAAGAAGAAGTCTTTTTTATTTTTGAAACTCTTATCTCTTCTGTATTATGAATATTGCATATATTTGGCTATGATTTAATTTTATTTAAAAATTCTACATTTGGTATCAAAGCAGGGATTTTTATTTTGGGTTAAAGATTTAGTAGTTGAAATTTTGCCAAAAAATTTATCGTGTCAAATTCTAACTCTTTGCCCATTCCAGAATTTGATGGAAATGAGTATGATTATTGGTGTATCAAAATGATGACTTTTTTGATAGGAAAAGATTTGTGGGAGATTATTGAATCAAGTTATGCAAAGGCAGCTGATTGGAATGCCCTCACAGCAAATGATAAAACAGCTAAGAAGGAGGCTAAGAAGAAGAATGCTCAAGCCTTATTTCATATTCAAATAACGCTAGATAAGAGTTTATTTCCACGAATTGCAGGAGCAAAGACAACAGAGGATGCTTGGAAGACTTTTAAAGAAGCTTACCAAGGTAGTGATCAAGTCAAAGTTGTCAAGTTACAGACATTGAAGAGAGAATTCGAGAATTTGAAGATGCAAGAAGCTGAAAGTGTGAGTACCTATTGTGTTAGAGTAAAAGATGTAGTCAATAAGATGGCTACACTTGGTGAAATTGTGAACAATGAGGTTGTGATCAAAAAGGTGTTGAGGACTCTCACACCAAGGTGGAACCATGTTGCCATAATCATAGAAGAAAGCAAGAATTTGTCTACCCTTCAATTTGATCATCTAGTTGGATCTTTGATGTCTCATGAAGAAAGATTGAGAAATTCATTTGGAGAAAGTGAAGAGAAAGCTTTTTCCTCCAAATTACAAATCACAAAGAATGAAGATACAAATAGTAGCATCAAGAGTAATCAAGGCCAAGGTAGAGGTCAAAATCAGAATTACTCAAGAAGAAATAGAGGCAGAGGTGGCTTCAGAGGAAGAGGTGGTTTCAGAGGAAGAGGTAGAGGCAGATTTGATAAAAGAAATATTTAGTGTTATCATTGTAACAAGTATGGCCACTTTGATTATGAGTGTAGATTAAAAGAAGGTAATAATGGTAAAAGTGTTCATTATGCTCAAGAAGGTGATGAGAATCCTCCAGACAATTTATTTTTATCTTATGACAAAGCTAAAAATGTTTCTAAAGATGTTTGGTATTTAGATTCAGGGTGTTCTAACCACATGTCAGGGAATGAAAAACTTTTTTCTATAATGGATGAAAGTTTTAAATACAAGATCAAGCTTGGTGATGACAAATCACTGGAGGTTGCTGCAAAAGGAGCTAGGGAAGTCCATACAAAAGAAGGTATGAAGAGTGTTAAAGACATTTATTACACTCCAAAGTTAAAACATAATTTGTTGAGTGTTGGACAATTATGTGAGAAGAATTATAAAGTTGTATTTGAAAATCAACAATGTACAATTTATGATAAGAATCAAGGAAATTGGGTTGTAACAGTGGTGCCTATGATAAAGAATAGGATGTTTCCATTGAAGTTTGGTGAACATAACAAGAACCTTGTCAATATGGCATATGAGGATACAAGTTGGTTGTGGCATCTCAGGTATGGGCAGTTAAATTTTCATAGTTTGAAGATTCTAACATCAAAAGCATTAGTTTTTGGTTTGCCTAAGGTTGAAGAGCACAAGGAAGTTTGTGAAGGATGTGCTAAAGGAAAACATGCAAGAGAGAAATTTTCAAAAGGCAATGCATGGAGGGCCCATTATCCACTCCAATTAGTTCATTCAGACATTTGTGGTCCTATGCAAACAAAGAGTTTGGGTAAGTCATCATATTTCATTACTTTTATTGATGATTACTCACGACAGTGTTGTGTTTATTTTTTGAAGACCAAAGGTGAAGCTTTTGAGACATTCAAGAGGTTTAGAGACCTTGTAGAAAATGACAAAGGGTGCAAAATCAAATGCTTAAGGATTGATCGTGGAGGAGAATTTTGTTCAAAAGCCTTTCAAGGTTATTGTGATATGCATGGCATTAGAAGACAACTCACCACTGCATACACACCACAACAAAATGGTGTAGCTGAAAGGAAGAATCGTACAATGGTGGAGATGGCACGAAGCATGCTACAAACAAAAGGATTAAGTAATTCTTTTTGGGGAGATGCAGTTGCTACAGCAGTATATATTCTCAATCGGAGTCCCACTAGTGCACTTGACAGGATGACTCCATATGAAGCCTGGTATGAGAAAAAACCAAATGTTAATTATTTCAAAGTTTTTGGTTGCTTAGCCTATGTTCATGTTCCTGATCAAAAGAGGCAAAAGTTAGATCCCAAAAGTGAGTCATGTATTTTTGTTGAATATAGTGAGGAAAGTAAGGCTTACAGGTTATATAATCCTCTCACTAATAAGCTTATTGTGTCAAGAGATGTGATTTTTGATGAAGGGGGAGTTTATGGTCATCAAAAAGGCCATATGGAAAAGTCAAAATCTGTTTTAAATGAAGTTATTATGGATGATATTGATCATGGGCAGCCCACTAATATTTCTATTTCAAGTGCTACAAATCCACCAAGTAACCCCTCATCTAGTTCAATTCCAAGTGTAAGTCTAGATTCAAGTCCTAGTTCTGCAAGGAAGGTAAGAAGATTGAGTGACATTTATCAAAGGAGTTCAAATCAATAACATGAAGAAAATCCAAGAGGTGAGACACTGAATTTTGATTTACTTACCAAGCCTGATTTTGAACCATCATGTTTTGAAGATGCATATACTAATGAGGTTTGGATGCAAGCAATGCAAGAAGAGATGGATTCTATTCACAGGAATGACACTTGGGAGCTTACAAAGCTTCCACATGACAAGAAGAAGATTGGCACCAAATAGGTCTACAAGACTAAGTGTAACAGTGATGGAAGTGTTGAAAGGCATAAGGCAAGATTAGTTGCTAAAGGCTTCACACAAAAGTATGGCATTGATTATGAAGAGACATTTGCACCAGTAGCAAGACAAGAGACCATTAGAATGCTGATTTCATTAGCAGCTCAAAAGAATTAGAGCATCCATCATATGGATGTGAAAAGTGCCTTCTTGAATGGGTACTTAGAAGAAGAAGTATATGTGAAACAGCCACAAGGTTTTGAAGTGCAAGGAAAAGAAAATCATGTCTACAAGTTAAAGAAGGCTTTGTATGGCCTCAAACAAGCACCAAGGGCATGGTATGCTAGGATTGATGGATATTTTCAAGAGAATGGCTTTCAAAGAAGTAAGAGTGAACCTACCCTTTACTACAAACAAGAAGGTAATGATATTCTAATTATAAGTTTGTATGTTGATGACTTGTTGTATATGGGTAGCAGTTCTATGATGAAGGATGAATTCAAAGTTTTCATGATGAATGAATTTGAGATGAAATATTTAGGCCTTATGAAATATTTTTTAGGAATGGAGGTTTATCAAAGGGAGAATAAAATTTTTATTTGTCAAACAAAGTATGCTAAAGATATGTTGAAGAAACATGATATGGTTGATTGTAAACCAGTCTCCACTCCAGTTTCTCATAGAGTTGTGTTGTGTAGAGATGATGGTGCTGAAAGAGTTAATAAGACAACTTATAGAAGTATTGTTGGAAGCTTAATGTTTCTAATTCATACAAGACCTGATATTGCTTATTCAGTTTCACTCATTTCAAGGTACATGATAGAGCCATCAAAAATACATATGAAGGCAGCCAAGAGAATTTTGAGGTACGTGAAAAGCACTCTAGATTTTGGTATTCATTACTACACTTCTAAAAGGTTCAATCTTGTTGGTTTTAGTGATTCTGATTGGGCAGGTAGTTTGGATGACCGAAAGTCAACATCTGAAAATTGTTTTTTTTTTTGTTCTGGTTTGATTACTTGGAGCTCAAAGAAGCAAAGTATAGTTGCCCTTTCTTCTACAGAAGTAGAGTATGTTGCAGTCACTGCAGCAAGTACACAAGCATTATGGCTTAGAAAACTTCTTGAAGAAATTAGAGAGATGCAAGTTCAGCCCACAGTTATTTTTTGTGATAATATTAGTGCTATTAAATTGGCTAAGAATCCAGTCCATCATAGCAGGACAAAACATTTTGATTTAAAGCATCATTTTATCTGAGATTTAGTGCAGATGAAGGTAGTAGAATTGAAATACATCAACACTAAAGAACAGTTGGCAGATATCTTTATGAAAGCAGTTGCAATAGATCAATTTTTGACACTAAGAGATCAGATTGTAAGCCCTCTCAGCATCAAGGGGGAGTATGTTGAAAACTGATGCTGCATGTTCATTTCATCAGTGGTCGCGTTTCATGCACAACTTTTAGTTATAGTTTGTTATTTTGTTGGAATAAATTGCATGCTATTTTTTGTCCCATGCGCTATAGTTCAAGTCAGTTATCATTGCTTCACTGAGTGTTTTAATTCACCAAATAATGCGTCCCTGTTTCATGCGCAGACTTTTCTCTAGTTCAACAGGGGCTAACTTTCCTTTAGTTGTTCAATATGTTTTCTGAATGCTGCGATCTGGGCAGCAATGCAATATTGTAATTCTTATATATATGCATTAATAAAGACAGTTTTAAAAAGCCTGCAAATAAAGACTTTTTGAGTACTCTATTTTTTTATATATACTCTATTTTTTTCTACTGTTATCTTTTGTGGGCATAGAAATTTTGTTTAGTTTTTTCAGATTCTACAATTGGCTCTCTATGCAAGCTTCTACTAGTTGCTTGCACTCTCCTCCCGTTGGAGTTGTTGCTCTTTATTTTAAAGACTAATAAAAATTAGTCCAAAAAAACAATGATTTTCTCTTTAGAACAACTCCCCATGAACTTATAAACAACATATGCATATGCATCACCATCAATGCGTGCCTTCGAAATAGAAATCAAACTGTGGACCTGTTTGCAACAGGTTGGACATATACACTTATGCAGAAGCTTGACTGGCTTAATACACACACAACATAACTATAGGGACCAGACGCACAAGGATGTGAGGTGTTAAAAAGTGATGCTGAAGAGCAGTTCACTCAGTTCTATTTTTAGACTATTAGTGTAAATTTAGTTTGCATGAACAGTTTTTTGAAGCTAAATTTAGACAGTTAATTTTTAGTTAATATATTTTTAGAAAAAAAAAATAAAACCTTAGAAAGGCTAGAGTTAGTTTTAGTTGATATTACATGCAAATTATTATTTAGATAAATTTAAAATATTTTATTTAATAATTAAAAAAGCATGTTTACATGCAATTCTATTAATACATTGTAATTGATCTTTATTTTCAAGAAGAAGGAGAATGATTCCAATTTTGGAAGAAAAAGTATTTTTTATTTTTGTAATTTTTATTTCTTTTGTATTATGAATATTGCATATATTTTGTTGTAATTTAATTTTATTTAAAATTCTACATCTGGTATCAGAGCAGATATTTTTATTTTGGGTTAAAGATTTAGTAGTTAGAATTTTGCCAAAAATTTATCATGTCAAATTCTAACTCCTTGCCTATTCCAGAATTTGATGGAAATGAGTATAATTATTGGTGTATCAAAATGATGACTTTTTTGATAGGAAAATATTTATGGAAGATTATTGAATCAAGGTATACAGAACCCACTGACTGGAATGCCCTCACAGCAAATGATAAAACAACTAAGAAGGAGGCTAATAAGAAGAATGTTCAAGCCTTATTTCATATTCAAATAGCTCTAGATAAGAGCCTATTTCCACAAATTACAGGAGCAAAGACAATAGAGGATGCTTGGAAGACTTTGAAAGAAGATTACCAAGGTAGTGATCAAGTCAAAGTTGTCAAGTTACAGACATTGAAGAGAGAATTCGAGAATTTGAAGATGTAAGACGCTAAAAGTGTGAGTACCTATTACGTCAAAGTAAAAGATGTAGTCAATAAGATGGCTACACTTGGTGAAATTGTGAACAATGAGGTTGTGATCAAAAAAGTGTTGAGGACTCTCACACCAAGGTAGAACCATGTTGCCATAATCATAGAAGAAAGCAAGAATTTGTCTACCCTTCAATTTGATCATCTAGTTAGATCTTTGATGTCTCATGAAGAAAAATTGAGAGATTCATTTGGAGAAAGTGATGAGAAAACTTTTTCCTCCAAATTATAAATCATAAAGAATAAAGATGCCAATAGTAGCATCAAAAGTAATCAAGGCCAAGGTAAAGGCCAAAATCAAAATTACTTAAGAGAAAATAGAGGCAGAGGTGGTTTTCGAGGAAGAGGTGGTTTCAGAGGAAGAGGTAGAGGCCGATTTGATAAAAAAATATCCAGTGTTATCATTATAACAAGTATGGCCACTTTAATTATAAGTTTAGATTAAAAGAAGGTAATAATGATAAAAACGTTCATTATGCTCAAGAAGGTGATGAGAATCCTCCAGATAATTTATTTTTATCTTATGACAAAGCTGAAAATATTTTTAAAGATGTTTGGTAATTAGATTCAGGATGTTCTAACCACATGTCAGGGAATGAATTTTTTTTTTCTATAATAGATGAAAGTTTTAAATCCAAGATCAAGCTTGGTGATGACAAATCATTGGAGGTTACTACAAAAGGAGCTATGGAAGTCCATACAAAAGAAGGTATGAAGAGTGTTAAAGACATTTATTACACTCCAAAGTTAAAGCATAATTTGTTGAGTGTTAGACAATTATGTGAGAATAATTATAAATTTATATTTAAAAATTAACAATGTATAATTTATTATAAGAATCAAGGAAATAGGGTGGTAATAGTTGTGCCTATGACAAAAAATAAGATGTTTCCATTGAAGTTTAGCGAACATAAAAAGAACCTTGTCAATATGGCATATGAGGATACAAGTTGGTTGTGGCATCTCAAGTATGGGCATTTAAATTTTCATAGTTTGAAGATTCTAACATCAAAATCATTAGTTTTGGGTTTGCCTAAGGTTGAAGAGCACAAGGAAGTTTGTGAAGGATGTGCTAAAGGAAAACATGCAAGAGAGAAATTTCCAAAAGGCAATACATGGAGGGCTCGTTATCCACTCCAGTTAGTTTATTCAGATATTTGTGGTCCTATGTAGACAAAGAGTTTGGGTAAGTCATCATATTTCATTACTTTTATTGATGATTACTCACAAAAGTGTTGGGTTTATTTTTTCAAGACCAAAGGTGAAGCTCTTGAGACATTCAAGAGGTTTAGAGCCCTTGTAGAAAATGACAAATGGTGTAAAATCAAATGGTTAAGGACTGATCATGGAGGATAATTTTATTCAAAAGCCTTTCAAGGTTATTATGATATGCATGACATTAGAAGACAACTCACCACTGCATAAACACCTCAACAAAATGGTGTAGCTGAAAAGAAGAATCGTATAGTGGTGGAGATGGCACGAAGCATGCTACAAACAAAGGGATTAAGCAACTCTTTTTGAGGAGATGTAGTTGCTACAGCAACATATATTCTTAATCAGAGTCCCACTAGTGTACTTGACAAGATGACTCCATATGAAGCCTGGTATGAAAAAGCTAAATGTTAATTATTTTAAAGTTTTTGGTTGCTTAACCTATGTTCATGTTCTTGATCAAAAGAGGCAAAAAATAGATCTCAAAAGTGAGTCATGTATTTTTGTTGGATATAGTGAGGAAAGTAAGGCTTACAAGTTATATAATCCTCTCACTAATAGGCTTATTGTGTCAAGAGATGTGAGTTTTGATGAAGGGGGAGTTTATGGTCATCAAAATGGCCATATGGAGAAGTCAAAATTTGTTTTAAATGAATTTATTATGGATGATATTGATCATGGGCAACCCACTAATATTTCTATTTCAAGTGCTACAAATCCACCAAATAACCCCTCATCTAGTTGTTCAATTCCAAGTGTAAGTCCATATTCAAGTCCTAGTTCTACAAGGAAGGTAAGAAGATTGAGTGGCATTTATCAAAGGATTTCAAATCAAGCACATGAATAAAATCCAAGAGGTGAGACACTGAATTTTGCTTTACTTACCAAGGCTGATTTTGAACCATCATGTTTTGAAGATTCATATGCTAATGAAGTTTGGATGCAAGCAATGCAAGAAGAGATGGATTCTATTCACAGGAATGACACTTGGGAGCTTACAAATATTCCACATGATAAGAAGAAGATTGGCACCAAATGGGTCTACAAGACTAAGTGTAACAGTGATGGAAGTGTTGAAAGGCATAAGGCGAGATTAGTTGCTAAAGGCTTCATATAGAAGTATGGCATTGATTATGAAGAAACATTTGCACCAGTGGCAAGACAAGAGACCATTAGAATGTTGATTTCATTAGCATCTCAAAAGAATTGGAGCATCCATCATATGGATGTGAAAAGTGCCTTCTTGAATGGGTACTTAGAAGAAGAAATATATGTGAAACAACGACAAGGTTTTGAAGTGCAAGGAAAAGAAAATCATGTCTACAAGTTAAAGAAGGCTTTGTATGGCCTCAAACAAGCACCAAGAACATGGTATGCTAGGATTGATGGATATTTTTAATAGAATGGCTTTCAAAGAAGTAAGATTGAACCTACCCTTTACTACAAACAAGAAGGTAATGATATTCTAATTGTAAGTTTGTATGTTGATGACTCGTTGTATATGGGTAGCAGTTCTATGATGAAGGATGAATTCAAAGTTTCCATGATGAATGAATTTGAGATGAAAGATTTAGGCCTCATGAAATATTTTTTAGGAATGGAGGTTTATCAAAGGGAGAATAAAAATTTTATTTGTCAAACAAAGTATGCTAAAGATATGTTGAAGAAATTTGATATGGTTGATTGTAAACCAGTCTCCACTCCAGTTGCTCATAGAGTTGTGTTGTGTAGAGATGATGATGCTGAAAGAGTTGATGAGACAGTCTATAGAAGTATTGTTGGAAGCTTAATTTTTCTAACTCATACAAGACCTGATATTGCTTATTTAGTTTCACTTATTTCAAGGTACATAGTAGAGCCATCAGAAATACATATGAAGGCAGCCAAGAGAATTTTGAGGTATGTAAAAGGCACTCTAGATTTTGGTATTCATTACTACACTTTTAAAAAATTCAATCTTGTTGGTTTTACTGATTCTGATTGGGTAGGTAGTTTGGATGACTGAAAGTCAACATCTGGGAATTGTTTTTCTTTTGGTTCTGGTTTGATTACTTGGAGCTCAAAGAAGTAAAGTATAATTACCCTTTCTTCTATAAAAGCATAGTATGTTGAAGTCACTTCAGTAGGTACACAAGCATTATGGCTTAGAAAACTTTTTGAAGAAATTGGAGAGATTCAAGTTCAGTCCACAGTTATTTTTTGTGATAACATTAGTGCTATTAATTGGCCAAGAATCCAGTCCATCACAATAGGACAACATTTTGATTTAAAGCATCATTTTATCTTAGATTTAGTGCAGATGAAGGTAGTATAGTTGAAATACATCAACACTAAAGAATAGTTGGCAGATATCTTCATGAAAGTAGTTGCAATAGATTAGTTTTTTACACTCAGAGATCAAATTGTGAGCCCGCTCAGCATCAAGGGGGAGTATGTTAAAAAGTGATGCTGAAGTGCAATTCACTCAATTCTATTTTTAAACTATTAGTGTAAATTTAGTTTTCAAGAACAATTTTTGTGGAGCTAAATTTAGACAGTTAGTTAATTTTTATTTAATATATTTTTAGAAAAAAAATAAAGCTTTAGAAAGGCTAGAGTTAGTTTTAGTTGATATTACATGCAAATTATTATTTAGATAATTTTAAAATATTTTATTTAATGATTAGAAAAGCATGTTCACATGCAATTCTATTAATACATTGTAATTGATCTTTATTTTCAAGAAGGAGAATGATTCCAATTTTTGAAGAAGAAGTATTTTTTATTTTTACAATTCTTAGTTATTTTGTATTATGAATATTGCATATATTTGGTTCTGATTTAATTTTATTTAAAATTCTACATTAGCTACGACTCTTTTCTCTTTGGCTTATGAATAAAAACATTCTACATCAATAGACAGTAACATGGATAAAAAGATATACCAACATAGGCCTAAATAGACCGCTTAACAATCCACTGAGCAACCTTCCGGTCTGATACCACATGAAAGAAACTAAAACTACCTACTAGCAGACTGTGATGCCATTTCTAGGATCTAAACAGAGTTGTTGCTCTTAAACAAATGATTCAGCTGACAAACACATGATACAACAAAGACATATAACAAGGACACAAACAAACTAAACAAACTTTCTATCATCATACATAAAATATATTACACACAATAGACAGATTACAATGGCCATTTTGAAGCCCATAACACCTTCACCAATGGCCGTTCTGTAGGCCTCCACAACTGGATTCAATGGTTGTTTTATAGGCCTTCACAACTGGATTCAATGGTCATTCTGAGACTCATTGATCCTCCCATCTTCAGCTGGGATGCACTCAGTGCATGCTCAAAATACAACAGTTACATATATTTATACTATTCCTTAGAAGGATCTAGAAAACCTTAGAAATGTCACGAAGACTTTAAGCTTAGCCATCAATCAAAATAAATGCATTAATTAAACAATTGTCATATCATATCTTTCATTGATCACAAAAATTAAATAAAAAGCAAAACATAAATGATGATTGACAATTGGTTGTGGATTGGTTTTTGGCGCATATCTAAAAGGATTTGATTGCAATGTTGGTGCAGTATATGTTGTTATCCATGAATTTTTGGTTGAATGTCTTAAATATTGTGTAAAAATTGAGCATCACAGCTTTATAAATGTATATGTCAAGTTTAGTATTTCATGTATGGCAAAGCTATATATGTTTTTGTGATTGAAAAAGTGTGAAGATGATGTTCTCCAAGGTGTCGAGTCGTTATAGATGATGGTGGCCTCTGTGAAAGAGGATATGTTATTTTGTCTAATTAAACAAAGTTGTAGAAATTTTTGAAGTCTTTTTGGCACCCATGATAATTTGATAGTGTAGTCTTGATTAAGGGGGAGAATGTTGGGTGACGTGTTTGCCCTACTAGCAGTGCTCTCATTTAATCTCATCTACTTTATTTAATTCACATCATATCTTTGATTTTTTTAATCCTATGGATATCTATTCATTAAATATTATTTGGTCTCTTGAGCCCATCCATCCAGATTGTTTTATTCGTCAAGAGATTTTTAAGGACTTCAAGATCTTTTCAATGAATGGTATAAATAGATGTAACTAATTTTTAATCTCTATGCCTCGTAGCATCCCAACTGAAACTAGTAGAAAGAATGAGTAAATAAATGTTGCAGTGTTTAATAGTAGTTAGAAGCATTGCAACTCTAGTAGAAAATGTTAATCTAGCATGGGTCTCACAATGGCCAATGAAGTTTATTTATCTGGTTGAGCACATCAGCTCACTATTCATCTGATATATGTTTGTAAGGGTTGAATGTAATTTCTTGAATCCATTGATATGAATATGATAATATAAGTTGTTAGTCTTTATATGATCTATGTTTAATCTTGTTGTGTGTTAGTGGTTGCAATTTCCATCATTTGATATATGTGCATAGTTGTTGGCAGTTGTCTGTAAATGATTTAATCTTTTCATGTAAGACATTCTAAGTAACTGTATCAACAAGTGATTTGTCATTTTTTTTTAATGTTTTGTTGTGACTATTCCACTAAATGGTTTGTAACTAGTTTTCAATATCTACCTATGTTTCAATGTTGTAATGTTGTAGTCATAAACTATGTTTCAATGGCATTATAAATCAATGGCATGTGTTTTGTCAATTCCAATAATGTGAACACCTTGATAAAAAAACCCTTCCTTGACTAAAAAAAGCTTCTCAACATTGCATTTCAAATATCAAAAGCCTTGGCCTACCTTCACTTCATAGCATTTCCCCCAACTTATCATAGAGACATCAAATCCACCAACATTCTCCTTGATCAAAAAATGGATGCAAAAGTGTTAGACTTCAGCCTCTCCTATTTTGCAAAGTCAGACTTGTGTTATATCTCAACATGAACTTAGAGGACCCTAGGCTATTTATGTCCTAAATACTACAAAAATTATCAGTGCACCGATGTGTACAGTTTTGGTGTGGTGCTGCTAGAACCCCTGATGTCACAAAAATCTATTGATTTTATGAGGCAGTCTCATTATGTTACCCTTACAGTGTATGTGGTTCATGAATCTAAAGAAGGTAATGTGATGAATGTTGTGGATTGTTGGTTGACATAAAATGCAAGTGGATCAAAATATCATGTTGTATAGAAGAAGTTATAATTAAGAACAAAAAACAAAATCAAAATGATTACAATAGATTGCCTCCATCTTAATCATCTCTGCAACCCGAACCATCCTCAAGTGAACATTCAATGGAAAATAATTTAGCAAGTTTCCAATTCCCCTTTTAAATTTGATGAGATGAGAAAACATGTTCAACCATCATGCCAACAACCATATTTAGGATTCTATATTTAACTTCCCTACAAAATCAGATAGCGCTCACTCCATCTTGCGATTTGCATTCAATACTTACCTCAAAGAAAGAGAGGGTGCCAATAACATCCAAAATATTTCCTCCATTCACAGTGCAAAAAATAATATTTTTTATTTGGATTATTAATCCCTCCCCCCAAATTTTATGCATATTTTTTGCACCTAAAATGAGTACATCTCATTCGCCAACAACCTCTCTACCAATTCCAAGTTAATTAAAATCAAATACTATAGTTTCCTCTTGAACTAATAACACAAATGTTGAAAATATAAATGTATGAAGCCCATGTGGCAGGGTAAGCATACTCACAAGCCAAGAAAGAGCCAAAATATGAGTTTTTTTGTTTGGGTTTGAAAAATGGTTGGACTATATGCCAAAACTTGGGTTGGAAACAAAAGGAAATATTATGGTCCTCAATTGGATTACATGGAAAGTATGTTTGACAATGATACTCCATGTTGTTAATAAATTTACCAAATCTTAACTACTTGGATTCACATACGATGGTTGTCTCAAGTTAGAGGCAGTCATGTCAGGGCATAGGGAGTTGTAATTCTTCAATTTATCAATGACTAGAAAGCTTTGGCCAGTTATGGATGCCTTGTCAATAGTATGTAACAGTACCCATTGTATATTAATAATACTTTCCATATATTTGACATCATTGAAAAAACAAAATTAGCATTAAAAATATGCCCAAATGGATTTAGGCTAGTTATTGGATTTACATGACTTGTATACATTACAAAGAGGTATGTAACTTGTAAGGTGGAAACATATTTCATTGATCATTTTTTATTGTTAAGGGTCGATGAGGACATCATGAGTTTTAATTTGATTGTGATAGGGTTCCATGTCTAATGAGTGGCATGAGTAAGTATTAAAATTCTATTTAACTTTACATGATACATTGAAGTACCAATGTATATCTTGTACCTTATATTTGTACATGTTGCAAATATGTTAACATCTAGAGTACTTAAATCAGGTTTAACAACATATGAAAACACCAAACTTAGACCCCTAGAAGAAAGAATAGGGTAATAAAGAACATGCAAGTGATGAAAGATTTTACTGTGCACTAGACAGTGTTAGTGAGTGCTAATGATAGGGTATTTTAGGGGATACCATATGCTAGGGGGGCATATTATACACCCAACCTAGATTCATGGTAGTGGTTAAATTTACATGACCTACATCACCAATTTTAAAGGGCTTCATATATTGCACGGTGGAAACATAATTGATTTGTTGTTTTATATTGTTGATGATGGATGAGGATATCATAAGAGCTTATTTGATTTAAACAAGAATCCACATCTAATGTGTGGCTCAAATCAATATTGCAATGTCATTAATGTGGGGACAAGCCATTGAATTCCCAAAGTCTATCTTGTTACTTATAGTCATCCATGTTGCCAATATATTTATGCATATAAAGTACAAAACAAAAATTACAATGTTATAAAAAATAAAAAAAATTATACTTTAAATGTTTTTAATTTTTTAATAATTTATTATAAAGAACATGCAAGTGGTGAAATATTTCAACATGCACTAGGTGGTGTCAGTGAGTGGTGATGATAGGGTATTTTAGGGGATTCCATATGCTAAGGGGCCATATGATACACCAAACCTGGATTCAAGGTAGTGCTTGGATTTGCATGACCTACATCACCAATTACAAAGGGCTCTATATCTTGCAAGGTGGAGACATCTTTGATTTACCATTTTCTATTATTGATGATGGGTGAGGATGTCATGAGAGCTTATTTGATTGTAACAAGACTCCACATCTAATGTGTGGCACAAATTAAAGATGCAATGTTGTTAATGTGGGTACAAAGCATTGAGGTCCTAGAGTCTATTTTGTTGCTTCCATTCATCCATGTTGCTAATATATTTATGTGTATAAAGTAAAAAAATAAAGTACAATGTTATAAAAAATAAAAAAAGTTATGCTTTAAATGTTTTCAATTTTTAAATAATATATTATAAATATAATGTATAGTATATTAATAATAATATTAAATAATATTATATTAATAATATAATAAATAATAGTATAATATTTATAACATAATATATTATTATTATTATTAAATATTGTAATTGGTCCCTGCCAAAGGCAGTAGACTGTAGGAATCAATTTTCAATTACTTGCATAGCTCTCGGCCAATCAGAGAGATCAAAATACATATCTCAATAATATTAAAAAACATTGGCTAATGTCTAGGACATAAATATTGGCATATTCATTTGGCCTTATTTGGGAATATTTCATAGAAATTAATGCACTTGCATGGTGGCCATTATGAATCTCACTGATCTGCGGGTTGTTGGCGCTAACCATATACGATTTCATATGAGCAGTATGAATTTTGTATTTGGTGGGGTTAAATAATGGGAGGTGATATTTATGCATGACAAGATAATCTTGGAGAGTTATATGGCATGTAAGGATAATCGCTCGAAGTCCCTAATGGTCCTAGGTTCTTAGGACATCACCATGGGGAAACCTTTTGGGGCCTCATGACTATTAGATTAGAGTGAGTCATCTATGGTCCAAGGCTCCTAAGACATCACCATGTGGTGACCTCTTGGGGCCTTAGGGCCATGGGACTATTGTGTTGCCCCAAGTTCCTCATAGTCATGGGCTCTCGATATGTCACCACATGGAGACATCTCAGGGCATTAGAGCCACATGATTATTGGCTTGCCCCAAATCCTTATGGTCTAAGGCTCCCCAAACATCACCACATGGTAACCTATCAGGGCCTTAGGTTCTTAGGACTATTGGCTTGGATTGATTCTCTCATGGTCTCGGGATCCTAAGACATCATCATTTGGTGACCTCTCAGGGCCTTAAGGCCTCAGGACTATTGGCTTGGATCGATTCCCCATGGTCCCTTTGTGTATGGATAATTGATTTAAAAATTGCTTAAACTATGTTTTTCATTCCTAAAATTTGAAGCCTTGTATAGAAGAAAGAAGTATATATTAATTAGAGTTTCTAAAAAAATTATTGTTAATCATTTTTGGCTTCATGAGTTAATATTGAAAATTTATTTTTTAATAATATGGAGGAGTCATGACAATAAACTATTTTTAGAAAACCCTACATTTCTCAGGACTAAAAATATGGGGACAACAAAAAATGATGTCACACAAAAGAAGAGGAATGATTGAAGGAAATATAAAGTTGTTCAGTCAACAGGAAATATTAGAGGACATACAATTGATGAAACAATGATATATTTTGCCTATGTCAAGTCCACCATTTAGAAATTATATATACCCAATTATATATGCAAATACACATTTCATGTCTCTCTACATGACCCACCATCACTGGCTTCAAACTTATCCTAGAATGATGGGATTTGTAGTGAAACAAACTTATCCATGCAATTCATTTCTAAAAAAATCTCATTTTATATTATACTACAAATTTACACTCAAAATAAAAATATACCTACCAAATTATATTTGAACATGCTATAGAGATCCACCAAAAAATAACTAAAATCAAAAGTTTGTTAAATTTTTTAGTTGTGACTACCATGATTAATATTTTAGCCAATTCTAGTTATAAAAATGAATCTGTATTGCTCAAAAGATGCACTCAAATAAATAATGATTGAAATTTATATAATGCAAAGCTATAAAAAGGATGTCCTTAATCTCTAAACTAAATAAACATATGAGAAATAACATCCAACCATGTAATCTCATTATGTTCTACATGTGAATGACTAGGCAGGTATATTAGATGATGGATAGAAAGTTCATTAGTAACATAGAATTTTTGACACAAGGCTCCTTGTCAATAATTAAATAATTTGACTTTTAATTTTATTTTTATTACAACATTACAAGGACAAAAAAATTGTTCTCAATGTAATTTACATAGGGTCATATATTTCAAAATCTCAAAGTTTATTGTAAATAATAAAAATAAAATCTAATATAAATTACAGGCTTAGACCAAATCCCTTGTGGTCCTGGGATCCCAACACATCACCACATGGTGACCTCTTGGGTTCTTGGGACTATTGGCTTTCCCCAAGTCCCTTGTGTTCTTGGGGACCCAGGGTGTCACCATTTAGCAGCCTCTTGGGGCCTTGGGGACATAGGACTATTGGCTTGCCCAGAGTCCCCCATGGTTCAAGGCTCTTGAGACATCACCATGTGGTGACCTCTCTAGGCCTTAGGGCCACATGACTATTAGTTTTCCTCAAGTCCCCTATGGTCTGAATCTCTTGAGATGTCACCATATAGAGACATCTTGAGGCCTTATAGCCTTAAGACTATTGGCTTGGACCTATTCCCTTGTGGTCCCAATTTTCCAAGATGTTTCCCCGTGGTGACCTCTTAAGGCCTCAAGAACACAAGACTATTGGCTTGGATCAAAGCCCCTACTGGTTTTAGGCTCCAAATATGTCACCACGTGGTGACCTATCGAGGCCTCTCAGCTACGGGACTATTGGTTTGCCCAAATCCCTAAATTATCTTGTGCTCTTAGGACATTACCATGTGGTGATGTCTCAAGCATTAAATCCACAGGGCTATTAGATTGCCCTAAGTCACTCATGGTCATAGGCCCTTGGGATGTCATCACGTGACAAACTCTTAGGGCCTGGAGGCCTCAAGATAATTGGCTTGCATCGAGTCCCCCATGGTCTCGAACTCCTGAGATGTCACCACGTAGTAGCCTCTTAAGGACTCAGGGCCATGGGAATATTGTCTTGCTTTGATTTCCCTATGGTCCCAAGCTCTTATGACATCACCATGTGGTGAGGTTTTAGGGACTCATAGCCATAGGACTATTAACTTACCCTAAGTCCCCATGGTCTTAGGCTTTTAAGATGTTTCCACATGGTGACGTGTCAGGGCCTCAGGCCCACAAGACTATTATCTTAGACCAAGTTCTACATGGTTGTTGTGTGTATAGAAAATTGATTTAAAAAATTGGTTTGGCTATAAGAATCACTTTTTGATTACATGCATAGCTCTCAGCTAATTAGAGAGCTCAAAATACATATCACAATAATATTGAAAATTTTTGGCTAAAGTCTTGGACATAAATATTTGCATATTCCTTTTGGCTTTATTTGGGAATATTCCATATAAATTAATGTATGTATGTGGTGTCCATTATGGATTTTAGTGATCTACAAGTTTCTAGTGCTAGTCACATATGGTTCTACATGAGTAGTATGGATTTTACAATTGGCAGGGTTAAAAAAATGTGAGGTGATATTTATGCATGAAAATACAATCTTGGAGATTTATATGGTATGGATAATCTCTCAAAATCCCTAATGGTCTTGGGCTCCCAAGACATCACCACATGGAGACCTCTCAGGGTTTTGGGGCCTCAAGACTATTGGCTTTGACTGAGTCCCCCATGGTCTTCGCCTCTTAAGATGTTACTACATGGCGACCTCCTAGGGCCTCAATGCCATAGGACTATTGGATTTCCTTGAGTTCCTTATGGTCTCAAATTCCTAGGATGTCACCATGTGGAAACATCTTAGGGCCTCAAAACCATGAGACTATTGGCTTGCCACAAGTACCCCATGATCCCAGGCTCTCAAGACATCACCAAGTGGCTACCTCTCGAGGCCTTTGGGTCTCAAGACTATTGTCTTGGATTAAGTCCCATGTGGTTCCAAACTCTTGAGATATCACCACATGGTGACCTCTCAGAGCCTCAAGTCCTCAGAATTAGTGACTTGTCCCAAGTCTCCTATGGTTTGGGGCTTCTTAGACGTCACCATGTGGTGACCTCTTAAGGCCTTGGGAACATAGGGCTCTTGGATTGGACCAAGTCCCATTTGGTCTGTATATTTATAGATAATATATTTTAAAAATTTGCTTGAAACTATGTTTTTCATGTCTCAAATTTGAATCATTATATAGAAGAAGGAATTATTTATTAATTATAGTTTTTGAAAAAATTGTTGTTATTCATTTTTGGCTTCCTGAGTTAATATTGAAGCTTTGTTTTATAATATCATGGAGGAGTCATGTAAATAAACTAGTTTTAGTAAACCCTACATGTCTCATAACTAAAAATATGGGGGCAACAAAAAAAAGATGTCACACAAAATAAGAGGAATGATTGAAGGAAATATAAAGTTGATTAGCCAACAAGAAATGTGAGAGGACATACAATTAGGGAAACACTTTGATATAATTATCTTATGTTAAGTCTACCATTTAGAAATTATATGTACCCAATTATATATGCAAATACACATTTCATATCTCTTTACATGACCCATCATCATTGGAGTCAAACTTATCCTTGATGATGGGTTCTATAGTGAAATAGACTTATCCTTACAATTCATTCCTAAAAAAACTCTCATTTTATAATACACTACAAAGTTGAGCTCAAAATAAAAATATGTACCACCAAATTATATTTAAACATGCTATAGAAATCCACTAATAAATATCTGAAATCAGATTTTTGTCAAATGTTTTAGTTGTGACTACCATGATTGATATTTTAGCCAAATTCTAGCCTGCAAAAGGAATATGCATTGATCGAACGATGCACTCAAATAAATAATTATTATAAGTTATATAATGTAAATTGATAACATGTATGTCCTTAAAATTTGAACTAAATAAACATTCCATAAATAACACCCAACCATGTAATCTCCCTTTGTGCTCTACATGCACACAACTAGGTAGGTATATTGGATGATGGTAGAAATTTGGTTCCTAACATAGAATTTTAGACACAAGGGTCCTTGCCAATAGAATGAACATTTTGAATTTTAATTTTGTTTTCATTTCAACATTACAAGGGCATCAAAATTTTGGTTCTTTCTGTAATTACATAGGGTCATTTATGTCAAAATATCAAAGGTTCTTATGCATAATAAAAATAAAATCCAATTTTAACTATTGGTTTTCTTGAGTCCCCCATCATCCTTGGATCCTAGGATGTTTCCATGTGGTAACATCTCATAGCCTTAGGACCTTTGATACTATTGTCTTTTCTGTGTCCCCCATGGTCTTGAGCTCTTGAGACATCACCACCTAGTGATCTCTTATGGCCTTAGGGACACAAGACTATTAGATTGCCTTGAGTTCCCCATGGTCCTAGGCTCTTGGGATGTCTCCATGTGATAACCTCCTAGGGCCTAAAGGCCTCAATATTATTGTCTTGTATCGAGTCTATCGTGGTCCCGATCTCTTGGGATTTTACCCCTTGGGGCCTTAGGGTCACATGACTATTAGCTTGGCCTGAAGCCTCCCATGGTCCCAAGCTCCTTAGACATCACCACATGATGACCTCTCAAGGCCTCAGGGCCATGGGACTATTAGCTTTCCCAAGATCCCTAATAGTCTTAGGCTCTCAAGGCATCACCATGTGATGATGTCTCTAGGTTTCAAAGTTGCATGACTATTGGCTTGCCCTGTGTCCCTCATTATTCTAGGCTCTAAATATGTCACCACATGGTGACATCTTAGGGAATCAAGGCCTCTAAGTTGCATGACTATTGGCTTTCCTTGATTCCCTTATTTTCCTGAGCTCCCAAGATGTTAACACGTGGTGACCTTTTGGGGAATCAGGGCCTCGGGAGTATTGACTTGCCCTAAGTCCCTTGTGAATCTGACCTTTCAAGTTCATTTCTATGTACATCACCATGTGGTGATCTATTTGAGACTCTGGGGCCTCAGGACTATTGACTTGGACTGACTCACTCATGATATTGTGCTCTTAGGACATCACCATGTGGTGACCTCTCAGGGCCTTGGGACTATTAGCTTGCCTTGAGTCTCCCATGGTCTTGGGATTCTAGGATATTGCCACATGGTGACTTATTAGGGCCTCAGGCCCATGATAATATTGGCTTAGACTGAGTCCTCCATGGTCCATGCATGTATGGATAATTGATTTAAAAAATTAGTTCAACTATGTTTTTCATGCCTCAAATTTAAAGCCAAGGAATTATTTATTAATTATAATTTATGAAAAAATTATTGTTATTCATTTTTGGCTTTGTGAGTTAATATTAAATATTTATTTTATAATAGCATAGAGGAGTCATGAAAATAAACTATTTATGAAAATATACTACATGTCTTAGGACTAAAAATATGGGAGAAACAAAAAAAATTGTCACACAAAATAAGAGGAATGATTGAAGGAAATATAAAGTCATTCAGCCAAAAGGAAATATGAGAGGACATAAAATTGAGTACATACTCTAATATATTTTGCCTATGTCAAGTCTACCATTTATACATTATATGTACCAATTATATATGTAAATACACATTTCATGTCTCTCTACATGACTCATCATCATTGGCTTCAAACGTATCCTTGATGATGGGTTATGTAGTGAAACAGAGTTATCTATGAAATTCATTCCTAATAAACTATCATTTTATAGTACACTATAAATGTGCACTTAAAATAAAAATATATCTACCAAATTATATTTTAATATTCTATAGAGATCCATTAAAAAAATTGAAATCAAATTTTTTTCAAATGTTTTAGTTTGACCACCATGATTGAGATTTCAACCAAATTCTAGCTTGCAAAAGGAATGTGCATTACTCAAAGGATACACTCAAATAAATAATGATTGAAAGTTATATAATACAAAGCTATAGCAAGGATGTCCTTAAACTCTAAACTAAATAAGCATCCCAAAAATAACACCCAACCATGTAATCTCCCTTTGTGTTCTACATGCACATAGCCAAGCATGTATATTGGATGATCATTGGAAATTTGGTTCATAAAATATAATTTTTAACACAAGGCTCCCTACCATAGAATGAACATTTTGAAATTTTAACTTTTTTTTCATTTCAATATTAAAAGGACATCAAAATTTTATTTATCCTTGTAATTTACATAGGGTCATATATGTCAAAATATCAAAGTTTCTATTGCATAATACAAATAAAACCTAATTTCAAATATTCACTTGGCCCGAGTCTCTCATGGTCCCAAGCTCTTCGAAAGTCACCACATGGTGACCTCTTGGTTAATTAGGGACACAATAATATTGTCTTTTCCCAAATCCCCCATGGTCTTGGGTTTCTAGGATGTCACATCGTGATAACTTCCTTTGGCCTTGGGGCCACAAGACTATTGACTTGGTCTGAAGCCCCCAATGGTCCTAGGCTCCCAAGACATCACCACATAGTGACCTCTCATGGACATAATACTATATTCTTGCTTGAATCCCCAATGGTCTAAGGATCTAAGGATGTCACCACGTGGTGACCTCTTAGGGCCTTCAAGCGTCGAGACTATTAGCTTGGATCGAGTCCCCATGGTCCTAGGCTCATGGAATGATGACACATGGAAACCTCTTGGTGTTTTAAGGCCACATGACTAATGGGTTACCATAAGTCCTTTATGGACCTGAGATCCTAGGATATTGCTATGTGGTGGCATCTTGGGGCCTCGATCCATGGGACTATTGGCTTCCCCCGAGGGCAATAAAACACTCTCCTTATCTAAAGAATTTAGAGCCATTATATATTGTAACTAATCCATCATTTATTTAATATAGAATAAAAATGAATATTACATTGACTTGGGGAATTTCAAATGCTGCAATCTATACAAGTACTAAAGATAAAGGTTGCATTTATGATTATGTTATCCATGTCTAAAAATGGCTTTTTGAACAAGATCACTTAGAATCATAGTGAATCAGGTAGAATGTATAAGATTTACAAGAGATTGAAGGTTGTAGATTCCCCTCCGAATGAGGGTAAATAAAAGGAAGTGGGCTACAATAACTATTTTTCCTATGGATTTGATATTTCATTCATGTTTACAAATATGATTTGATTCCCTTGTTGAGAGTGAAATCATAATAGATAATGAAGTTAGATATAATGTAGGCACTAAACTATTGACTAGACACACATATTTGACAACCTTTGAAAAATTCATATATTAATTTTTTCAAAGTTTGTATGAATATACTCTTAATGTCTAGTGGTTGATGTAATAGTGTCAAATACAAAGTAATGTCTAATCGAAAGTTGAAATATTTCCATGTTTTAAGAGTTTACACAAGGTATCATAGAGAATATAGGACCCATATTAATGTTTATGGTTCATAAGTTTTGTTAGTTTTAATAATGTAAGAATACTTACGGTCTCCTCATTGTCCCTGGATCATGAGATATTTCCATGTGGTGACCTCTTGGGGCCTTAGGGACATGAGGCTATTGGCTTTCCTAGAGCCCCCATAGTCTCGGGCTGTAGTGAGGTTACCATGTGGTGACCTCTCAGAACATAGATAAATGTCTTTTTTCATGTTTTGTTTTTTTAAAATATATAACTTAATAACTGAAAAACTACAAATTCTTCTATACACAAAAAGCAATAAATTTTGATTAGCCCAAAAGGTAAAATTCAATAAATAGTTAAATAAAATTGATTCCTTTAGTAAGCATAATATAACATTTATCTCAATTGAAAATGTGAGTTTAATATAATTATGCTATAAACACATTTCAAGCATTAATTTGAATATCCCATATAACCTATATAAATTTTTAAAGCTCATAATCAAGTAAATTATATTGTGTTTCCTTATTTGTGATGTATATGTCAATTAATAATTTTCTTATTACGATACATATGTTGGATACTTAAATCTAAATTTATAGGTTAAATATCATATATATCCTATCTGCTAATTGGATCATTTTTCCACATTATTAAGTAATCTATTTTTTTAACTTTGTTAAAAAAACATATTATCAATTCAATTTTATTTAATCAATTATATAATTAATTCAAGTAGATTTAGAATTAGTTTATGTTGAAATATGATCATTTTTAATCTCTTATGAGGTCAAAAAGATAACTATTCCTTATACTCATTTACTCCTCTTATTATGATTTAACATTTATGGATTATAGTTAAAGTAAGGTCATGTCTAAATTGTAGGTTCGACTTATCTAAAAAATGTTCATTGATATAAAAAACATGTGCTTTATTTTAGTCCCTATTAAGATAAAGTACAATATTTGAATGTTGTGTTTATTTTCCTTTTACATATAAAATACAATTAAAATTTTATGCTTTCATAAATTATATTTTTCCAAAAATTTATTTAATGATCAGTGCAACTATAAACATGATTGAGTGTCACTTCACTACATTAACTTGATGTCAAGGTAAAAATAAATGTAAATATGCCAACATCATCTTTACCATGTAGTAATTTTCCAATACTTTTGAATGCATCTTATCTATGTCTAGATAAATTTTTTTTGATAGATACTAGGGTTTAACGGGACCCATGCTCTTTAATAAACTCAAAAAAGATAACCAATGTGACCTATTGAATCGATGCAATTGACATTTCCATAGTCACCTATAAAAGCTTAACCATAAATAGGCAAGTTGAATCTACTAATTCAAATGATAAAAACATCAACAATAATATAGGCATAAGAAGCCATATACCAAATGCAAAAAAAAGCACCATAAACCCCACTTAAATAACTTTATTATGAGAGTGGATTTCCATATGACATCGATTTGTTTTAGAAGCAAATTTTTTACTATGAGTTACCTTCATCCATAATTTAACATCATCAACTAGACTACCACCCTGAAGAGAAACCATGTGTGAGTCCAAGGCCTCATCTAAAGTAGCACTTAAAGGAGATGGACTAAATTCTAACAAAGAGCAATTTATCAAAATCTGGGGAGATTTTGAAGCAATAATTTCCAAACCAGAGAAATTTTTATCAAAGAGGACCTCCTTATTGATACAATAAGAAGAAATCACTTTAGAGGAGGAAACCTTAGGAGAAGTAGAATATTTAATCAAGTCTGCATAAGAACCAAAATACTTGAAATAACTAATATCCTTACCCCTACTTTCAAAATTCATTTCCCTGTCCTTACCAAAAATAATCAAATGCTCCACATCAACATATTTCCACCAAGTTCTAGATTTTCTAATTTTATTCTTTCTATTAGATTGGCCAGCATAATTCTTGGGATAATAAATATCCAAATGGCCACAAGAAAAGCAATTCTTGCATCTAAAATTTATTCTTTCATAATCTAAAGGTCGATTCTACATTATGTTACCAACTTTGATCTTAATAACTTCAAGTAAATTTTTGGGGAGATCTAAGACAATACACATCCGAGTAAAGGTAGTACGCATGTGAGATTCAATCTCAAAAGTAAGAGAAATAAAGTCCCCAAGAGAGCTACCAATGGCTTGAAGTGAAGAAGCCTACCAAAATTAGAAAGGTAAATGAGGCAACCTGACCCAAACTGGTGTTACACCAAAGGAATTTGTAACATGGTTAAAAGCAAGGAACCATAATTTCATGCAAAGAAAGGCTTTATTCCAAGTCCAAGGGCCTAAATGTAATAGTTGATCTCTGTTAATGGAGGATAAATAAAAAATTATGAATAATCCCTTGGCATAAGGATGAATAATGAAAGTACCATTCAAAAGAGGTTTCCAATGCTTGGATATCCAGGTGTGTAAATTGATTGTGCTTGACTAAAATTTATCAAATTGGAAAATCACTACCATAAAAGAGAATTAGGCTTCCTCCATCATAACCACACTTACAAAATCAATAAAGAGAAACTCATGCCTACCCATACCTAGATTGATTTGTTAAAAATGAGGATTCATATTACCACCCACTGAAAAAACCCTTGATAAAGAGACTAGCGTATTTTAACCAAGAGTGGTCTCCAGGTCCCTCTGAGAAGAATCTAAACAACTATTTCACATTGATTTATCGAAGAAACCCTAATAAGGAGAAGAAAACAAAGAACATTAAACATGCCAAAGATTGTAACTTACTTAATAAAAAAACTTGATTTGTAAAAAACACAACCATGAGAATCAATGGGCCTTGCCTAGATGGTGCCAAAGACTGTAGCAATCTTAATGACCCTTGGAGGAGAGAAGATAATGAACAGGGGTGGCTAAAATCCAAGCCCTAAAATGCCAACATCAAAATATATGTGCCAATCATAACAATGTATTATTACCATGTTGGAAATCTTATGCTTGACAGGACTAAGAATCGTAGTAGTAGTAGTGGCAACATAAGCAACAATGCACCTAATGTTTATCAAAACATTAAAAATATTAATTAAAATTTTTGTGTGTTGACATTTTTGTAGCTAGAATGCCTAAATTAGTGATGAATAGTATCCCTATCCATGGACTATGGACTTGCCTCATTGCATTGAACATAAGTTTCAAGCCACATGTTGATCCCCATCGCATTAAACATCGATCTGGTAGCCCATTACATTTTATGTATCGATAATTGTTACAACTAATTCTAAAACTAATTATCATTGACATGTGTAATACATTACATATATAATTTTCCTACCTTATTAATTGGCATATTAAATGGTATAAAAACCAACAATATATGTTTCAATAATATTAAATCTATTACCATGTGCTAGGTGTAATGAAAATTAAATACAGTTTAGAGTGGGAAATTACATTCTATATCGCTAAGACATCACCACAATTGCCTTTCATAGGAAACAATTATTGCATATGCACCATTTATTTTTCTCTCATGTCGCAAATAAATCCTCATAATCAAGACACTAGTTTACAATTTGCTTTGTGACTATTTAACTGTGTTCAATTCCTATCTTTTTATATTGCTTTGAGAAATTTTATTTTAACTTTGTGTGTGAAATTAATCTCTCTGTAAAAGTAATTAACACCTGTTACTACTTCAAACAATCTAATCCACACATAGAAAATACAAAGAGGTCGGTAATTATAACTGGTTCCATATAATGTCTAATGATTTTTTTTGGATATAGCGAATCATTCATAATGTCAATTATATAGCAAATACATAACCATGTTTTTCATCAATATCCATAGCTCATGTGAATATTTAAAAATAACAAAAAAAAAAGTATGTTTTAACTAGAGACAAAACTTTACAATAGGCTATTATATTATCATCTCTGGATGTTATAATTACCATTTGTTCTAGAAACTAACACATTGTATCAGTAAATTGAAGGTATGTACATTGTCATATATTTATCATTTTTTTATTCATAAAACCAACAAACTTTAACCTTAAAAAATGCAAGAGGAGAAATAATAAAATATCAAAGAAACCAATAATTTTAGATAGCTATAAACTAGAAAAAAGACATAATATAATAAAATTGACCACAATTTGGCTAAACACCACCTTTTATATAGTGTAGTGTTTGACTATAGTTTTGGTGATTGTCTATTTGATACATTCCATGTGATATTAAATTTTCAATATACACCCTTAGAACTAAGAAATGGAACCATCAACCATTTCTTAAATGAATTGTATATTAGGGACCCAATTGTAATTGAATCACATGGACTAGAATTAGATCCTTGTAAATTGTACATATTACATGTAATACACGATATTAAATCACATTCAGTAAAATGTGAATATATGCATCCCCTACTTCCCCAAATGATGAAGATGGTTTATGGGGAGACATCTTATGTATACATTGGCTATCTAGATGACTTAATATACAAATATGCATATGGTCATCTTTAAGGAAAATAACTAACTTCGATTCAATGAAGAATGCCAAAAGCTTCTATACTCGATATTGTTTTATGATACAAATCCTATTTGTGGTCATTATGAGCTGTTATAATTCAAAAACAAAATAGTCAATACATTATGCCATCTACATATATTCAACTGTCTAATATGTGAAAACTGCTAGAGCCATATTGGATAGCCATTTCACCAAAACTGAAAATTAATAACTTGTATAGGATTTTTCTATGAATTTTTGATTATGGCAAGAGATTGTTCAATTTCATTCACCAATTGACATATTTGGAGTTTGACATACAATGTCTACACCACTAGCTCTCACAATAATTTTATAATGCAATATTGTGAAAGAATAAAAATCTCAATGCTGCATTGAAATAAAATTAGGGCTCATCTTAATACAAAACATGACTAGAATTTCAAGATGACATACATACATTGTAAACTTGGGTAAGAACTTTAATGAAATCAAAAATAAAGGAGGTGATTTTTTCTTTGAGTGGATATCAATAGTTTTTTAAGTAAATATTCATCTTTGGTCAGTTGTTAGTGCATGTATGGTGAATACATATAGGGGATCTTTACAACCCAAAAATCGTTACAACATAATATTATTTAAAACAAATATAGACCATATTCACTATGAGCCACTGACTAGGAATTATCAAAATGAAACAAATGTTTCTAATTATGATGAAAAAAATAAATGGTATTGAACAAGGTAGGTACAATACCTTCTCATACTTTTGAGAAAATTAAAGAAAATATGGGAAAAAATACATGAAGAGAATCTATACAAGACATTCAAGAAAACACAAGCAATGAATTGAGTAAGACATCAGTAACATATTTTCATGTCTTGAAATGTATTGCATGGAACAAAAAAACTAATGTGAGAAAGAAATTTATAAAATACATAGAATACACACCAAAACATGCATGTCTAGTGTGCATCCAATTTCACTTCCACTATAACATTATAGATTTCAAGTAATTAGTAAAAGAAACATATATGAAATTGATAAATACAAATGGAATAGTGATAGAAAAAATATGAATTAGATGCAATAATTAATTGAAAATTTTGATTGTTCCTAAATTTGCATCTCCTTCACACATCTATTTGAACATGCCTTTAACATATTTCAAAATTCTAACAAATATTGAAGAGTGTCTTGTTTCATTGAGAATTGGTTTGCACAGATCACACAACCAAGATAAAAAACCATAGGTTGGATTAAATAGGACAATCATCAATGTTTCATCAAAAATTGACATAATATAAAAAGAATTACCATATTCAACATATGAAACACCTATAATTGCTTTTGAAATAAAGAGAAAATTATAATACAAAAATAGATACCAAAAAAAAAGGGTTCATCCAAACATAATCATGCTTGATTTTAAAAATTTGCACAATATGAAATTATATTGATCACAAAATGATTATTACATAATAATAACATGGAATGATATATAATAGAGATTTTGACAAGTAGCAAAACAACAAGAGAATAAGACAATGTTCCCACTTCAACCATGTTGCATGGATTTACAGAGTTGACATGCATTCATGATCAACAAAATAAAATTATCCAACTTATAGTAGCATAGTGCCAACAACTACTTAGAATTTTTAAAGGCAAATATGTAGAGGAAATGAACTTCCCAATCCTTTTTTATGGCAATCCACACAATGAAAATATAACAACTATATTTTCATGTGCTAAGATTGTTCAATGGGAATTACAACATATGGATCACACATTTTCATACCATATCACAAACCATTTTTTCAAGGAAATGAAAATTATCATTGACCAAGTGATGCTAATGATGTGGGTGAGAATTAGAATAGGGAAGTTAAAAGGAAGAAAGCTTTTGGAAAACTATGTCAAGTATAGACTAAATCTATAAAAACTATTGAAATTTGATATCAAATGACAAACATTATTTGAAATGATTTACAAATTCATTATCTAAATTTCATAATATCCATTTAAAACATGATGAAACAAATAAAACCAACATCTTTAATAGAGATGATTGTGCTTGTTTGATTAGATCATGTTACATGTACATAATACTATATACATAAAATAAAGGTGAGGCTGATAATGATATACAAAGATGAATATTTTTTAGGTGATTATAAGATCATTTATCAATTAAAAAATTATAGAATTTAGGAAGTCAACACATTTTATGATTTGTATAAAATTTACACTGGTTTATGGAAAGGAAAAAAATTTAGACATTACAAGCTTCGTTGATAACTACATAGCTTGTGATGTAAATCTACTTGATTCAATTATAGAAAATTTATATGAACATTGCCATACTAGAAGCTTATGAAAAATCACAAACCACATTGTAGATACAATTTTCCTATTTTACCAATGCTAATAACATTTATCCTTGAACCATGTATGAAGGGAACTAACATGGCCACCAAAAGTTCAACACATATCTATGCTATTTTGGAAAATAGACACTATGAACATTCTAAAACATTTGACATGGTTTTTACATAATTAAAAATAAATTAGATCAAATACATAGAAGTGATAAAAAGTACACTTAAGCAACCACAAATTTTATTGAAATGAAATCCATCACATGCATAGACAAATAACTTTTGCAAAAAAATACAACACTTATAAAAAGCAAATACAAATACACAACATGTTCTTATTTCATATGCTGCAACATCTTACTATACATCCTACATGACAAAACTCAAACCATCAATGACAAAAGTGTTTAAGTGAATCCAAAAAAAACACCGACTTACAAATATAGATGTTATTCAGATTATATGTGACATTGGAAACACATTGATTAATATACAATAAATTCTCGCTCAATATACTATTCCCATAGATTTTTCATTACCATTAAATAGTTACTATATAAAATGAATATTCATAAACATAATTCCATTTGACAAGTGCACATCCATTCTACATCCTTCAACACTTTTGGCCCATGAACTTGATGAATCTAAATATGTTATGTGTATATATAGATAATAGATTACTATGTTCAATGACCATAAACACTAGCCCAAATTTGTCTTTCCAAATTTGTCTTTGAATACAGAACAAATGGAAAAATAAACTGTGCAAAACATAAACCTCATGTTATAAGGTACATCAAGCATAATAAACATCTTGATATTGAAAATAACTGTAATTAAAAACTACAAATTATATATTCCTTTCACAAGAAATGAAAACAATATGAAGCATGGTTTTGAAACATGGAATTATACATATGCTTTCCAAGAAAAAGTCATCCTTAAAAATGAAGCCAAATATACTTATTGCATCAACTTTGCCTGGGGCAACATTGATGAAATTATTGTCAATACTATTCTAAATAATAAAAATGCCCAACCAAAAAATTTGAATGCCGAAGACAATGAATTCGCCCACAAAGACTATGATTTGAAATAGGATTCAAAAAAATTCTAAGAATTAGGTAAAAATAAATACATAATGAAGCCTTTTGAAATAGGAAAACACCCATTTCTTTTTTATAATAATGACTATTACTAAATAAGAATATCTTTGAATAAATAAAAATAGGGAATCTTGAAATACATATCAATGAAAAAACATAAAAATACATCAGTACCAATTTAATTTTTTTTAATAGGAGGTTAAGGCATGTGTAAAACCTTCATAGCAAAATTGATATATGATATTTTGATCTATTTATATAATAATTTCATTGACAATAACCCACTTAATACAAAAGGATTGATATTAGAATACACTTGAAAATCAACATGTAATGCTCAAATAGTGATTTTGCATTTCACATTCATTTTTTCTTTTAACAAATCTAAAATTATTCCACTGCTTTTGAAATATTTAACACATTAGTAAAGCACTACAACTAGTTATGAATCCTTTTCATAGATGAGATATCACTCGTAGGATCATGATTCTTGTATTCAATAGATGAAAGGATCAAATATATAATGCATATTCCTACAACACATTTTACAAATTTGAACATGATTTTGTGTTGAGACTTTTATTAAGTGTAAATTTTACATGATTCTTTGATCTTTGAATATCCAAAAATAAATGATGAGCTGATTTCATATGAATTTTGGCAAAAACATGTAAAAATTTATGAATTATGAATAACAATAAGGTAAAGTAACAAGGATTTCATAGCAATTCTTATCATTTCCACACAAAATCTCAAATAGATAATGACATAGCCTATATCAATGAGAATTATTTATGATCAACCCCCAATAGTCCAACATTCTTATATATATTTTTTAAAAATGACAATGTAAAAAACACAATGTTATAATGCTATCAATTTTTCCAAGAAATAGTATCACTGTGCATGCCATTGATGAACATGAAATTGGTTATGAAGGAAAAGAATCATGTCATCACTTGTCTACACTTCTCTTATCATTGTCTTGAAACTTGAGATGCTAGTTGAAATCTATGCTATCAATTATGACATCCAATATGGGCTTGTCAATGGCTCAATTGAAACATTTAAAACCCACACAATTACAAATGATATGGATGTACTATGGATTAAATTCAATGACCTATATACCAACCATTATCAATACACAAAATTAGCTCACTTATATCATAATTCCATTATAAAGAATTATACACCCATCTTATGTGTTGCTAAACATATGCAAAACACATGCAATAATGGTGCTTGAACAATTCCAAAAAAAAAATCATGTACATGAATATTACACATATCTCAAGGACTCACGATGGATGAAATTGCATTTACCCATCTCAAATCAGATAGCATGGGCTAGTGTATATGGCATTGTCATAAGTGAAAGTGATCGAGTCATTGTAGTTATTATCCCCTTCAAAAATGGTGAATTTCAGTGTCAAGGAAAATATAACTGCATAAATCTTATGTCTATAGACCAATATAAAAAACTAGAAAAAATTATACTTTATTTAAATAATATTAATCATATTCTCATCTCATCACTGAATACAAGAATCTTACATGCACATATGCAAGATGTGCTCGGTGATCATGGCATTCTGCAATCAAGCATATTATGTTTTCAAGAGACATACATTAAAAATATTGTATCGAGCAATTTACTAGAAAATTTTAATTGGATTTCAATACACCATGTTTATAGATTCATGATGTGCATACAAAATACATTTCTATCTGATTAACAATCAATACAGGAGGTGAAATATTGAATTAATCACAATAATTATCATTAATAGTATCCACCAAATTTTAATTATCAATTTGTATGTAACATCAAATGCAATAATCTTATATATCATAGATGTTATAGATGATGTATTTATAGGGGTACATAGAACACAAAATATAATTATATTAGGTGACTTTAATATCAAAATTACAAAGGAACATATATATTCAAAATTACTCAGACAACACATAGAAACCCATAAAATGTAATTTGTTCTAGAAAAACAAGATGTGTTGTCCACACCCATTATTGATCACATATGGTCAAATGTTGAAATACAAATAAAACATGTTTTTAAATCAAATTTCTATTAGAGTAATCATGACATTTTTTATTTGGTCTTATGTAACACACATCTACATTAATCTAAAACAAAAAAGGACAAAATTCATGTAATAACGTCCTTTTAAAAATTATTTAATCATATTTTTAATGTCAACATACATTTGCATACACATAAATATCTTTCCACTCTATTTCTTTTTCTAATTCCATTAGACAATCACTATGAAGAGGAAATCTAAAAGCATTGAAGATAATCAAACACCACCAGAAGAAGAAAAAAATGTAAGCACTAACAACATTATACTTCCATCCAAATTAAAATTGCTTTTTCACATATATACATTTATTTCATACTATTTTTCCAGTGACACACTAAATTCATCTTATTTTTTATCAGTCGATGATCTGAATAGCTATAAAACATGAGATGTTTTTTTAAGGTGATGTCCTTGTCACCTAAAAAACATTGCTATAGATAAAACATAACAAGAAATTACTATGTGTGGATCTCACAGATGTCAAACATGAAATGATTATTATCTTAACATGTTTGATAGCCTTATCTGCATACACAAACAAAAATTTAGCTTGTAAAACAATACATATTTTGCATTTTTCTATATTTCTCAAAACAAATTATGATCATGGATATTATGACACAATAATATTACTCAATAAATCCATTCTATTGGAGAACATATCACTTGTTTTTATAGAATATACATTCATTTGAGATTCCATAATCCACCAACTGGCAACTAACACTGATGCTTATGTCATTGCCACAACCATCATAATTGTCATATGCACCTAGAAAAGAGGAATGCAACTAGTTTTGGAAATAAATATGGAAATATTGAAAATGACACTACAAAGGTATTCTTCTAATCTTGCATATTCTTGAAATACTCAAATCTCTATTTTTACATTAGAAAATATAAACTATTATGTTGAATTTGTAGCTTTACCTATATGTAATTTTTAAACCTATGTTCATTATAATTAAATAAAAAATACAGGATAAATAATTTCCAATGTACTTGTTCAAAAATATTGTCAGGCATCTTAGCCTTAAAAATGCTTTAAAAACTACTCAATCAACATTCATCACATTGTTAAAACCTAAAAAAAATATCCAAGAATTGTCTGCCTTATTTCACACAAAAACAAAGGTAAAGTTACATGATCTGACTAACAATTAAGCTCATAATCTACATTTGATTTTTAAACATGTAATTACGTTTGAGATATTAAATTCTAACACTTTCAATTTGAGCTTTTCTATGTCAAAAGTTCATTGACGATTTCCAATATATATTAAATGTTGTTCCATCTCACTTGCAACAAATGTACTTTTATAATTCAACCAACACAACCTACCCACACCATAACCTTCAATTGTCCTTCATGCCATCAAAAAAATCCATATGGATATCACCATCGCCTGATTTGTAATCTAAAAAATGTCAAAAATATTAATATACAATGTAGTCTTTTAAAGTCACTATTGAAAACAATCCTTCCTACATTCACACAAATCTCACACGATGATTATTTGGTAGATAAGGCAATCACTATCTACTTGCTAAGATGATTCTCATTTAAATTAAAATTCACTCTTTATAAATAAAAATTCATTCTACATGTTGAGGTATCAAACAAAAACTAAGGTATATAATTTGATTCTAAACTTTTTCTTTGTTTTTTCAGATTTGAAATAACACACCACTAACTAATTTCTACTCATTGTCTCTCACTGTGTAGGAAAAAACTTTTAGTGATAAATACCTCCCTTGCCTACATATATAAGATGTATAACTACTAACATTATTTCCTATGGAGAATTTTCATCCTATAGATATACTATGTTTTATTTTTGTTACAAATATAAGTCACTTTTGTGAATTTGGTCTCAAATTCAACACATTTATTTGCCAATACTGTTTAGTCATACATATTACTGCTCGAGTACTCGCATCTCAGACATATTCCATGTTTCATTTTTTGTTACTGGACATTTCCATCAATTTCTAATTATATTGCTCTATATTTGTCAATAAAAGAAACTATTTTTCATATTTTGTAATTTTATTTCTATTAACAAATACTTTCTTAGGTGGATATTTGTTTCCTATTTTGGAGGTCCTATTAGAGCACAGTTGGGAACACACTTTCAAAGCTAAACTGTTATGCTAATTTTGTTTAATAAAACATTGTCATTATATAGGTCCAATGCTACTATTACTCACATATAATATGTGGCTCTATTAAGAATATAATTTAAATAGTCTATATTGGTTAATTGTCATTTTTTATTTATCATTTTAATTTTTTTTTGTTTGTCATCTATATCAATGTTTACCTCAAGTTTCAGCTTATAAACTTGTTTTAATGCTAACATTTTATCACACTAACTATTAAAATAATTAATTTTATATATTTCATGTTATTACTTTGATTTCAACAACACAAAGACCAAATGCAATATACTATTTGACACAAAGGTAGGGACTAGCTGCTATGTGGTTCTTGTTATATATATATATATATATATATATATATATATATATATATATATATATATATATATATATATATATATATATATATATATATATATATATATATATTATTAAATTATAATATATAATGATATAATATTTATAAAACATAATAATAATTTAATATATATTATTATGTTTTATAAATATTATATCATTATATTTTATATATATATATATAATATAATGATATAATATTTATAAAACATAATAATAATATATTATATTATGATAACATATATAATTATAATTATATATATCTATATATGCACAATAATGTTATAATACAATATTTTATACTAATATTATAGTATAGTATTAATATAATATATAACATACAAGATGCAATTTTATATTTTGGTAAAGCATGGTTTTATAAAGAGAGAGAGTGTAATTTGATATCCATACCTCACTTGAAACCCATGACCACCAATCCCATCTCTCATTTTGTGCACACATCAGTAAGCAACAACAATTATATATTTCTAGTGGAAGTGATGGTATAGAATGAGATTGTGTATTCATTCATAAAACATTACAATGATCTATATGGGGAGGAGACATTTTATTTCAAAAATAGATTGAGAGATGGCAATGGGGAAGGGATAATAAATACAAAACATGCAAGTGATTAATATTTCAAGGTGATCTAGGTGGTGATGGTAAGGGAAAATGACATTGTATTTCATGTGATATCATACACCACAAAGCCCATATCATATACCAAACCTAGATTTAGTGTTTTTTTTGGATTTACATGACTTGCACACTATGAAAAATGGTATGTAGCTTTCAAGGTGAAAACATATTTGATTGGTTGTTTTCTATTATTAAGGGGATGAGGACATCATGATTGTTGATTTGATTTTGACAAGGATCCATATTCGATAAGCTGATTGAATCCACATTACAATGTTGTTTATGTGGGGACAAGACATTGGGGTATCAAAATTTATATTTCATCTTATGTTCATCATCTTTTAAATATATTAACATATGGAATAATTAAATCATGTTTAATAACATACAAAAACACCAAACTCAGAACCCTAAAAGAAAGGGCATGGCAATAAAGAACATATAGGTGGTGAAATATTTCAATGTGCATTAGGTAATGAAGGTGAGTGTATATGATAAGGTATTTAAGGTGATATCATATGCTAGGGGTCCCATATTGTATATCAAACCTACATTTAGGGTAATCATTGGATATATATGACCTTCATCACCCATTGCAAATGGGTATGTGGCTTGTAGGGTGGAGACATCTTGGTTTTTTTGTTTTATATTATTTAAGGTGGATGAAGATGCCATAAGGCATGATTTTATTGCAACAATACTTCACATCTGATGTGTATCTTGAATCAACAATGTAAGGTTGTTAATGTGGGGATAAAACATTGAGGTCCCAAATTCTATCTTGTTACTTTTGTTCATCCATATTACCAATATATTAACACTTAAAAATAAATTATTACACCCTTTTTAGCATTCCTAACATCATTAGGGAAATTACTAGTTACAAATTTATTATGTTTAGAGGTTACGTGAGATGGTCAAGTCATATTGAAATATTAGCATTTAAAGTGTTAAAACACTTTATTAGTGTCGATAGTATTTGTATGAAAATTAATTTTATAAAAGAGATAGAGCAAAATAAGGGTAGTATACAATTAAAAATATGGTATTCTTAGTCCTATAAAATGTGTATCGAAAGGGTTAAGAGGTTTAATAATTTGATCAATGTGTGTGTGTGTGTGTGTGTGTGTGTGTGTGTGTGTGTGTGTGTGTGTGTGTGTGTGTGTGTGTGTGTGTGTGTGTGTGTGTGTGTGTGTGTGTGTGTGTGTGTGTTTTAATTATATATTCATGTTGTTTGAGTTTATTGGAGATGTTTTGTGAGTTTAAGAATGTTGTTTGAAATATAAGTCAATCCATTGATATTTATGAGTCATTAAAATATCGTTCAAGTGATTTTTATTCCATGACTATTCCATTTGGGTCACATTAACATGTTTTGAATTTTACATGAAAATAACATCTCCATCTAATTGTCCAATGAAAATTGAGTAAAACATTTTTTTAAGACTTGGTAAGAAAATCATATATTAAAAAAATGAAATATGATCCCATTTTAATTTAAATTGAAGAATATAGTATACAACTACAAGTGTATAAAAATTAAGGCACAACTAAATATGAGCCATGATCCATGAGCCATAAACCACAACAATCATCAGCATACCATCTTCAACAACTTATATTAAGATGCTCCATAAATGGAACTTTATGCTATAATTTGTGTTTGATTGAGATAGGCATAATGGTACTTAGAATGAGTAATATATAATTATAGAGGATTCTAAATCTCTTACTTAACAAAAGGGGATAGATTATTGAGACACAAGTTACTTGTGGCACTATGATAGCTTACAAAATTACACTAGCATCATACAATGAAACACTCCATTTTTAATTTTTGTTATGTAGATTATTTCCTAGTAATTTCCTTTAGGAGGAAGTTTTTTCTTCTAATTTTTAATGGGAAGACTGCAATGGGGTTGGTAAGTGTTTTCTACATATATAAATAGTACATATGTCTCTATAAGTTTCCAAAAATGTGTAAGTAATTTTAAAAGTGATGTAATTTTATGCTTGGGTAAATTCAAGTTTTCTCAAGTGAAAGAGTGGTAGTCTCACTCAAAACTTATTACCATTGGCCTTGTTTTAACTTTTGTGTTTGAAGTATTAAATAAAAATACTCTGATATTACTGGTGGAGGTGATGGTATAAAATGAGGTTGTGTTCCTTAATATGACATGGAAATGAGTTGTACAGAGAGTGGACATTTTATTTCACATTAAGCTTGAGCAATGGCAAAGTGGTGAGGAAAGGAAAATCCATACAAAACATGAAAGCAGTGAAAGATTTAAACATGAATTGGGCAATGATGGTGAGGGGAAATGAGGTGATGGACTTGATAAAGCCCATGTAGATACATGTGCAAAGTTTAGTGACATGTCACATCTATCAATGTAATAATCTATAGGTTCTGCAAAACTATTTTTCCCTAATAAATGATTGAAATGTGTGTTAAATATCCAATGACTCCTCTAAAAATTTGATAATACACCACATGTTAATCAAGATAATTCTAAAACTAATTAGATAAAAAAATATGTTTGCTTTAACTATATAATACCTAATTATATGACTGTAAAGCTAATTAGACATAAAAATGGAAAGGTCTTCTTCAATGAATGACCCCTCCTATATAATCTAATCAACTGAAGCAAGATGCCATATGTAAATAGACATGGAGAGAGAGAATACAAACTTATTCCATTTTCATTCTAGGTAACACTAATAGGGGCCATTATGTTTGTAATAGTAGTGTTCATTTATATTTATTTAGTGAATGGAAGAATGGTAAAACTATTGACAAGACCACAAACACTACCAATTTTAGGCATTCTATTAGACTTGGGTTCAAATCCCCACCTATCTCTGTATTCTCTCTCCAAGCACTATGATAGTATAATGCATCTTAGAGTAAGAACCACCATAAGTATTATAACTTACTCTATGGAGGCTCAACTTCCATACTAAAGAGTGTAGGCTACAAGGAAGGAATGTAATTTTCTATTTTGGTAAAGTTGGGTTTTATAAAGTGAAGAAATGTAAATCAATAGTTATACCTCCCTTCAGACCCAAGACCTTTGACCCCATCTCACCTTTTGTGCACAAAATATTAATAAACAATAATATGATATTAATTTTAATAATCCTTCCAAAACATATTTTCCCTCACCAATGCTCCTTTATATTTTATTTTTTATAAGTAGGGATAAATAAGATGCTTACACGTGTTCCCATTATTACCACCATTTATTCTAAGGGTCAAAGTATGAAATTTATGTATGTTCTTAAGCTTGATATAATTAATATAGGTGATAATATATTGATAACATCGACAAATATAAGCTAAAATTTAGACTCTCATGCCTCAATGTCTTGCTCCCACATCAACAACATTGTCATTCAAGAGCATCCAACTAGATTGTACAATCTTGATTCACCCCAAAAAAGGATAAATTTTTAGATTTTAGATTTTTTTGTTTTGAATTGATGTAAAACTATCAATCCAAACAATTGAGATGTTGGAGTGTATTTTACTTAAAATAGTAAATTTTGTTAAAATCCTATCTTAGTAGATTTAGAGGATGTATATGAGTAGGATTAAATGATTTTATCAAAGTAGATTTATAGCTTGAAAAGGATACTATTGTTGAAGTGTATGCTAAGGGTTTTTCTTGTGATGTATGCATGATTTCAAGAAATATAAATTCAATCCTCTTTTGGGTAAGTGTACAAAGTTGGGGGACAAAAATGGGCCTCCTCGTAGACATGATTTTCCTAAAATTTTAGAAATTTGAACTTCTATAGATAATTTGAGATATCTACACTCCAATTTAAAGATGGTGTGAGAACATTAAAAGTATAATTTTGAGTCTAGTTTCTAAAACACTAATTTTTCATAAAAAATGGTTTAGTATAACTAGGTCAAACATATAAAATTTGAAGAGGAACTCTTGTTTTTAAAGAAAATAGAGTAGATAGGGTCATGTAGTGCACCATTTTTTTATCAGAGCTTAATATTGTTTGAAACACTTAAGTGAAAATTTATATAATATCTTATAGTTTGTGACCTATATTTTTTTATATTTTTTAAATGAATATTTTTTTTAATGAATTTTGTAAGTAAATAGATCCTGAAAATTGATTAAAAAATGGGTAGCCACCAGTGTGACATGCTTAACTACCTCAAAAAAACAAAAATCAATTTTTTGAAATATGTGTAGATTAGGCTTAATTTATGACCATATAACTTGTTTTGAACTTTGGATCAATGAAAGACAAATTACATGAACATATATAGGCATGTATGTTTGCAACATGTAGTGGCCTAAAAATGGTAGAGTTAGAAATTAACATAGTTTGAAACCTTAAATTAGTCCAAAAATTATAAAAATCATATTTTTGGAAAGAGGATAGCATGCTTGCCACAATGGTATTAAGATTTTGAATTTTACCATTGAAATTAATAGTGTATTTGGTGATCGAAGTTGAATTTTGTTATTTTTAATCATAAATCTTAGACTCGACTATAGATTGACAGGTCCAAGACTTTGGCTTGGGAATACAAGCCATTATTGAGCCAAAAGGTATGGTGTTTAAATTTAAATTAAAAGAGAGTGATCATGTTATTAGATAATGTGATCACATTACTGATAATTCAATCGCATTACTAGATAATACGATTGCATTACTAGATAACATAATCACATTACTAGATAATGCAATCACGCTATTGATATTTTTCACGTAAAATCATGTGGAGATGCACATGAAGCCAATATTGAACCAAAACTTATATTTACTACTATATGTTAGGAATATTGTCATTCATGTCAAAGTTTTAGCATTATTAGTGATAAAGGCCCCATTGCATTTAATAGTGTTTTTAATATTCATATCTTGGTTAATATGTGTTAATATTTATTTAATATTAATGAATATATTTTTGGTTGTATATAAGTCAAAAGAGGGCCCATGGAGAAGTCAAAGAGTCAAGTTAAAAGACAAAAGAGGAATGAGATGCATTTTCTCATAAAAATTCATCTTGAGGAATTCCAAGAGTCACCATGTGAAGACAAAAGAGGTATGGCACATTTTTCTATGAAGGGACACTTTGAGGAATACAAAAACTCTCCAAGATAAAGACAAAAGAGGAAAGGACGCTTTTGTTTATGAAGGGTCACCATATGAATTTTCAAATGTAAGGATACGAAGGGTCATGCAAGTTTGGTGCCATTTTCTATGAGGATTGAAAGGTCACAAAGGGTAAATGCCAAAGGTTATTTAGAAAGCTATAAATAAAAGCTTGAGAAGCAATTTGATATATGCAAGATAGTGCATAGTTTGTATTTATTTTCAAAAAGAGAAAGGAAGGAGATATTGTAGAGTTCTATCATTTTTTGAGTAAGCAACATTGAAAAATAGTTGTGTTTTATACAGAAGAAGGTTTGGTGCTCCTGTGATTTGATGCTCATAAATCTTTACAAGGGGTTGGTGCTCCTATGGATTAGTGCTCACAAATATTTGTTGTGTTGGTGCTCAGGAAAGAGGTTGGTGCTCTTGCAAGTTGGTGATTTTAAACTTTATATTTTGAGTTGGTGCTCATTCATATACTTGAGATTGTTCTTCGTGGTTTTTATCACTTTGGGTTTTCATGTAAAAATCTACTCTCTCTCTCTCTCTCTCTCTCTCTCTCTCTCTCTCTCTTAAATGGTGCAAATTATTGTTTCAATTTTATTACATATCTTGAATGTGTGATTAAGTGGTTTAAAAAAAAATCAGATCAAGTAAAAAGATATATAATATACTGATTCACCCCCCTCTCAGTATATTTCATGCTTAATAATTAGTATCAGAGTAGGTTCCTTTTGAAAAAGTTTTATAGCTTGAAGGTAGATCAAGAAAGCACAATGGCTAGATCACATGAAGGATTTTATATAAATAAGACACCTTTGTTTAATGGGACAAGTTATATTTTTTGGAGCATAAAGATGAAGACTTATTTGATGGCCCTTGGATTTGACATATGACAAGCAGTGATGGAGGAATATGAAGAGCCACAAACACTTGTAATACTCCAATAGAAAAGAAGGCAAGTGAAAATAATGTTAAAGCTCTAAATGTTATTTTATATGGTTTATGTGAATTAGAATTTATTAAATTTATGCAATGTAAATCTTCTCATGAAACTTGGGTAAAATTTGAGAATATTTACAAAGGTGATGGAAAGGTTCAGCAAGCTAAGCTTCAAACTTTTAGAAGACAGTTTGAGAGTTTGAAGATAGAATAAGAAGAAAATATAACAAGTTATCTTTTGTGAGTTGATCAAATAGTTAATCAGATTCAAGGTCTTAGAGAAAATTTAGAAGAATTAATTGTGATCCAAAAAGTTTTAAGATCTCTACCATTGATATATGATGTAAAAAATTTAGCAATTGAAAAGATGAAGAATTTAGCCAAGCTAAAGATGGATGAGCTTCATGGTATTCTTATGACATATGAGATGTGGATTGAACAAGATAAACCCTCAAAAAGAGAAGCTACTTTCAAGACATAAAAAAAAGGGAAGGCTAAGATTAAAAAATTAAGTGATAGTTTTAATGATGATAAAGATGACAATGGAGCTCTATTCATTCATAAGCTGAAAAAGGGAACAGGTAAATATCAAGAAAAATTACCTTTTAAATGTTTTAATTGTGGAAAGATTGGAAATTTTATATCTAAATTCCCAAATAATGATAATGATGACAATAAAGAAGAAAAGTTTACATACAAGAAGAATTTCAAAGGTAAATTCAAAAAAAAGAGTTTGTATTCTAAAAATCCTAACTCAACCGAAGATAGTGGAGTCAGTGATTCAAAAGAAGAAGAGATTCTATTCATGACCATACATGAAGATGTCTCCACAAGTAAAAGTATAGATGATCAAGAAGAAGAATAGGATGAAGTAGAAGTGAATCTGGAAGAAGAACTCATTTGTGCCTTAGAAGAGTTAAAAGCTCTTGAAAAGAAGAATCGAAGATTAAAGCTCCAGATCAAGAAAAATGAATAGGAGTCAAAGGAAATAATTAAAGATCTACAAACACACTTTGAAGAAGACAAAAAGAATGAAGAAGATATAATGTCACAGTTAAAAATAGTAAGTAAAGAATGTGAAAGGTATGTTATTGAAATTGCTTCTTTAAAATTAGATATTTAGAAAATAAATAAAGTAATCAATGATAAAGCAACCAATTATTCAAAATTTTAGATTAACACTAATATGTTAAATAAGATATTAAAAAATCAAAGATTAATGTCAGATAAAATATTTATTGGATTTGAAAATGATAAATAAGAGCTCACTACTTTCATAGACAAGGAAAAAGGAAAGAACTATGCTAAAGCTCTTACAAAAGAAGAAATAAAAAGGGAAGAAGTTAAGAATACAGAGGACATCTCAAACAAAGAAGGCTGGAGGGAATAGAGCTACAACAGATAATCAGGTCAGAGATACAAAAATATGTCCTATTTTTATGGTTACTATTTTTATTGTAATAGATATGGTCATAAGAAAATATAATGTCAAAAAAAGGCTAATAATTTCAAAAATGAGGAGAAGAAAATTCATACAGAGTCCAACAGAAGCCACAACTCTTTTGCTTCTCTATCAGGGTTTAATGAAGAGGACATAATATGTTACAAGTACAATAACTTCAGACACATAGATTAGTACTATAGAAGCATGTTTGAGTCAGTCAAAAAGGACCAGAGTTTTAAGGCTTTGTTTATCAAGAGAAAATTTTAGATAGGTTCATGGCAAAAGAAACAACTTGAAAAATCTATGTTGATGTAGACAGCTTTGCATGTAAAAAATGAATACAATTCATGGTTCATTGATAGTGTATATTAGAGACACATGACAGGAGACAAGAGAAAGTTCATAACCTTGAAGAAGATCAATGGTGGCATAGTGAAATTTGGAGACAATACTACTGCCAAAATTGTTGGAAAAGGTACACTAAGTTTGGATAATGGAAGAACTAAAATTAAAAATATTTTGTATGTAGAAGGTCTTAAGAATAATCTTTTGAGTGTAAGTCAATTTTGTGATCAGGGGAACACACTAAAGTTTTATGCAAAAGGTTGTGAAATTAGAAGAAAATATTTAGATGTGTTATTTGCAGATGCTAAGAGAATAGGCAATAATTTTTATATGCTATTAGACATCAAAGGTCTAAGATGTTGTTTGAGTAAGACTGAATAAATTTGGCTATGGCACATGAGAATGGGGCACTTAAATTTTGACAATCTTATCAATATCATTAAGAAACAAGCAGTCAAAAAACTTCCAAAGATTACAAAGCCATTCAACATGCTTTGTGAACCTTTTCAACATGGGAAGTAGGCTAGAAGGTGGTTCAAAATAAAAGAGTACTTGACCACTCAAATGCTAGAGCTTGTTCACACTAATTTGTGTGAAACTATGAGAACTCAAAGTACTCAAGGTGATAAATATTTCATGTTACTTATTGATGATTTTTCACATATGATTTAGGTAATATTTTTAAAGAAAAAATCAGAAGCTTTCAAATATTTCAAACCATTCAAAGTATTAATTGAGAATGAAATTAGTTTGAAGATTAAGTGTCTAAGATCAGATCAAGGAGGATAATTCATGATAGATCAATTTATTGAGTTTTGTGAAGACCATGGAATAAAGAGACATTATTCAGCAGCTAAAACTCCACAACAAAATAGAGTAGTTGAACAAAAAATAGAATAGTTCAAGAGATGTTGAGGATAATGTTAAATGAATCTAAGATAATAGATAAATATTTGAGAGATGCAATTGATACAATAGTTCATATTCAGGATAGAGCATTATTGAGAGTCAATAGTGACAAGACTCTTTATGAGCTATGAAAATACAAACCAGCAACAATTGATTATTTCAAATTTTTTTGGTAGTAGATGCTTCATAAAGAGAACTGATGAAAAACTTGGTAAGTTTAAATCTAGAGCAGATGAAGGTATATTTCTTAGTTATTCTTGAAAAATTAAAGCTTATAAATTTTATTAAAAAGAACTATTTTTTTTTGAAAGTGTAAGTGTTAGGATAGAAGAAGATGGAACACAAAGAATCAGTGATCCAATAGATATTCCTGAAATCATTGAAGAGGAATATTTTGAAGAATTAGATGAAGATGAGAAGAAGGAAAAAAAGAAACCAAAACTCCATCCAAATATGTTCAGAGAAATCATAATAAAAGTGACATCATCAAGGACATAAATGAAGGAATTCACACTAGAAAAATGATGCTAAGTGAATATGAGCAAGTTAATTTCTCTTTGTTATCCAAAATTTAGTCTAGAACTTTTTCAGAAGCTAGACATGATAAGAATTGAGTTAAGGCTATGGATGAATAATTAAATTAGATAGAAAAGAATGATACTTGGGAATTAGTGCCTAAACTAAAAGATCACAATGTGATAGGAATAAAATGGGTTTATAGAAATAAGGTGAATGAAAATGGAGAAGTAATAAGAAATAAAAAATATTAGTATGTAAAGGATATGCTCAGATTGAGGGAATAGATTTTGAATAAACTTTTGCACTAGTGGCAAGGTTAGAGGCTATTAGAATATTTTTTGCATATGCAGTATTGACAGATTTTAAATTATTTTAGATGGATGTCAAATCTACCATCCTGAATGAGAATCTAGAAGAGGTTTACATTGAGCATCTTGAGGAATTTATTCTCTCAAATATTAGTAGCCATGTATGCATATTGAAGAAAACATTGTATGGATTGAAACAAACTCCCAGATCTTGGTATGCAAGACTTGATAAGTACCATAAGATCAAGGTTTCAAGAGAGGATTTGCTGATAGTAATCTCTACATCAAAATAGAAGGTGAGCATTAATTAATTATTTTGGTTTATGTTGATGATATCATTTTTGGAGAAAATATTGAAAAGATGACAAAATAATTTTCTGATAATATACAAAAAGAATTTGAGATGTCTATGCTTGAAGAATTGTCATTTTTCTTAGGATTGCAAATATTTCAATCAGATAAAGGAATTTTCATATATTAAAGTAAATATACCAAGGAAATGCTGAAGAAATTTGGTTTGAGGATTGTGTACCAGTTGGCACACCAATGTGTACAAGAAATAAAGTAAGCAAGGATGAAGATTCACCTATTATAGATCAATCTTTGTATAGATCTATGATTGGTAGTCTTTTATATTTAACAACATCAAGGCCAAACATCATGCATGTTGTAGGTATGGTTACAAGATATTAGTTAGTTCTAAAATATAATCATGTTCAATTGGTAAAAATAATATTTAGTTATATCAATGGGGCATTGGATTACAGATTGTGATATCCCATAGGCAAAGATTTCACTTTATTTGCTTATACAGATTTAGATTGGGCAGGGTGCTTAGATGACAGAAAGAGTACAAGTGGAGGAGCATTTTTCCTTGGTGATAGCTTAGTATCATGGCCAAGTAAGAATCAAAATTTAGTATCACTTTCTACAACTAAAGTAGAATATATTGCAGCAGTATTGTGTTTTACTCAAATGCTTTGGATGAAGCAAACTTTAAAAAATATCAAGGTAAAGTATGATAAACTTATTTCTATTTTTTTTAATAACACAAGTGCTATTAATATTTTGAAGAATCCAGTGATGCATTTAAGAACAAAACATATTCCCATTAGATATCACTTTTTGAGAGAGTAGGTAACAGATCAATATGTTAAGATGGAGTATAGTAGTACTATAGAGCAGATTACAGATATTTTCATAAAGTCACTACCAAAAGACACATTTGAGTATCTGTAAGAGAAGTTGGGAGTAATTTCTTTTACTTCCTACCATTGAGGTTCAGCATCAGTTGAGGGGGAGATAAGTGTTAGCTCCAGGTAGGCCCTTTGCCATTGATGTCAAAGGGGGAGAATAATAGGTATATGTACAGGTGAAAAAATAGGTACAAGGAATAGGTACATGTTGCTACAGTAAGGGGGAGTTACTATATGTTTTTCAGATGGTAGTATGTGCAGGTTTCAGGATGTGGCAATTTCAGTTTGAGGTTGCCATCAATGACAAAGGGGGAGATTGTTGGAAATATTTTCAATGATGTCAAAGGTCTAGCATTATTGGTGATAAAGGCCCCATCACATTTAATAGTGTTTTTAATATTCATATCTTGGCTAATGTGTGTTAATATTTATTATATATTAATAAATATATTTTTGGTTACATATAAGTCAAAAGAGGGCCCATGAAGAAGTCAAAGAGTCACGGGGTAAAAGATGAAAGAGGAATGGGATGCATTTTCTCATGAAGAGTCATCTTGAGGAACTCCAAGAGTCACCATGTGAAGACAAAAGAGGTATGGTGAATTTTTCCATGAAGGGACACTTTGATAAATATGAAAAGTCACCAAGATAAAGACAAAAGAGGAAAAGACGCTTTTGCTTATGAAGAGTCACCATATGACTTTTCAAATGCAAGGACATGCAAGTTTGGAACCATTTTCTATGAGGATTGAAGGGTCACAAAGGGTGAATGCCAAAGGTCATTTGGAAAGCTATAAATAAAGCCTTGAAAATTCATTTGATATATGAAAGATAGTGCATTATTTGTATTTGTTTTTGAAGATAGAAAAGCAAAAGATATTATAGAGTTCTATCATTTGTTAAGTAAGCAAAATTGAGAGATAGTTATGTTTTATACACAAGAGAGGTTGGTGCTCCTGTGGGTTAGTGCTCACAAATAGTTGTTGTGTTGGTGCTCGGTATAGGGGTTGGTGCTCCTGCAAGTTGGTGTTTTTGAACTTTGTATTTTGAGTTGGTGCTCATTTATATACTTAAGATTGTTCTTTGTGGTTTTTCCCACTTTGGGTTTTCATTTAAAAAATTTCTCTCTCTCTCTCTCTCTCTCTCTCTCTCTCTCTCTCTCTCTCTCTCTCTCTCTCTCTCTCTCTCTCTCTCTCTCTCTCTCTCTCTCTCTCTCTCTCGTGTGGTGCAAATTATTGTTTTATTTTTACTACATATCTTGAATGTGTGATTAAGTGGTTAAAGAAAATAAATAAGATTAAGTAAAAATATATATAATATATTGATTCACCCCCCTCTCAATTTATTTCATGCTTAACACTATAAATGTTAAGTTTAAATTTATATTGTTACACTTACTTCCTTATACTTTAAATTTATTTTAGTAAATATAAGAAATTAGGATCACTCTACATTTGATAGAGTTGGTCTCAAAGCTACATGCTTTATGATGTGGAAAATATTTTTTCAAAATCTAATCTCGTTAGTACTTAAACATTTTTAGGGTCTAAGTATTTAACCTAGGGATTGCATTACATAAAGTTTTCAATTGATATCCATTTTTGGTAAACATATAGTAATTTTCAGGTTTTTGTGCCTTTTGAATTGATTCTTAGAATTTATAGGAGTCTTAGGTTTTCCAAAATTGAAGTTTGAAAACTACTCACTTTGAATTGGATCCAAAATGGTGTGATTGGGGTGGTGTAGGTCACATTGATGACATGCACACATCAAATGATGACTTTATATTAATTTTAATTTTTCATCATCCCTCCCTTATCCCTAATCACTTACTACTCATCCCTCATTACCCTTAATAACTCTCTCATCATTCATCATTATCCCTAATCACTCCCTCATTAACCCTCACTATCCCTAGTCATCTCTAATCACTCCCTTATCATCCTTAATCACTTCTCCATTGACCCTCACTATCCCTAATCATCCATAATCACTCCCTCCCTATCCTTCATCATCCCTAATAACTCTTTCCTCATCCTTCATCATCCTTAATCACTTCCTAATATCTATTCACTCCCTCCTAATCCCTCCTCATCTCTAATAACTCCCTCATTGACCTTCATTTTCTATTATCATCTCTAATCACTCAGGCTTATCATCCTTAATCACTCCATTGAATATCACCATCCCTCATCATATCTAATGAATCCTTCCTCATATATCATAATCCCTAATCACTCTTTCCTCATCCTCATCATCACTAATATCTACCTCATTGGCCCTCACTATCCCTCACTATCCCTCGTCACTCCATCATTGACTTTCACCATCCCTAATCACTCCCTCATCATTTGATGTAAGTATATACTATAAATATATCTTTGATTGTAATTATATGTTATTTAATCCATTATAACATAAATTAACTATTTTATAGGAATTATTGTGTTTTAAATACCCATTTGTGATAGTCAATTTTATTACTAAATGAATTGGATGATCTTCCAAATTTATAGTCAAGTAATATAAGCACTAACACAAAATAGATTATAAATTTTAGTTCATCAAATTATCTTTAGTGTAGATGACTAGATGAAACTTTATTCATTTTCACATTTTGTATCTTGGTTCAAACGATAAAATTTAAACACAAATCTCTTGTATAATTTTCTAATTCTAAGAAAAGTTGAATCAGATGCAAATTTATTTGGTGTTTCCCAATCCTGTATGGCTTACATCTTGGTTAGGTTCATGCATGCACTCCTTGTGTGTGTAATGTATCCAAAATATTTTATCTCTTGCATGAAAAATGAACATTTATTCATGTTATCATAAAAAAATTCTTTTGCAAAATGTGAAACACTAGTTCAACATGGTGTAGATGTTCTTCCCATGTTTTCTAAAGATTAATATATCATCAAGGTAGATTTTTAAAATGACATAGGTAAATGCCCTGAGGATGTCATTCAACATCTCAATGAATGAATTCACTACATGAGTTAACCTAAAAGGCATAACCAACTACTCAATCAATCATTTCGTTGTTTTTAAGACTATATTCCAAATGTCTGTAGGTTTAACATGAATATGATGATACCCAAACTTAAGATCAATTTTGGAAAAAACTTATACACCATGAATATGGAAAAAAATGTCTTAATATTTATATGAGGATAATAATTCTTCACTTTAATCTTAATATTTTTTTAATTGATTCACAACTTTGTCACAAGCATAATTGGGATTCTACAAGGCAATGATTACGGCATGATGCGTTCATTATCCATGATTTCATGGATCTACCACTTGATCTATTCATTCTCTAAAAATGATATATTGTATAAAGAGGTTTAAGGTAGAGGTAGTTAAGGGATAAAATAAATAATATTGTTTAGTGTATAGTATGTAGGAACTTAGTTAGGTGACTGAAAGATGTCCTTATATTCATCTAGTTTGTGGTTCAATTATTTTTTATTTTTTATTGTTATATAAAACACACTATATGGTACGATAATGATGTTATCACATTTAATTCTTACCATCAAGAGTAAAATTATTACTAGAACTGATAAGATTCTTGCACTTCCTGTTAGTAATGATTGAAAGCTTATGAACTAACTATGATATATCGTATTTCAAATCATGACAATCTATCATAACATTTCAAGAATTTAATTCATAGAATACATGTCAATGGTAAATATATGGTTGACCACATGTAAAACATCACACACCTCTAATGGTGAGATGTCACAAAGGATTTCATCTTTACAAAGTTTAATTTTGTACACCAAATGACACTACTAGGTGATCCATTTATCAAGGCCTACACAAGACCATACATTAGTGTATGATTATGGATTATGTATCAATTTAAAGTTTAATCTTTTAAAATATAAGTTAGGATAAATTAAATTCTTGACTTCCATTGGAAATGATGAAGTGTATTGGCTCACCGTTTATCTACATTTGTTAATGAAATAGTATTTATAATTTATATAATTTCTTATTAGAGGAAGTAGAGATATTTGTAGTACCCACTATATTATTGGGTTCATAATCTATTATATACTTACCTTTTTGTAGTGTTAGATAAATTTTACCCACTTATTGAGATGTGAAAGTAGAGATATCATAGTGTGACACTCTTCATTGGATTGAATATTGAAGTTACGAATTAAGCACCACTTTCCAATCTTGGACTACTTGTTCTAATCATTTGAAAATTATTTTCCACTCTCTGGTATGATGAATCAATCAATAGACATAAAAATAAAAGGCATTAAATGTAATTATGTGGATCATAAAATGGCCTCATATGGAAAGTAGTTGATTGGTTTTAGGAAATCACATAGCTTGGTGATCCTCGTATTTACTACCCTTTTTTGGTGCTATGGTGGTTTTAATTGCTTCTCTTTTTCCGGTGGATCTTCAATTATGAATTACATTATTTCTAATAGGCCAATATTTTTTCATAGGTGTTAAATATTTATGTTTCAATTTTGCCTCCACATCATTTTGATTGCTATGTCTTAAATTTTATGCTATCACTCATCTCTTCACTAATAGCTCTTAGCATAATTAAGCCTAAAAAAAACCACCATCAAGGTATTGGATCGAGTGATTAAGTATGAGGAAGGACAAGGAGGAATTGAGTAAAGATGATGAGGGAGTCAATAGGGATGATGAGAAACAATGAGGGAGTGATTAGGGATGATGAGGGATGGTGAGGATTAATGAGGGAGTGATTATGAGAAATGAGGGATGAGGAAGGAGTGACTAGAGATGATGAGGTATGATGAATAAGTGATTACATATGATGAGGGATGGTGAGGATCAATGAGGGAGTGATTAGGGATGATGAAAGAATAATTATAAATGATGAGGAATGGTAAGGGTTAATAAGGGAGTGATTAGGGATGATGACGGATGAGGAGGGAGTGATTAGGGATGATGAAGAGATGATTAGGAATGATGAGAGAGTGATTAAGGATGATGAGGGATGGTGAGATCCAATGAGGGAATCATTAGGGATTATGAGGGAGTGATTAAAGATGATGAGGGATGGTGAGGGTCAATGAAGGAGTGATGAGGGATGATGAGGGATGAGGATTAAGTAATTAGGGATAATGAGGGTCAATGAGGGAGTAATCAAGGATGATGAGGGAGTGATTAGAGATGACTAAGGATAGTAAAGGTTAATGAGGTAGTGATTAATGATAATGAGTAATGATGAGATAGGGGTGATGAGGCATGAGTAGGAATTTATTAGGGATGAGGTATGGATGATGAACAAGTGAAATTAACACAAAGTGGTTGTTTAATGTAATTCATTAATTTGACCTATGCTACCCCAATCACATCACTTTACATCAATTTCAAAGTGAGTGATTTTCAACCTTCAATTTTGACAAACTTAGGACTCTTATAAATGCCAAGAATCAATTTAGAAGGCACAAAAACCTTAAAAATGACTATATGTTTACCAAAAATGGAAATCAATTGCAAAATTTATGCCCTAAAATCCCTAGGTTCAATACTTAGACCCTGAAAATGCCTAAGTAATGACAAGATAAGATTTTGAAAAACTATTTTCTACATTGTAAGGCATGCAGCTATGAGCCCAACTCTATCAGATGTAGAGTGACCCTAATTCATCATATTTACTAAAATATATTTAAAGTATAAAGAAATAAATGTAACAATATAACATTTACAGTAGTAAATATAAGCTTCTAGACAAGATTGATTTCATGTGCATGTCCACATGCTTTTATGTGCAAAATAACAGGAATATGATTGCATTATTACTTTTAAAATAATGTAATCATATTATCCATTAACCAAGATATGATCCACATACATGTTCACATGCTTTAATGTGAAAAACAACAAGAACACAATCATGTTATTATTTTTACAATAATGCAATCACATTATGTATTAACAAGATTGTGTTATGTCTCGATAATTATTGAGCCATAATTTAAATAAAATGATCGCATTATGTTAATAATGTGATAAAATTATGGAAAATGTCCAAGAAATTATCCCCGAACTCCATGCACTTACCCTTTTGGATGTATATACTTCTCTTGAATAAATATTGTTCAATTTTTCTTTCTATTGTATCTTTTCTTTCTTCATGTACACCTTAAGATTCTTCATGCATTAGTTTTTTTAACTAAATTAATAGATATATTATAGATTGAATTAAAGTAGGCAGTTGTCCTATATCAAAGATAGGACCTTCCTTGTTGGATAAGTGTGAAGAATTTATTGTATAGAGAAGTATTATAAATTATGAAAGAGATGTTCTATAAGTGTAGAGAGATATTGTGAGAATATTTATATGGCATTGGAAAGTTATGAAATAAAAATTTCAATCACATGACAATGGAATTTATATGAGGTGTTGTTTGAAGGCATGTAGGAGTTGAAGCACCTAGAGTTGTTATCTTAACATAAATGATGATAGTGGTTCAAGAAAGATTAGCTACATAGAGACATCCCAAATAAAGGGGGTTAATATTGAGGATGTAAGTGATGATAAAGGAGAGAGCACCCAAGGAGCTTAATAACTTGAATAAGAAGTAGAGATGTGTATCATACCATATATCTTAGATCCATGGTAAGGATTGGGAGTAAACCCAAGTTGGGCATGCCTTATTATAATGGGAGATTGAATGTTTAAGAGATCATGGATTGGATTACAGAGATGGATAAATATTATGATTATGAGTTAATGGAGCAATCCAAGAAAGTTAAATTTACTTGCATAAGGTAAAGATTTATGCATCAATATGGTGGGATTATGTACAAAATGAGAGGGAAAGAAAAGGAAAATAAAAAATTAAGTCTTTGGATAAAATGGTGACCCAAAATTAATTTTAGTGGGCTATATTAAAAAATACTTAGAGTTTTTCAAGTGAATTGGATTTACAATGGTGGAAAATTAGTCTAGAATGCATCTAGTTGTTCATGTGAATCATGCAATGCAATGAGGAAAATCTCACAAACACATCTTAGATGCAATAACCCATGTTACAACCTAGTATTTGCATGATGTAGATGAGCATCTATATAATGCAAATGAGTATCTAAAGGTAAAGATGCATGTATACATTATGCATATGACTGTCCATACTCCACACCATGTAGATGACATTCTACATGATATAAATGTATGATGACAACATGCCATCGTATATATGAAACATTTATATGGTTATTTACATGGCATTGATGACCACATACATGCTACATATGACTATCTACATGATGCAAACACATAACAACAATAAAAAAATGCTAGTGTGCATCTATACCATGTAGATGCACATCTTCATGGTGCAGACGATCACTGCATCTTACAGATGACCATTTACATGATGTAAATGTATGATATCTACATGCTAACATGCATCTACATCATTTAAATGATCATTTAGAAGATGCAGGTGGTCATCTACATGGTGCACATGTGCATTTGCATTATGCAAACACATGTATGCATCATATAGATTGTCATTCATGTCATGTAAGTAACCATATATAAATTGGAGGTGCATAACACATCGATAAAAAACATGTAGGTATATTCTCGCACCATGCATACATTCACCTATATCCTATTAGATGCTTATAAAAGTTCCAATCATACCTCATTTTTCACCTTTTTCCCATTTTTTGCTCTTTGCCATTCTTGCTCTACATCCTCCCAACTTCTACAAACCTATTTTTGATACTACTAAGTATAAATGTAGTACCCATGGATTTTATACCTCGTCTAACTTAGCTACAAGTGGAGGCATAGAGGGGAACACCAAACTAACTTTTAGAAGTTTAATGTGCACTCTCATACAAATGCTTTTACAACAAGAAGACACATACAATGAGTGGTGGAGCCTTTCAAGTTTAACAACATTATCTACATGCCACAACATGATTTTTTTTGTTTGTTGAACTTTCTATTGTAAAGCTTCGACACTACTTCCTCCTCATTTCAACTGAGCTTGAGCTCCCATATTATTTCATTTGGAATTAGTCTAGAGGATATCTAGAGACTGACAGGTATACCTTACAAAGTTGGGGACCTAGTCACAATAAAGGTTTTGTTGAATGATGAAGACAAAAAATATTTGGAGTCCTATTATGGGCTGCAACTGGAACATTTTTAAATTTATAATTAATTAATTTTTTACTAGTTTTACTTTTGTTAGTTTTTATTAGTTGTTAATTTTATTTACAAATCTTCAATGCTACAGTAAAAGGGGGATGGGAGTTGAATCAGTGAAAAATCCTTTTATGTTAGGGATGCTTGAAATTTTCAAGCAATATTTTTTTTGTAGAATAGACCATCAGATATTCCATTCTAGGCTCTTATCTATATTCTTCATACTCTTGGTGCTCAACCATTTGACTAGTGTACTTTCATTTCCAAAAAATAAAAATGATTTAAACTTTGATCTTTGCAATGAAAATTCTCAACTTTCTTATTTTAATTATATTATTGCATTATCCAATGAGTTATTTTTTAATTTACAAATAATGACTGTTCCATCTACTCTCAATCTCAAAATGTTTGTCAATGCACTCTCCCTTGAAGCTCAAGAGGTCATTTTGAATTTTACTATAATTATTTTTAAATAATTATATATATATATATATATATATATATATATCATTAATTTAAAAAATATTTTGGTTATTTTTTATAAAAAAAATTAAATGAAACAATTGCAAAAATAAATGCAGCAATTAAGGGTCATTAACCTCTTGAGGCCATGACAGAAATAGACATGGAAGAAGATACAAAATCATCTCCGTAGGTGCTTGTGCAATAATTGATAAGAAAAAAATGCATGTGGAGTTCAATTGCACCTCTAGCACAACCTTTCACTCATATTATTGGTATATATTCATAAACCATCTTTGCTTTGACTGAATTAATAAAAATGATAATTTTATCATTGTAATATTTTAATCCTCTTTTATATATACAATGACATAATCTGTAATGCAAACACCAAGGGGGTTTAGCAGACCTTTCATAATTCACATGCAACAACAAGAGCAAGGTGCACCAAATAAAACTAAGTTTTTTAGTTTTACTATATGCTAATTTAATATTATATTTATTTTATTTGTCATTTTTGTGATTTTAAGTCCAATTTACAAGTCATTCTCCTTCTCAAAGGAGAAATTTCCCACCACCACTCCATCTCAACCCTATAAATACTAGAATTGGGAAAATTTTATTTATTTTGATGCAGAGTGGTGCCATTATTCATGTAGTAACTTCTTATTTTCCAAAATTTTTGCTCGATGGTCTACCTAGTGCAATGAGAACCATAATTCTTTGTAATATTGATCTGGATGAAGAGTATTTGGGGATTGACAGTGGCACACACATGAATTTTTTAAACCTACATGATATGATATAGGGATCTCATCCTATGGATCCTTTACAGTGATGTCGTATGCCCAACTCTCCACTTAATGGCATTGAAGGCAGTCTTGTTGAGGAGATTCCATAAACAGACGACCAACATAATTTTTTTTTCTAATTTTTAATTTATTGACAAAGAATACTAAAGCCTAATTTACTTATTTTTTAATTCCTAACCTTGATGATTTAAGAACATGGGAGTATCAAGCAAAAGTATTGATTTAAGAAATAAATGTCCATTTCTAAAACCATAGTCAACACAATCAATTATACTCAATGGTTGAACATCAATTGACAAAAATTGATGTTTTATTCAACCAAGTAGTTTATGTAAGTGTTAAAGTGACAAATAGATTTAATTATTATGTTATTGATATAATGTTAAATAGGCTTGAGAAATTAAATGTAGAAGCCCAAACATACTATAACAAATGAGAAAAAAACAAAAGCCTTGTGGATCTTGCAAATGCTAAAAAGAAAAATATGCAGTATGATTCTCTTTATTATTTATCACAATTAAAATTTATTTTAAAATATTTAACTAATTAATATTATTTTCTCATTTGTAGTCAAAATATACAAATCTAAAGAACTAAGTCCTTGTCCTTCACATGCATCTAAAGAGTGTACCCAAAAGTATTTCTACGATAATTTATTTTAAGGAAAAACTTGTTTTACTGAATAAGAAAAATAATACATTGAAGAAAATAATTAGTTAAAATGGCTTGGACCCTAATGTTTTGATTAAACAGAAAGTTGAAGTAGACCATCATTGATTTTAGTGGGAGATGTTGCTATAGAATAACATGCAACTCTTGTCAATATCAATAATGTAGTGAAACATCTTACATAATTAGGGATCCTGATCATCACATACAACACGATAGTCAACAACAAGTGGAAGGACAACCTGATACACAATAAACCTTGAGCTCAAGATTTGTTTTATAATTATTATAAATTGAGGATTGGACTCAAAGCCTCAAGAGTTTTTTTATACTCATGTTTTGTAATTAATGAAAACTTATGTTTTATAATATTCAAAATATATTTTGTAATTTTGGATTCCTTACTCTTGAGTCTTATTTTTTATTTGTATGGGTGTACATGAACTTTTTTCCTTAAATGAATAAAATGTCTTAAGACTCATATTAGGCTACGATGTGTAATAATTCATTGAAATGTTCAATTATTTTATTTTATTGTAAATTTGGTTTCAAAGCTATTAAAATCTTGTTTAACATTTTTTTGTATAACCATTTCTTTTGATTTCACAATGTAAATTTGGTTTAAAAGGTTGAAAATTTTGAAAGATTAGAATGTTGAATATGTACCTTTTTTGTAATTCACAATGTAAAGAATGCTAAAGAATACTATTTTATAATGTTAAAGATAAGATAAAAATTAGATTTAAGATTGAAAATAATTAAACTCAAATCGAATCAATTAAGAATTTCATAAATAACATAATAGATTGATGAATTAAAAATAGAAATTATTATCTAGTAAACAACATAAATATTGTTTAGTAGATTTTAAATACATATTGAAAAGTTACAAAGTAACACTCAGGTATCTCAAACAACCCTTTTTCAACCCGTGATTCATCTTTGACTTTTGTATGTAATGTCTCACTAGTGCTTTCACTAACTTCTTTAGAAATTGTATCCATAATACCTCTTCTTTCAGTTAGAGTACTCCAAATTGAAATTTATCTACCATATGAAAACACATCCACTTCATAAATTGAAACATACAACCTTAAACATGTCTCAATATTATTATCCAATCTATTTCAAAGTTTTTATTTAACAAAAGATAATGCACTAAATACCCTTTCATCTTCCATAGACCCCAAAATCATTGTTTGGCACAATTCATATAATTGAAAATATTCATTAATTTCTTCATATAGAACACTACTATGATAGAATTTCTTTCATAGCCTTGTAATAGAACTTATTTTTGTTGGTTTAGTTAACAATCAATATTGTTAAACCATTGTAATTCTAAAAAGGATTGACTATTTTTCAGTAAATCCTTTTATAAAATACCCTCAACTTCCTCTCCATTGATTTATACAGAGTTATTGAAATGTTTAATGAGTACTCATGTATTTTATAAATAGATTAGTTGTTCTTTCTTTAGCCTCTAAATTGTTCCAAAATGTAGGATTCACCACCCCCATGGCTTCAAACAACTCATCCCTTTGAAAATGATCTAAAATTTTATTAGATAAGATTTTTGAAATGTCTCTCAATTTCATTCGTGTGTCACATATGATATTATCATATAAAAACCTTGTTACGGGAACTTATCAAATTTTGATCCAACTACATTAGCTCATTTTTGGAGAGTGTGTAATGGTATCTCCTTTTCATTAATGAAAATACAAAGATGATCATGAATATTGAACTTCAAATAATTTTAAGGGTCCTTTATATTTGTTAAATTTTTCCACCTCTCAAATATTTGTCCCTTGAAACTTTCATTCGAGTAGTCTAATATATCAAGATATAGACAAACCCGTTTCCTCAATCGTAAGAAGTTAACAATATATATTGATATCTCTTGTGCATGTTTTATAAAAGAATACATTTTCTTAAATAAGGGGAAAATACAACATAATGTTATTAGAGTTTCAAAATATATCAAATGGTTCAATAAATATTTTACCTTGTCAACCTCCATCCTACACTAAAACATAAAACTTGCCAATGATTGATATTTTTCAAATATTCTACATGTAGGATCATACATGAAAATCCATCTAGTATCAACATCTTTTAATATTTATTTCTATTAGTCACTCTAATTGTAAATTTATAAAACTCTAAAAACTTTTTGAACTACATGACATGTATGCGTGCAAGTCACATATAAGCTCCTCCACTTTTGTGACAATTTTGAATGTGCTTACGTTTTGTAAGTAAGATTTATTATATGTGCCATGCAATGTATTGGAGTCATATATGAGGAAACTGATGTTTGTAGGTGAACACATAGACTTTTTCTATTCCCCTACATTATTGATGTGCCATATGCACCAATACACACCAAATTGGTACCTATATCATGGTAATTCATCCCAATAATATCCATCATATTATAAATAAGCAATTTGCAAAGGTTTTCAGCATTACAAATTTTAGTCATTTAATGTATAGATAATAGGTGAGGTTGCTTTGAATGGTTATGAAATGTATAGACATGTTTGCATACCCATAGTGTGTTCTCAATAACTATTACCTCAACAATGGATAGTGATATAAACCTTGTTGATGTTACTTTTTCTTTCAAATCCTCCTTTTCAATCATTACAAGGCATTTTTGCATTTCCCAAGCACTAATATCTAACCAATGTGAATGTGGAATGTTATGCAATCCAATATGCTGAAATAAAATATTATAATTTAAAAAATCAAATATTGTCTTCCTCTTTTTAGAATGTGTTAAAATTTTGAAAACTATATATTTTTGGCAGGCAAATTAGATCGAGTAACTTTTCTGAATTGAGCTTTAATTGTTCCTCCTTTCTAAATGAGGTGTCATTGATGTTTCTGATGATTATAATACTCTTTTCCATAACATTGATGCATGCACTCTTTTTCATTTTTACATCTCACTATTTTTTTATGTTTCCAACTTTGTCTTTTACTGACTCATATATTTTGCCATATTTTCTTTCAATTGTGTCGAACTTGAGTTGCATTTTATGGACCTTTCCATGTTTCCAACTATATATTGTGCATTTTTATTTCGTAGGTGTGTCAATACTATTTTTTATCTCTACAAGCTCAATGAATGGGTATTTAGATGCCCATTGATGCTAAAAGGACCTTGTAATTGTCTATGTATATTTATTCTTCCACATAGATATTTTTGTGCCTTTTTTAATTGGAGACTGTTTTTGTTGCATAGTAATCTCATCTGAAGATTGTGTTGGGTGAGTAGATATATCATTTAGTGTTAGTAACTCATCATCAGGACCATTACATATGATGTCATATATCCTTTTCCTTAAATTTATTGGGATAGGGAGAATTTCTTTCCGAGTGACTTCTTTTAAGGGAGGTATATATTAAAAAGCATTGTACAAGTCTTCGATACTTTTATCATTGAATTCTATGTGTAAAAATGTTGTATCACTGATTAGTTTTTAATAAATGCCAATTCAAAAGTATAAATAAATAAATAATACAAAATCAAATAATATTTATAATATAATACCTCTGCTTGGCATTTCATACCTAGGTACCTCTTCTAGTTTAGGGATATCTTCAACACCTTTATCATTGAGTACTGCATGTAATATTATTATATACCTTGTCATTATTATTGAATATTTATACATATATTTAATTAATTGAATATATATTATTTACTATTTAGTACCTATGTTTGGCATTTTAAATTCATACCCAGGTACATCTTATTGTGGAGTCATATATTTAAAAGAGTTATCAGTGAGTTCTACATGCAAAATGGTTATAGACCTTTTAATTATTATTTAAATTTAACACAAGTGACTAAATAAAAAACAATTAAAAATTTAGTGCATATTTTTGGTGTCTAGCTAAAATAAGATAATAGGTTATTTTGTTTTTTCAAATTTTCTAGATGCCTTAATATTTTTAGTATAAGTCATATAATCAATCCTGTGGAGTCATAAACACAAGATGATTAATAGTGAAATGAATATGATTGACACCAAATAAAGATGATTGATAGATGAATAAGGACTCATGACTGTATATTACAATTTTCTAACTGTCGACTACATTTGGATGATTACATGCTACTATTAGATGAACATAGGCTATAGTCAGATGATGACAAGTTGTTGTCACCTTATTATAGCCTATGGTCATCTAATGATAGGATATAGTCCTTTGATTAAACCCTAAAACTTTGTAAAATAATAATTAGATGAGCAATAGATGATAATATAGTTAAAAATATTAAATAATTATATTGTAAAAAAAATATATACATACCTTGTATTAATCTATTGATTCTTAAAGCCCTCCCAAAGACTTATATTACAAGTTACAACCAAGGTTTTTTAAATACAAACCACCAAATGTTTTCCCTAAAGGCAACCAAGTCCCTACGGTGCCTTACAGTTTCACTTTTGCCTGATAAAAAAATGTTATCATCCAATGACAAGTTACTATCATATGATAGGTTATGCCATTGTAGTCATTCGACTGTGTGTGGAATAGTTGAATTTGAAGGTTGTTGTCATCTAATGGTATGTGGCAAATGACTCTAGATTGTCTTTTGAGGTATTAGTAAATTATATTTATATGAGGAAATTTATATTGAAATGTAGGTGAACCTACTATATGCAAACAAAAATATATCAGATTTATAAAGGAATCCTAGATCAGAGAAGATAGATCCTACTTACACTTTTGATTGGGGATACATTAGATAATTGGGAACATGACCAATATGTGGATCTGTTAGACCCAATTAGGGGATCTCTTACTATAATAAGATCACTAGGGAGGGTTCTAAATCCTCTAGTCAAGTAAAACTATGTAATAACCTTAACTAAGTCCTATGTTTTCATATTCACTAAACTAATAACAAATAAAGTAAAAGTCTAATCTAGTTCCCACCAAACCTTGTGGCACAAAGTGGGGGTAATAAACATGCATAGAAGACATAATGACATCAATGTATACAAAATCCTAAAGCATGAAAGAGAAGTGCAAATATCTACCTACTCTTACAAAGGAGAAACAAAGTTAGGAATACTTACCTTTGAAAATGAACTTGTCGTGACTCAATCTCTCCCTTGGCCAAGGTGTTTCGTAAGAGGTTGTTATGGTATGTAAGGATGATAAAGATAAATTAACTCAAGGCTACAAAACCTATCAATACATCCAAAAGAATTCTCCACAAGACAAGATCTATATCTCCAAAGAAAGTATGATGCCCTAAGCTTGCTCCTCAAGTAGAATGGTGGATAAGAAGATGCAAAATATATATTACTTCTTATCTTCTCTAAATGATGGAAAAATGATATTATATATAGGCAGATTTAATCCTAAACCCCTTTGAAAGTTTTAGCTGATAGGGTCGACCTAGAATCATTATTGAAAAAAACTCACTAGCTCATAGGCTAGGTCATCCAAGAGCTGCCCTAGACCCCAAATGAGTTTCACCAATAAGAGTACAAGGTTGAACCAGTCGACCTAGTCATGTAAACTATAAAAAGGGGTTTTAGGCTAGGAAAAAGGGTATAGAAGGTGGTAAATAACTGGAGGAGTGTGCAAAAGAAAAGAACAAGCTTATGGGAATGGTTTTTAGGAGAAAGTGTGTAGATTAAAAGTGGAAAAGGGGAAACAATCATACAAAGCACCAATGGTCTACCCACCCCTTTCTCAGTACACCCTTAGGTTGTGCACTCAGATAAAATGAGACTCGATGGGTTACTTCAAGATAAAGAGCATAAGTAATTAATAAAAGTTTGAAATATTATGTGTATACATATTCTCCACTTGAAGCTCATCACATGTCATATAAGTACAACATGTGATGGTGATTTTGGAATAGAATATGATGACACATAATGCTAATGCTAAGTAAAATGTAGTAAGGAGCAAATAAGATAAATGAAAGGATAGAATTAAAAATCACATACCTATAATTACCTTAGTGTTATAAATAAAGAAGGGTACTACTAGAGAAGTGAAGGCATCCATAACATTTTACCATTCAAAAAATGAATTATTAAAATCAAAGATTTGATCAAAATAAGAAATATGACAGTAAATATTTGAAGGGTAGATAGTTTTAAATATCAACTTTAAATATAGTGAAAAAGAATTTATTTAGTATTATTTGACTATTATGAGAGAAAAATAGAGATTTGAGAGGCCTAGCAAACTCAGAAAGAGCCAAGATGGTGAGGAGATGATAGTTAAGCTAATGGAGAGATTGTGCTCAACAAACAAGTGGATGGGGAGATGGTGATTGGTGACACCAGGATAGGTAATAAGTAGGTGAAATTTGTTTAATCTTTGAAAATATAATACTAGTTGTATAAGATTTGATTGATAGATTATAGATAGATAACTTTTGAGAGATATTTATGATCAAACATATATCTAATTTGAATTTTGTAGATCTTGTAGATGAGGAGGCCAGATGGGGATCCCTAGTGAGGGGATCACTCCAGGATATTCTAAATGGGGTGTTGATGACATATAACCCTACCATATTGGATAATCCCATGGTACCATCTACCCCAGCTTAGGTGAGTTAGTTTAGACTAGTAGGAGAGGCCATGAGGGAATTATTGGTGCACAAAGATGGGCTAAAGCCATTGATAGGGGTGAGATTAGGAGAGGCATAGGCATGGTAGGCCTTGGCTTAGGAGAGAGCTATGTATTTATCTACCACTATTTAGCTAAGATAGGTACAGGCCCAGGTGGCCAACCTATAAGGATATGTAGTAGGCTTGACATCTTAGACATCCTCATTATATCATACTATTCAAAGGGATTACCCAAGGAATTTATGGGTAGTGTGGCTAGGCCACAAAATAGACATGATAGAGCCCAACCTTATATATATATATATATATATATATATATATATATATATATATATATATATATATATATATATATATATATATATATATATATATATATATATATATATATATATATATATATATATATCTTATTTTGATAGTTGGATGTTGATCTTATGTGTTTATATGATGGTTGTGGTTGTATATGCATGGATATATTTCTTTCTAGCACATGTATTTTTCTTTTGTTGTATATGCTATAAGAAATATATGTGTTGTGTTTTCTTTTCTAGAATTATGTATTACACATGCATGGCTAAAAAGAAATAGGTGACAAGGACTTGGCAAAGTATAATTAATCAAAAATAAATGTATTACACACTATTTCACATTGGGAAATGTATAATAGCAAAAAATGATTTAGTATAACAAACCAAAGAGTGGTAAATAAGAGGGAGAAAATTTGTTTTTAAATCATGAGAAAGAGTGGTACCAAATTAAAACAAGTAAAATCACACTAAATCATGTTGGGAAGTATGAAAATAATGTAATAAAATGGAAATCACATAAAAGAACAATGGTATAAAAACAAATCAATTAAGTCAATCAATCATACTAAATCAAGTTGGGCAATATAAAAAAGAAACAAAATTGACAAAAATGGTCTTAAATTAATCACACTAATTCAAGTTGAGAAGTATGAAAAACTTAAGAAAATGGTTGGAATCTTACATTCAATTGGAAAATAAGAAGATAAAAGATGAAACATTAATGAATTAAGCATAAAACATACTAAATCAAGATTGAAAGCATGCCAATGACATGTAACTCATTATCAATCACATCTTATCTCATATTTGACACGTATAATTTTATTGTGACTTGGGTATTGGAAAATTTTGTGAGGAAGGCTAAGTCCTATCCATGGTCTTACACTGCAACTCATAAAGGGAACGCCAATCAAGTGGAAACAATGTGAAAATATGGTAAAAGAGGATGTTTTTAATGGTAATTTGAAATTTTGGTAATTTGTGAGGAAGGCTAGGTCCTATCCATGGTCTTACAATGCAACTCATAAATGGAATCCCTAAGGGAGTGATTAGTGAACAGAATAATATTTCTCAAGGGGAAATATTAGGATCATAGGGAGTGAAAAAGGGAATGTTTGAAGCATAATGTAGGTATCTTATGAGAAGACCTTAGGAGACATGAGGCACACTAAGGATATGAGAAGACACAAAGTGATTAGTGACTGCCAAAATATAGAGGATACTTATTCATTATAGACAAAAATATGTGTAGGTAATAAGTGTGCTTCTAAGATCAAATCATATAGGTTGTTTTGAATAAGAAAATTAAAATAGACCTACCTTCCCATAATGTGTTCTCCATTCCTCAGGACCCCTTATAGAGTTATCAATCTAATACAAAGATAGGTTACTTGTATGAGAAAGTAGGTAACACTAAAAGAGTTTTTTATTCTCCTTTTATAATCTAGTAGCCTACCATACCCCAATAGACCTCAGATTTATTGTGAGGCCAACTATGGAGTTTGATATTCAATTAGAAAAATGAGATGTGCTTAGAATAATGACTTTTAGTGTGATTTGACTTTTGAATATTTTAAATGTTACCTTTTAGATCATTATATTTTGTTAAATGATTTGGCTTTTGCATAGTTTTATGGATTTTAAGATTTATCCTCCATACAGACATGGAATGACCAATTATGAGAGATCGAGTGATACACACAAATGAGATTTAGGATTTTGCTAAAAGAAGATAAGTATCTAAAGATAAGATGGACTAGAACACTTAGGCTAAATGATGGACTAGTATGTTATCTCAAGTCTCAATCATGTGTATGCTTATTTTGTGAAAGGGAATAAAGGGGCATAAAGGGATATCCAAAGTAGACATGTAAAAGGAGATTATAATGAGATGAATTTGTTTGGTAACTAATCACATGGTAAATAAGGAATGACTTAAGGAAGCAAGGTTTATATAACCAAGTCACGATAACAATTATCCATGTTTATAGGGATAAGATAGAAAACAATAATGAAAAAGAACAAGGGAACCATAAGAAAATTAATTTGAGAAGAAAAAGAATGAAATTATGAAAAAAAAAACCCATAAGAGAAAATTGACATAAGAATCATAATAAAGTGTGAAACCAAAGTCACCATGTAAGATAAGAATTTGACACAATGTCAAATGATATAAGAATAAATAAATGTGAATTTGGAGCACATGTCTAAGCCAAATGAAAATGTAAGAACACCATTCATGTGCTCATAAGTAATGATATATTTTTCCACACACATTATCCATAACATCTAATAAGTCTCTATGAATTTGAATGTGAACTGCAACTAATGTCTCATTAATCTTTAGTAAAAGTTGAGAAAATACTTCATATCAAATCTCCTTGATGAAAAATGTAGTAATGATTGAAGGATCATGATTATGAGGGATGTCATGCACGAGATGATCAGGATAATGCATGGGATTGATTTCTATGTGAGATGAAGGGGTCACTAATGGGGAAGGTGCCACAGGTGAAGGACTCATGGCTAGAGAAGGATCCATGGGTGAGGGACTCATGGGTGGAAAATGATCTATGGGTGAAGGAATCACGGGTAGAGGAATAGTAGGTGGAGAAGGGACCACAAGAGGAGATGGAATCATAGGGTGAAACCATGGGGGAAGAAGGGAGATCATTCTTGTGAGAATGACGTATGGGAGGAATGGTGGAAGGGGCAAGAATGGTCAGGATGTGATCTTTAATATGTTGTTGAAGGATACGATAATTATTAGTGTGATGTGTTTCACATTAGTACCAAATACAATATACCTCTCCATACTTAAGAAGATACTCAGGTAATAATTTTGGGGGACGTATAACCTTATTTGAGGGTTGAGGAGTGGTGGGACACAAGGTGTCAATATATTTTTGAAACTTTTAACAATGCATGGATGAATGGATATCTATGTTATGGAGGCAACATATATGCCTCTGAGTAGTCTTGGTAGGTGTACTCATCGGAGAAGTGTAATAGAAGATGAAGGAGCTTAGTATAGGAAATAATCTCTAGTCTAGTGACTGATAATTTTATAAATGTCACAATAAGGTTGATCGGCCCATTTGGTGGATGAAAGAGCCAACTACAGTAAAGAGACCAAACCATCACCAAGAGAAGCCATGGGTTTTGTGGAGAAAGTGGACAAGGCTCAATTGAAGGAGCAATTGGGTTGAAAATAAGAAGAGACTCATTTATAGAGGGAATGGGAAGGGGATCTAAACTAGACTCTACTGAGGGATGGATGGGGTTCATAAAAAGCTGAAGGATAGTTACACTTATCTCAAGGATAAGTAAGCTAAAGGGGTTGTAGTATCTAGTAAAGTGATAGGGCCCAGCCATAACATGATCCATAGGCATACTCCTATGAGATTTTTTAGACATTGTAGGTGTTAGCACCATCTCTACCCTATGATAAAGAGGAAAAATACTAAAATTAGAAAAAATATAGGATGGAATATGGGAAGATATACTAAAATACTAAAGCAAAGAGGAGCGATAATGAATAATCTTAGCATCTCAGTCCTAAACTAGACCTCCTAAGAATGGATCATCTAAGGTATAACCATCATCATAATTAGGTGTATGAAGATCAATGGAATAGGTAGGGATGGCTTTGTCATTTGATGTAGTGTGATGAATGGAATTTTTAGTCTTAGTTAAGATAATGGGAATGTCATCATAAGGTGGTTAACAAGAATGAGGTTGTAAAGAAGTAAGAAGCTAAGAGATGCGATGAGGTGAGAGATCCAAAGTTTTAATCTTGAGATTGATCTCATTAGGCTCATTGTCATCAAAATTTAGGAATTTAGGGGGTATATTCCTAATGAGTTTAGGATAATAATTGTAACCTTGATTGGAATTGACAAGAAAGTTAAATCATTGAGATTCACGAAGTGAAATGCTTGACAAGGGTTCAAGGGTAGGAATATTGAATACACCACGGTCTTAGAATTATTCAAAATTCTAAAGATTGACACCACCCTAAATCTTATAATGGATCCACTGTGAGGAAATTTGATGCATTATCAAGTAGAAGAGGCAATTGTTCTCATGTAATGAGTCCATGACCTACCAAGCAAAAGTTTATAGGATAGAGGAAAGTTAAAGATCATCACCTTCACATGATTGGTGATAGGTGGGGTAGTAATGAGGGGCCACACATAACCTAAAGGAGGTATTTGCATTCAATCATAGCCTTGACATGTGTTGTGTGTGTATTTAATATTTCATTCATAATATATAATGGTTTTGATAAAATTCAGAGATGCAACATAAGTATCAAAACCCTCATCAATCAAGGCACACTTAACTTAGATATCACCTATTTGAAAACTGATGAACATACAAGGATCACCTACATGAAGCATAGTCTCATCAGGGATCATGGAAGCAATGGAGAATTTGAGGGAAAGAGAAATGTCCATTGTTTCATCAACATGTATGGACATCTCTTCACATTGTTGTAAGATTTTATGTTCTAATCTAGATAAGGTAGCTTCACATCCTATAGGGGAGGATGAGGGATGTTTATTTTGAATAAAATTTGCATAATATGGTTATGATAATGTAGATAAGTCCTCATAAGTTTGAAAAATGGTATTTGAGATGGGAGATTACTAAGATTTATGATAGGATCTCATTCATCATAACCCATAAGAAGATTGTTAGAAAGAGGTTCATAGTGTTGAAGGAGTTCCTCAGAAGGAGGAACCAAAGTATATGTGAATCTATGTTGATAAGAGGCAAAAGGTTTAATAGGAGGACAAGTTTGTAGATTATGTTGAGAAGATGGATAAATTGATGCAAATTTGGTTTGAGAATTGTGAGGAGTGTTGATAGAAGCTTGAGTATCATTGGCGATAGGTAAATAAGATGAAGAGATGGTAGAAATAGTATAAGAAGTGTTATCTAAAGGAGGTTCTGGAATTAGTTTATCAAAAGATATAAGGTCATCTTACCCCAACTCATTTAAGTGAGTTGGAAAAGAATATTGGATAACGTGAAATGTGAGAGACAATGAAGGTGTGTAAATTCGTTGAGTATTAATGAAAGCAATCACCCTTCACATATTAATCATATTGACCACATTCTCTTTAGGAGTTGGGTCAAAAAGACTGTCAACATTACTGGTAGAAGGGGTAGGTTTATCTTGGGTATCTTGGTGATTTGGAAGAGGATCTTTGTATATGGCCAAATGAGTATTAGCTTGATTCAAAGCTTGAGATTTAGTTTGTGTTTCATGGGATTTGAAATCAATGTGATAGGCTTATTAGTGTTGATGAATGATAGAATTATGGTCAAAATTGGGACCAAGAAGGAAATTCATATCCAAATTATGAAGCTACCTATAGGTTTTATGAGAAAGACCCCAACTAGTGTGAAACCAACAAAATTTATTGGGGTCATACCAAGATTTCATAGGATGAGTGGGATCAAGTTTTTATGGGAGAGGCCTTGGTAGACATTTTTGTAGTTCCACTAGGGATAAAGGTTTATGAAAATTGATGGTGTTGGTTGAAGATAAGTGAGGATTGGTGATATGGCTAGGAGGGGAAGCTTGTTCAAAGTTTAGTTAGGAACAATAACTTGAATAGTGTGAATGGTATCATAAGAGTCCATGACACCATCATTGGTAGCATGACAATTTTGTTCTAAGTAACATGCGAGTACCCATAGAAGGTTGAGATGGCTTGAATTGATGCATAAGTAAATCTTTATGTTTAGCTTGGTCAATAACTTCTTCCAAAGTATGTGGAGAGAGAGTCTAGACCTAATATTGTAACTTGGGGAAAAGAGAATTGGTAAATAGATGGAAAAGGTTATCATTTTCCATATTATGTTCAAATTTTTTGGACAACATCTTCCATTGTTTAATGAAATCTTATGCAGTTTCAGTCTCAAATTATTTATAATTTAAAAAATAGGCCAAGGTGTTCTTAGGGAGATCACTAGTTTGGAACTCTTGGACTAGAACATTGACTAATTCTTCCAAACTATTAATAGAATGAAATTATAAGTTGGTTGTACCAATATAAGGCATCAACCATGAGAGCTTTTGCTAATATATTGTTAGTAGCAAAGGTATTTAATTTAACCCAGTATTTATATAGATTTCCAAATCTTTTGAAATAAAGAGTTTGATTAGTTGACCCATTGTAAGAAATGGTAGTGGTGATACCTCTTATATTGATATTAGAAATTTGAGATGTAAGAGGCTCATTTTTAAGATTCTTGATTATCTTATTGATGAGAGGAGGTTGAGGGATAATATTACCATGGGAATCCATAACAGTAGGTGTGTGAACTTTTTTGTTATGCATGTCCCATGCAATCTATTAAGGGTGGGTTTGAAGATAGATAAGGTGATTTTGCATTTGCATAATTTGATTTGTATTGTTAGATTGAAAAGAATTCATTTGATTAAGAGTTTGTAATTGGAGTTCATGGGTTTGAGTTGCATTAGTGTTTTAAGCATTCAAATTGGTAGCAGTGGCTTGGGTACCACTATGAGTATTAGTAGGAGCTTAAGAAGAACTATGAGTAAGTGAGGCACTAGTGGCATAAATTTTGTATGTGGAAAAAGATGGACTAGTAGAGGTATGAGAAGGAATAACACTACATGCATGATTACCATGGGTATAAAATTATGCACTAGTGGAAGAATTGAGAAGAGTGGGTCTTGGAAGAACCCCACTATATGTAAAACCCACCATGTTAGTAAAGATACTAGGCATGGAGGTAGATGAAGTCAAAGAAGAAGTCATGGTATGAGAAGGGATCAAAATAGAGGGAAGAGGTTGGGAATAAAAGAAGCTAGTATCCCCAAATCTATGTGAGAATGTGGGAGAAGGTGAATGGGGATATTTAACTTGACCACTTATCATGAGATGGTAGATAGTAGAAGGATCCTTTCATTGATGTTGAGGAAACTCATTGATAAAAAGAGCATTTTTGGTGTATACTCTAATTCAAGTTAATCTTCAAGTGAAAAGAGAGGATTGTAAAGCAAAAAATAATGAGAAGGGGTCCCATAGTTTGTATTACAAGTGGATATATGAACATTGCTTTCATCTAGGATAGGAGCCACAAACTGATTATGGGAGAATCTATTAGAGTTGGTAAGACTCATCATATCTATTGAATTCAACTCATTATTGTATTCAAATAAGAAGTTCATGATGAAGGAGAGAGATTAGGTAAGGCAAAGTTTGATGCAAAAGTAAGGTGATACAAAGGGGCAAATAAGAGTATAGAGTCAACTAGGTCAACCTAGTACTGTAAATAGGGTATGAAACTGATTTAAAAATTATAAAGTCGATAGGGTTGACCAATTACTTGTTGGAAATATTGTCATTGATGTCAAAGGTTTAGCATTATTGGTGATAAAGGCCCCATTGCACTTAATGTTGTTTGTATTAGATATATCTTGGCTAATGTGAGTTAATATTTATTTAATATTAACGAATATATTTTTGGTTACATATGAGACAAAAGAAGGGCCCATGGAGAAGTCAAAGAGCCACGAGGTAAAGACAAAAGAAGGATGGGACACATTTTCCCATGAATAGTCATCTTGGAGAATTCCAAGAGTCACCAAGTGAAGACAAAAGAGGAAGGGCACAATTTCTCATGAAGGGACACTTTGAGGACTATGAAAAGTCACCAAGATAAGGACAAAAGTGGGAAGGACATTTTTGCTCATGAAGGGTCACCACATGACTTTTCAAAGGCAAGGATATGAAGAGTCATACAAGTTTGGCACCATTTTCCATGAGGATTGAAGGATCACAAAGGGAGAAGGCCAAAGGTCATTTGGAAAGCTGTAAATAAAGGCTTGAGAAGCCATTTGTATATGAAAGATAGAGGTTAATTTGATATTATAATATCTAGCTTAGAAGAGCAATTGTGAGAGATGAATATGATTTGTATTTGTTATATCTAGCTTAGAAGAGCAAAGGTGAGAGAGAGGAAAGAGATGTTGTATTGAACTATCATTTGTTGAGATAGCAACATTGAGAGATGGGTGTGTGGTATAAACAAAGGGGTTGGTGCTCCTATGGGTTGGTGCTCACAAATTGCTGTTGGGTTGGTGCTTGACAAATGAGTTGGTGCTTTTATGGGTTGGTGCTCATGAATTGTTGTTGGGTTGGTGCTCGACAAAGGGGTTGGTGCTCCTATGGGTTGGTGCTCATGAATTGTTGCTCAGTTGGTGCTCAGCAAAAGGGTTGGTGCTCTTATGGGTTAGTACTCATGAATTGTTGTGGGGTTGGTGCTCAGCAAAGGGGTTGGTGCTCTTGTGGGTTGGTGCTCATGAATAGTTGTTGGGTTGGTGTTCAGCAAAGGGGTTGGTGCTCCTGCAAGTTGGTGCTTGCGAATATTGTTTGGGTTGGTGCTCATTCATATACTTTAGATTGTTCTCCATGGTTTTTCCCACATTGGGTTTCCACATTATATCTGGTGTCTCTCTCTATCTTGTGTGGTGTTTATTGTTTGAGTTTTATTGCATATCTTGAATGTTTGATTAAGTTGATTTTGGTTAAGGGAAAGTTTTATAAGATATATGATATACTAATTCACCTCCCTTTTTAGTATATCCCATGCTTAACAATTGGTATCAGAGCAGGTTCCTTTTTGAAAAGTTTTACAGCTTGAAGGTAGATCGGGAAAGCATGATGGCTAGGTCATAGGAAGGATTTTATAAAAATAAGGCATCTTTGTTTGATGGGACAAATTATGCTTTTTAGAGCATGAGAATGAAGATTTATTTGATGGCCCTTGGATTCAACATATGGAAATTAGTGGTGGAGGAATATGAAGAGCCACAAACATCTGTAATTACTCTAACAAAAAAGAAGGCAAGTGAATGTAATGTTAAAGATTTAAATGTTATTTTATGTGGCTTATGTGAATCTAAATTTGTTAAAGTTATGCAATGTAAATCTACTCATGAAACTTGGGTAAAACTTGAGAATATTGACAAAGGTGATGGAAAGGTTTAGCAAGCTAAGCTTCAGACTTTTAGAAGATAGTTTGAAAGTTTGAAGATGGAAGAAGATATAGCAAGTTATCTTTTGTGAGTTGATCAAATCGTAAATCAGATTCAAGGTCTTGGAGAAATGTTGGAAGAGTTAATGGTGGTACAAAAGGTTTTGAGATCTCTATCAATGAGATATAATGCAAAGGTTTTGGCAATTGAAGAGATGAAGAATTTAGCCAAGCTAAAGATGGATGAGCTTCATGGTATACTCATGGCATATGAGATGTGGATAGAACAAGATAAACCCTCAAAGAGAGAAGTGGCTTTCAAGACATCAAAGAAAGAGAAAGCTAAGATTCAAGAATCAAGTGATAGTTCCAGTGATGATGAAGATGACAACAGAGCACTTTTCATTCACAAGCCAAAAAGAGGAACAGAAGAAAATCCTACATACAAGAAGAATTTCAAAGGCAAATCCAAGAAGGGATTTAAGAAGAAGAGCCTATATTCTAAGGATCCTAGCTCAGTCAAAGATAGTGGAGTTAGCGATTCAGAGAAGAAGAGATTCTATTCATGGCCATACATGAAGATGATCAAGAAGAAGAAGAGGAAGAAGCTGAAGTGGATATGGCAGGGGAACTCATATGTAACCTTGAAGAGTTAAAAGCTATTGAGAAGAAGAATAAAAGATTAAAGTGCTAGATCAAGAAAAATGAATAAGAGTCAAAGGAAATTATTGATGATCTAACAACACACTTGGAAGAAGCCAAGAAGAATGAAGAAGATCTCACAGCACAGTTGGAAATAGCAAGAAAAGAATGTCAAAGGTATGTTATTGAAATTGTCTCTTTAAAAGAAGATATTGAGAAAGCAGTCAATGATAAAGTAGTTAGTGATTCAAAATTTGAGGATAGCACTAACATGCTAAATAAGCTATTAGAAAGTCAAAAAGTAAATTCAGATAAGACAGGGATCGAATTTGAAAAGAAAAAGAGTTATGCTAAAGCTCTTACAATAGAGGAAATAAAAAGGGCAAAAATGAAGAATATAGAGGACATTTCAAATAGAGAAGGTTGCAAGGAACAAAGCTACAAAAGGCAATCAGGTCAGAGATATACAAACATGTCTTATTTTTATGGTTGTTGTTTTTATTGTAATGGATATGGTCACAAGAAATTAGAATGTAGAAAAAGAGCTAACAATTTTAGAAATAAGGAGAAGGAAAGTCAAGTAGAGTCAAGTAGAAGCCACAACTCTTTTGCTCCTCTATCAAGCTTTGATGAAGAGACCATAGTATGCTACAAGTGCAACAACTTTAGACATATAGCTCGGTATTGTAGAAGCGTGTTCGAGTCAGTCAAGAAGGATCAAAGTTTCAAAGCTCCATTCATCAAGAAGAAGGATCAGATTTTCAAAGCTCCATTCATCAAGAAGAAGGTACAGATATGTTCATGGCAGAAGAAATAACCTGAAGATTCTATGATGGTTCAGACAGCTCTACATGTAAGAGGTAAAGATCAGCCATGGTTAATTGATAGCGGATGTTCAAGGCATATGATAGGAGATAAAAGTAAGTTCATTAATCTAAAGAAGATCAATGGTGGTACAATGAGATTCAGAGATAAAACTACTACTAGGATAGCCAAAAAATGTACTTTGAGTTTGGATTATGGTATAACTAAGACTAAGAATGTTTTTTATGTAAAAGGTCTTAAGCATAATCTATTGAGTGTTAGTCAAAAATGTGATCAAGGATACACATTAAAGTTTCATACTAAAGGTTATGAGATTAGAAGAAAAGATTCAAACGAGTTGATTGTAGATGCTCAAAGGATAGGGAACAATGTGTATGTATTGTCAGATATCTTCTCAAAGGCACGATCAAAGGACACATTCAAAGATCTGTGAGAGGAGTTAAGAGTAGTTTTTATTACTTCCTGCCATTGATATTCAACATCAGTTGAGGGGGATCTAAGTGTTGGCTCCAAATAGGCCCTTTGCCATTGATGTCAAAGGGGGAGAATAATAGGTACAAGTACAGGTGAAAAAATAGGTACAAGGAATAGGTATAAGTTGCTACAATAAGGGGGAGTTACTGTATGTTTTTACATGACAGGATGTGTAGGTGATAAGATGTAGCAGTTTCAAGATTGAGGTTGCCATCAATGACAAAGGAGGAGATTGTTGGAAATATTGTCATTGATGTCAAAGGTCTAACATTATTGGTGATAAAGGCCCCATTGCATTTTATGTTGTTTGTATTAGATATATCTTGGCTAATGTGAGTTAATATTTATTTAATATTAACAAATATATTTTTGGTTGCATATGAGACAAAAGAAGGGCCCATGGAGAAGTCAAAGAGCCATGGGGTAAAGACAAAAGAAGGATGGGAGGCATTTTCCCATGAAGAGTCATCTTAGGGAATTTTAAGAGTCACCAAGTGAAGACAAAAGAGGAAGGGAGCAATTTCTCATGAAGGGACACTTTGAGGAATACGAAAAGTCACCAAGATAAGGACAAAAGTGGGAAGGACATTTTTGCTCGTGAAGGGTCACCACATGACTTTTCAAAGGCAAGGATATGAAGGGTCATACAAGTTTGGCACCATTTTCCATGAGGATTAAAGGGTCACAAAGGGGGAAGGCCAAAGGTCATTTGGAAAGCTATAAATAAAGGTTTGAGAAGCCATTTGTATATGAGAGATAGAGTTTGATTTGATATTGTAATATCTAGCTTAGAAGAGCGATTGTGAAAGATGAATATGATTTGTATTTGTTATATCTAGCTTAGAAGAGCAAAGGTGAGAGAGAGGAAAGAGTTGTTGTATTGAACTATCATTTGTTGAGATAGCAACATTGAGAGATAGGTGTGTGGTATACACAAAGGGGTTGGTGTTCCTGTGGGTTGGTGCTCATGAATTATTGCTGGGTTGGTGCTTGGTAAAGGGGTTGGTGCTCATGTGGGTTGGTGCTCACAAATTGTTGTTGGGTTGGTGCTCAGCAAAGGGGTTGGTACTCCTATAGGTTGGTGCTCATGAATTGTTGTTGGGTTGGCACTCGACAAAGGTGTTAGTGCACCTATGGGTTAGTGCTCATGAATTATTGTTGGGTTGGTGCTCAACAAAGGGGTTGGTGATCTTGTGGGTTGGTGCTCATGAATAGTTGTTGGGTTGGTGCTCAGCAAAGGGGTTGGTGCTCCTGCAAGTTGGTGCTTGTGAATATTGTTTGGGTTGGTGCTCATTCATATACTTGAGATTTTTCTCCATAGTTTTTCCCACATTGGGTTTCCATGTTATATCTGGTGTCTCTCTCTATCTTGTGTGGTGTTTATTGTTTAAGTTTTATTGCACATCTTGAATGTTTGATTAAGTTGATTTTGGTTAAGGGTAAGTTTGATAAGATATATGATATACTGATTCACCTCCCTTAGTATATCCCATGCTTAAAATTACTATTACCTAGGATAGAGAACAACCTGATAAGGATATAGAGTTGATAAGGTTGACTTAGTACTGTAACCTGAGAGGCAAAAATGAATACTAGGTTGGCGAGGTTGATTCACTACTGTAGGTAGGGGAAATAGATAGTTTGTAAGAGATTGTATCAAATAGAATTATAGTGTACTGAAAATAAGGAAATTTTTTTAATTTAATTTGAAATAAATAAATGGAAGTAAGCACATAATCAATCATGTCAATGAGAATTATTCTAATTAAGGAACACAACACAAAACCTTACACCAACTCTAGCCAATGCAAGTTTTTGTAATACAACATATAATGAGTAGAAAGAAAGTAGCCAACTAAAAAGTAAATGCTAACTAAGTCATCATCTTGATTGTTTTTAGATTATTATAAAGTTGTATTTTAAGTTTGATAGGTAAGTTGGCTGAAATTAAGGAACTAGAAAGCAATCTATGGATGGTTTCAGGATGTTTAGGTTGAAAGGGATCTATGTTGGTAATGGTACTAGCTTGGAATTAGGCCCTACCCCCTCACTTCAAAATCCCACAGTGATAAGGGTGTTGGGTGATTTTACAATATACACCATTAACCACATGTTTATATTTGGCCAAAAAACCAAGTTGGCTTCCCCTTTGGTGATGAAATCCAAGTAGGTAGGTCTCGGGTAGGGAAATGTTTAAATGCATTTTGAAGTTATGGGATTTGGTAGTATGTGTAAGAAAGATAAAAATAGTGAAACTAAATGGTATATTGAAAAACCACCTAATTAGACTATGTGATCTATTCTAAGCATGAAAATAGTTGAAATTGAAAGTGTGAAGTAAATACTAGCATATAGTTGTTAATTTCCAATTTGAAACATAGTATAGAGTCAGTTCAGAAGACAATGTATGTAAATATTATAGAACAGAGTTGATAGTGTTGCTAATGTACTACAAAGGCAAGGGTTTTTAAGAACTAAATCTACCAATTCATCCTAGTCTTTCAAATAAAAGATAAGATACATACCTAGGTCAACTAGGTTTGTTAAATGATGGAAATTTTAAAGACTGCAAACTTTACAAAATAGAATTGTAAGGAAGAGCTAAATTTCAAGAGATAAAAAGAAAGGAACCTTAGTGGGTTGGAAGATGTTTATGACTATGAAAGTTATGTTGAAGTGCATTGAATTTTTCTTATAAATTATTCCAACTGTGTTGACTAGGTTGACCTAGTTCTATAGTTCCCTATTTGTTGAAGCTTGTTAAGATGATTATACCAGCCTGGTCAACCTAGTATGTTTTTTGGAAGCTATCTAGAATATTATGTCAACCCTTTTTAACTTAGCTTGTTGTCTAGAAGTAAATAAGAGTACTATGTTGACTTGTTCAATCTATTAACTTGTATCTGATGAAGACCTACATAGAAAGAACATAGTCATTTTTTATGTGACTATGTGTTAAACCTATGCAAAAAAGTTAGAAACTTTACTGGCCCTATCAACCTAGTATCGTAAATATATAAAAATAATAAATAAATGATAAAAAATGAAAAACATAAAATAAAACTTACAGGGTTTATATTCATGTTGAATTTACCACAATGTCTATAAATCAATCCTAGTTTGGAGAAGATAGATCCTATTTACACTTCTGATTATGGATACATTAGATAATCAAACACATGACCAATATGTGGATCTACTAGACCTAATTAGTGGATATATTACTATAATAAGATCACTAGGGAGGGTTCCAAAGCCTCCAGTCAATTAAAACTATGCAATAACCCTAACTAAGTCCTATGTTTTCAAATTCACTAAATTAATAAAAATTAAAGTAAAAATCTAATCTAGTGCTCACCAAATCTTGTAGCACAAAGTGGGGATAATAAAAAATAAAATTAAACATGCATAGAAGACATATACTCATGCCAATGTATACATAATCCTAATTCATGGAAAAGAAGTGTATATACATATCTATCTACTCTTACAAAGGAGTAATAAAGTTAGGAATACTTACCTTTGAATACAAACCCATTGATCCTCAATCTCTCCCTTGGTCAAGGTTCTTCACAAGAGGTTGTTGTGGTATGTAAAGATGACATGGATAAAATATATATGATACACAACCTATCAATGTATCTAAAAAACTTCTCCACAAGACAAGATCCATATCTCCAATAAAGTATGAAACCCCAAGCTTGCTCCTCATGTATAATGGTAGCTAATAAATTATGCAATAGCTATGACTTCTTCTCCTCTCTAAATAATGGTGAAATGATCTTGTATATATAAGCAAATTTAACCCTAAACCCTTTTGAAAGTTTTAGTTGATATGGCTGATCTAGTTATCCTAGTGTCACTATTGATAAAAACTCACTAGGTCATAGGCTTGGTTGGCCAAGAGTTGACCTAGACCCCAAATGAGTTTCACTAATAAGAGTATAAGGTCGGCCCAGTCGACATAGTCATGTAAATTGTCAAAAGGGGTTTTAGGTTAGAGAAAGGGGTACAAAAGGTGGTAAATGACTAGAGAAGTGTGAAAAATATTAGGGGAATGGTTTTCAAGAGACAAATGTGTGGATAATAAGTGGTAAAAGGGACAAAAATCCTATGAAGCACCAATGGTCTACCCACCCCTTTCCCAATACACCCCTTAGGGTGTGCACTTAGAGAGATTGAGACTCGATGGGTTCTTGCAAGATATAGAGCATCAATAATCTATAAAAGTTTCAAAATATTGTGTATACATCTACCCTCAAAATTAACTTCAACCCTAAACAATTAGGTAATTTTGCTTTGTTGGCCACCCTACAAAATTGCCAAATGTTGACTTCAAAAAGTGTAATATTCATATATTAATAAATATTTACCACTAAAAAAATCCATGTGGTGACAAAATTATAGGAAAATTTCTTACCTTCAAACTGTCACATTAGTTTATTTATAAAGTTAAAAATATTAATGCAAGAGGAAGTAGGTGTGAAGGAGTACATTGAGGAGTTTTACAAACTCACTATAAGGGTTAGACACATGGAAGATGACCTAGAAAATCTCTATATCTATATGAATGGATTGCATTATAAAATCCAAGATTAAATTAGTTTGATAAACTTATAACTATAGAGGAATTTTATCAATGTGCATTAAAATTCAAGGAGAAGTTGTCATGAAGGCAACATGCAAAATTTAGAAGTAGAGGAAGACACTTGAGAGGAAGAGGGGAAAACTTTGTAGGGAAAGAAAAAAACTTTGGTGAAAGAGGATATCCACCCCATGATTAAGGAGTAAGTAGTTCACAAATATAATATAAGAGGAAGAGGAGGTTATACACCTCAAGGAAGAGGATTTTATGGTAGAAGGGGAGGATTCATAGGGAAATGTTTTAAGTGAAATTGGTATGTTAGTCATAGGTCATTTGAATGCCCAAAAGAAACCTAGAATAATGGTTGAAGGACTGAATGAATAGTCCATATAGCCTAAGGTGATGAACAAAGTGTTGGGTCACCAATGAAAACTAAAATACCACATCATAGAGAAGCCACTTTGATGAATTTAATGCACATAAATATTTGCACCAACACACTACCCCTTCATCCCCCTCCCATCCCCTTGCCCTTTAAATCAAACATAGGGAGCTCTAACAAAAAAATCAAGATCCTTACAATCCTTATAAAGTATTTTCCATAAATAATTCTTGATGAGGTACTATGTATAAATATTAATAAAGTATTATTATCATAATAAATTGGGTAGTAAGGACCCAAGGAAATATTATGGACCTATCCCCCCTCAATTCTAAACTAGGTGGAATATGGTGATAACAATTAATGTTTCTCATGAGGTGATGGTGAGTAACAAAGTAGGTGATTCTATAGAATACTGGTAAACTTCACAAGTCTACAAGGTGGATTGATCCACACTCAAATAATGTTGTGCAGAATAAAAGAGAACATCTTGTGAAAAACTCATGATATATGCATGATTGGTACAAATCCACTACTCAAAACACTAAAATATTGTGTTAATTTAAAACCTTGAAAAATGGATCCCCATGGGTAATTATGAATCCTAGTAGACATTAGGGATACTATGTGTATCTCATAACATAGAGTTGGTTATACTATTAAGTAAAGTGTCAAAAATATAGAAGAGTACACCAAACAATGTCATCAAAATATGAAACATAATTTAATCCTCATATGGGTTTTGACAAATAAAGTGCCTAAAAATATACCCATGTACATGTGAGGAAACAAAACTCATTATTGTGCTAAAACAAATAAAGTATAAATATGCATGCAAAGATTCTTAGTTACCAAAAAATAACCTCTCATAGAAAGGGGCCTTAATTGTCCCAAAATAAATAACATGAGTGGAAGTGAAAGTCTAAACTAACCACTAATTACTTAATATGGTGAAAAAACTCATAATAGTCTAATAAAAAATCCTAATGTAATAATAAAATCCTACACGAGTGGCCCAAAATCTAGTAATTCAAACAAATAAATTGATTGATGTTGGGAATGTCAGTAGTCATAAAGAATGATCACCATGTTAAAATATTGAATAATACAAATAACAAAAGAGTTTTCTCCAATATTGACCTAAACTCCTCTACTTGAACAACAAGCTCAAAAATATAGTGAATGAATGAATCATCTACATGAGTTGTCCAACAACTACTTGAACAACATATTTAAAAACATAGTAGAATTTCTATAAAGGTGCCATATTAAAAGAGACAATAAATTTTCTCAATAAAGTCCCACCAATGAGGCCACATTAGGTAACATTCACAATGTGAGGATAAAATGAAAAATAGGATAGAGGTAAGAAGAGGAGAACTAAAACTACAACCAAGAATATTTCTCAAATAAGCAACATCTATGTGTCTCAATAAAACTCAATGTGTCAATAATACAATAATGTATCTCAACCATTGTAAAAACACAAAGCAGGAGAAGATTATTTATAGAAAAGTTAATGACTTGCATTTCTTTTCCTATTGGCCTACCTAAAGGTGGCATCTAATGATGGTGGCACATGTGGGCAGGTAAGTATCAAATGCATATTTGGACATATGCACACTCTAAATACCCATTAACTAGCTTTATTGAAAAATTTAACTACTTGGGTTAACTTAATTAAAGGTACACAATAAATATTTTTACAAACAAGAGAGTCTTACATGATGTAGGGAAAAAACATATACTCTTGTGAAGGATGGGAATAGATTCACATTGAGACCATTATAATATAAGGGAGAAGAGGTGGAAAACCATCCAAAGGTGAATTTAGTATATGGATAATAATTCCTAACACAAACAAATAAGGAACATGCCACACTTGTGTAAGTGAAGGGAAACACCAAAGTGAGTGAGCTATCTCATGAAATTAAGAAATTTCTGGAGGAATACGTAGACATAATGTCTAATGATTTTTTGGAGGGATTACCCTAGTAATAAGAATTATTCACCACATGGAATTAATTCTAGGAAAACATTTTCCAAACAATTCATCTTGTATTTTAACACCTCAAGAGAGTGAATAGATAAAGAGACAAGTGCAAGAGGTATTACAAAACGGCCTAATCCATGAAAGTTTGAGCCCATGTGTATTATGATTTGTGTTTTCACCAAATAAAAGTGGAGCATAGAGATTGTGTAAAAATATAAGGGTAATAAATAATATCTCAATAAATCATAGGTTCATATTGCCAAGGATGGATGATCTAATGGGATGTCTAAGTGGAGCCAAATACTTCATTAAAAAATATTTAAAGAGTGGGTATCACCAAATATGGATAAAAAATGCCATGAGTGGAAAACACCATTTAAAACCAATGACGGGTTGTGTAAATTGTGGGTTATTTCATTTGGTGTGTCTAATGCCTCAAGTACATTTATGAGGCTCATGTATGAGGTGTTGAAATCATTCATGGGAAAGTTTGTGATTGTATATTTGGATGATAATTTTATTTTTAGTAAGTTTGAGGAAGAAATCTTTAGGAATTTGAGACTTTTTTTTAAGTTGAAAAATGAGAAGTTGTTAGTAAACTTGAAAAAATGTAGCTTCATGAAAGAGGAGCTCATTTATTTGGGATTTGTGATTTCATGAGATTGGCTAAAAATAGACACAAAGAAAGTTAAAGCAATTATGGATTAACCTTCTCCAAGGACTATATTTATAGCAAGGAGATTTCATGGGTTAACTAAATTTTATAGAACATTTATAGGGAATTTCAGTATTATTTGTTTGCCCATCACAAAGACAATGAAATGGGACAAGAAGCTCCAATGGAAAATTACAGTAGAAGAGAATTTTCAGATGTTGAAAAGGAAAGTGATAGAATAACTTGTGCTCACTTTTATTGATTTTTAAAAGGTATTCCAAGATTATCATGATGCAAGTGGGATAGACATAGGTGTAATACTCAATCAAGAGGGTAATCCCATCATTTATTTTAATGAAAATTTAAATGAATCAAAGAGAAAATATTATGTTTATGATCAAGAATTTTATGCAATAGTACAAGCTCTAGATAAATGGTGTCATTATTTGTTAACCACATAATTTGTTTTGTTCATTGATCCTCATTAATAGACAAGATAAATTTAATCAAAATCACACTAAATTTTAGAATTATTTTAGAGAACACTTTTGTTTTAAAACATTAGAGTGATAAATCTAGCAAAGTGGTAGATGACTTGAGTAGGAAAGATCTTGTGTTGAAAGAGATCCAAATGAAAGTCATTGGAATTGAATCAATGAAAGAATTGTATGAATATGACTTAGATTTTAGGGAAGTTTGGGTAGCATGTAAGATCCCAATAAGTGTTGATATAACTCCATGGATGGAATATATGATCGATATGGTTTATTTTTCAAGTTAAAGAGGTTGTGCATACCTCAAATTTTCATGAGGGAGAATATTTTGAAGATAAGCATAATAATGGTATATATTGTCACTTTGGGTATGAAAAGACCTTGGCATAGCTATGTGAGACACAATATTATCCATGAATGAGCACATATATGAATAAATTTGTGTATAAATGTAGAATATGTCAGAATGCAAAGGTCAAATTCCATAAAACTAGATTCTATCAACCATTACCAATTTAAAATAAACCATGGTATGTGATGATCATGGATATTATTCTATTTTTACCAAGAAATGAACAAGGTAATTACTCCATTTTTATTTTTGTGTGGCCTCCAACCACATAATAGATTCTACAATCCATATTATCACATAAAAAACATATTCAACTCATGAATTTATCATAAACTAACCTCTCAATCCTCATTAATCCTCATTAAATACATAATCACATAAAGGAGATTCAACAAGATATCCTTCAAACACCCTCACAATACTTGACCAACATTCCAAGGAGGCACAAAAGGCTTCTCTCTAAGCCTACTTCCAATTTTGCCTATTCTCTTCTAGACTAACTAAATAAATAAGGAATACTTTCATTTATAAAATTACAATGAGGAAAACAACAAAGGGGGCCCATGTTGGCACCAACCCTTCACATGGGGGAATCTCCCACTAAGAACACATAAAATATCCAATAAATAAATGCCACATTCCTCATGGGGTGAATGATGGAAAAATAAAAAGGCTCCACCAAGAAAGCCAACTTCACATGTTCTTCACATGACTAGTCTAAAGATAAAGGAGATTCCAATTTGGAATAGTACAACTTGTCTCCTTGTATTCACAAACATCCAAAGTTTTATTAATTCTCCTTTTGACCATTATTTCTTGTCCTCTCATGAAAATTTCACCCCATGCCACATATGTAAGCTAGAATAGTGAATAGATGTCAATCATGAATAGTGCCAATTAGGGATAATGCTAAATAGTAGTAAAATGTGCAATCAAGAATAATGTCCTTGACACCTCACTAATGTGACTAGCGCCTCCACATCATCAAGAAGCCTCATCACCATCTTGTATCATCACCTACCACATCATCATGAATAGAACTTTTGAATAATGTTACATGAATAGTATATCATGAATATTAATTTATCGCCACATCATTTTCCTACTATTTAAAATAACTCAGCTCCTATGAGTTATCTTGATTGTATCCTTACTATTTATTCTAGAAAAAATGAAAAATCACACCACTCTATTTTTGGGTGATGTAAGTTTACCTGACCCCTTAGATGATCTTGCATCAGACATCTGAGGTAAATAACGTGATCTCTTGATCACATAGATGGGATAAGTGGTAGAACCACTCTTTTGGTCACTAGGTATAAAAATCTAATGTCAATCATGAATAGTGCCAATTAGGGATAATGTTAAATAGTAGTAAAATGTGCAATCAAGAATAATGTCCTTGACACCTCACTAATGTGACTAGTGCCTCCACATCATCAAGAAGCCTCATCACCATCCTGTATCATCACCTACCACATCATCATGAATAGAACTTGTGAATAATGTTACATGAATAGTATATCATGGATAGTAATTTATCGCCACATCATTTTCCTACTATTGAAAATAATTCAGCTCTTATGAGTTATCCTAATTGTATCCTTACCATTTATTCCAAAAAAAATGAAAAATCACACCACTTTATTTTTGGGTGATGTAAGTTTACCTAACCCCTTAGATGATCCTACATCAGACATCTGAGGTAAATAATGTGATCTCTTGATTGCATAGATGGGATAAGTGGTAGAACCACTCTTTTGGTCACTAGGTATAATGACCACACCATCCCCTTCCAACACACTAGTGTACATAGAGAGTATTCTTTTTCCTTTTCCATTTTAAACATCTATGTACTACCCCCAAAGTCATCCTCCTCCAATATCTCATCCATATCCTAATAAATACATATGTGGGATCCAACCCACTAAAAACACTCATGGGATCACACCCACCTGAAACCATACTCATGGGATCATAACTCCCATCCAAACCTAATCTCCACCATCAAGATTCTTTGGCATGCATCTTACTTTCCCATGTGAATTCAATCCCACCATTATCCATCCACTTCCACCAAAATCACAATTAAATTTCTTTATCCACCATCCAACTACTTGTTGGATTATCCAAACCATCACACACCACCATCACTTGAAGCTCCTCTCTCATGGATACAACATCATTCTCATAATTATCCTCATGTTCAAATACTTTCACATCAACAATATTTAATTTTTTTTCCATAAAAACTTTCAACTCATCTTCAATACTAGCATGCTCCACATAATCTTCAATTTCTTCATGGGCTACCAATGTCCCATCAACAACAACTCCCATGGTTGGTCTCTCATTTTCCATAACATTTAATTCATCCCCTACACATGGATACAAATCCATCAAAATATTCTCTTGTGCATTTTCTTTCACAACTTATTCTCTTTGAAACTCTTCATAGCTGCAATATTCACTCTTCTACAACTCTTCAAGGCTGCAATTTTTTGCACTCGCATGCCATACTACATGGCTGAAATCTTCTTCATGTGCACATATTTTCACATCATCTCCCAAAGTTTCTCCCAAATAAACTTGAAACTCTTTTTCAATGTTATCATTCTCATCATACTCTTCAATTTTACTCTGGGTTATAAATGGCCCATTCGCAATAACCCCAATGGTCATTTCCTCGTCATCTATACTCTCTGCATGTTCAATAGCTTGCACATCTATCACTCCCAACTAAAAATTAGAAAACTCATTTCCATCACAACCCAAAAATTCAAAATTATCCCACTCATGGGAATCCATAAACTCTTGCCCATCATCACATATTGTGTCTCCAACATCTGGTGGATAATAAACCACCTCTACATCCTCTTGCAGGAGGATTTATTCTTATATAGGCTACTCACAAGAAAACTATGATACCAATTGATGGAGTAAACACTCTATAGAGATTAAAGTATCAAATCTATGATACTAATTAATGTGTCCTCCAACCACATAATGGATTTGATAATCCATACTCTCACATAAAACACATATTCAACTCATGAATTTATCATAAAATAACCTCTCAATCCTCATTAATCCTCATCAATTACATCAATACATAAATGAGAGTCAACAAGCTATCCTTAAAACACTCTCACAATACTTGGCCAACATGCAAAGGAGGAAAAAAAGGCTTCTCTCTAAGCCTACTCCCAGATTCACCTATTCTATTTTAGCCTAACTAAACAAGGAATACATTCATTTATAAAATTATAATGAAGAAAACAACATAGGGGGCCCAAGTTGGTACCAAACCTTCAAATGGGGAAATATCCCACCAAGAACACATCAAATATCTAAAAAATCTATGCCACATTCATCAAGGTGTGAATGATGGAAAAATACAAAGGCTTCACCGAGAACAATGCTCCAACTACTTAAAAGACAAAGAAGATTCCAATTTGGAATAATATAACTTATCTCCTTGTCTTCATAAACCTCCAAAGGATGATTGATTTTCCTTTTGACCATTCTCTCTTGTCCTCTCATGAAAATGGTACCCCATGCCACATATGCAATTAAAAATAGTGAATAAATGCTAATCATGAATAGTGCCAGTTAGGAATAGTGCCAAATACTAGCAAAATGTGCAATTAAGAATAGTGACCTTAACACCTCCCTAATATGACTAATGTCTCCACATCATCAAGAAGCCTCATCACCATCCTACATCATTACTTACCATGTCATTATGAACAGTACCTATGAATAGTGCTACATGAATAATGTAGCATAATAGTAATTTCCTACCACATCATATTGTTATAGATAGATTATAAAAAAATGGAACACTTTATATCATGTAAGAATACTAATGATGCCACAAATATTGTAAATTTTATTTTTGAGTTGTTGTAAGACTACATGGGTTGCCTATTAACATTGTGTTAGATAGAGATACCAAGTTTGTGGGAAAATTTTGGAGAACACTATGAAATAATTTGGGCATAATACTAGATTATAATTCAGTGTATCACCCTCAAATAGATGGGAAAATAAAGTTTATAAATTAGAGTCCTACAAATTTTTTGAAATGCATAGTTATTGACAAACCTAAATAATGGGATATAACTATTATCACTAAAATTTTCACCCCTTGAAGAGATGCCTAGCTCTCCTCATCTAAGTGGCAAAATGGAAACATCTCTCTTGCTATGGGTGACAATTCTGTTGAGATGAATCTCTAGAAGGGCTAGTTCCCTTGATGCAATCTTTGAAGCACTTTATTGATTATCAACCTTAGATGAAAAGAGTTAAGTAAAAGAACTAAGAAAGATAAAAAAGGTGATGCACCAATAGTGTATTTCCTCCCATTGAATGAAATTTTACCACTTAGACTCAAACAAGACTTCGTTTACACAAAACTCACAATTCAAGTTGCACTGTCACATCAATGTTTCATAAGTTAGGTCCAAAAGGTATTTTGATGCTTAAGATGGTAATAAAGGATTCCTTTTTAGGATACAGTCATGAACCACTTCTAAGACAACTATACACTTAGAAAATAACACTAACAAAGATTTGTAACAATTTCTCTTCTGCACATTTGGTGAACAATCAAGGATAACATGCTAGAAAAGATAATCTTCTACTAGACAAGACCAATAAGATTGTACTAACACTCAATTGAACAACATGTGAATAGGAAAAATAACTTTTTTATTTCTTAAAAAGTCATTCAAGTATAAATTTGGCCAGGGTTTCACCACTAACCAATGGAAGTTGCTAAAAAGAGCCAAAAGAGTCAATATTTATAGCCTTTGAGAGAAGAGCAAGGGAAGGGAAGTCCAAAAATCATTTGGACACTTTTCAATATCAAAAAAGGGTTTAAAATTTGGAGGGATTAACTTACAATGTTATAAGGTCCAAATATCCATAAAGGTCATGTAACCTATAAAGTGTCATAAAATTCCTTATCCTGGCTCAAAAAATTGTCTTCATTATTTAGAGCTGTTTGAACATGCCACCACTGACTAGGGATAGGTATGATGATTGGGATAAGATGGAATGTATTTAGGCATGAAATTATATGCATTGGTGGTATTCATACTCATTTGAAAACTCTTGGAAGGAAGCAATCATTATTTATAGTCCAAAAAACTCCATTTTCAGTCACCCTTCACATTTGGTCTCACAAATGCCTTAAATTTTCCATGAAAATCCATGTGATGGAGTTAATTACACTTAGAAAGGATATCCATGGACTTGTAATACTTAATTTCACCTTAAAAAGGCTCATACTTGGAGTTTTCACCCTTCTCACCCTTATGTTCATTATGCCAATTTGATTGGCTAAAAGGAAGGCAATTGTTTTAACACATAAAATCTTTTTCCTTGAATAAAATGGCCATATTGAATTAGTATAAGTACTAATCTTCCACCCAAACTTGATTTCACTTTCAAACTCTTCTTGTATCCTGTAAAACACAAAAAATAGTGAGAAAAACCCTATTTTTCATGTTGTCCATACAATTTTGTATGGCTCATTTGCATGGGGGGAAGCTTGAGTGAGTCTTATCCATGTTTTAATATCTTTAATTTCCAAACCATGTCTTTATATCAGCTTTCCAATCTCATTTTTTCCATCAGGTTCATTTAAGGGTTTAACAAGGGTTTTAGATAGTTTTTTGCTCTTAACCATTATTCATAAATATTGCACATTCAATTTCCAAACCAATGCCAAAAAATAGTTTCCAAGGACCTTATATAACTCCTTTTTCTCTCATGAATATACTCCAAGGAGATGTGAGCTCCAAAACTTGCCTTATCGAGCTTGATTTTCCAATTTTACATAAGGGTGAGTCGTTTTGAGCTCAAATATGACTCTACTAATAACTTATCTACACTCCACAAGCTCTCACATATATATTGTGACCTTAAAATAATAATTCAATCATCTATATAGTCTACCAAGAGTCATAAGTGAAGATGGACTGCCATTTGGCATTAGGCCTTCTTAAAACCCAATAGGTTTACTAGGCACCTTGATGGATTTGGATGTTAGGACTAGTACCTAAATATTGTATTGGTGTATTAGGAATTTTTCATCCCATTTTATATCATAATACCACTACATTACCTTTCAATAACTTTACCTTGTCAACTTCTTTCATTCACGAACTAGACCTAATAGAAACCTTGTCTAGTTAGACTATGTGCAAAGTAAAAATGGGTAATTTGAGGAGTCTGAGCTTGATATATTGATTATTATCCCTTATTTTCCTCCTATACACCTCATTATATGTTTATTGATGTTTTAAAAACTTCACATCAAATATCCTGCCCATTCTACACTCATTAGGTCCCTTTGCCAAATTCAAATTTTCCTAGAATGGCTGACCTCTGAGATAAAATAGAGAGGTATATCCCTTATCCATTAGTAAAAATTGAGTGTTTTTAGAGTTTTTACAAGTCACAATGACAATTTTTATTATATGGTTTGGTATGATTCCATGTTTTGGATGGCTAACCATCTCTAAATGCCCCAAAAAGGCCTCAAAACCCTGTTTCCTACTTTTTTCTCCAAATTCACTTAGGAGTCACTCTTCAAAGTCAACACCATGCTACTAGGGTACCTAAAAATTATCCCCACATTCAAATTGTGATCATTTATCTTTTAAAACCATCTAAAACATGTCTCATAGATGGACTCTTCATATTTGCTCATTGGGCACAAGGGGTGTCCTAGCCATCTGTACAGACTGTTGTCCATTTGCTAAGTGGAAAAAGCATCTAATAATTATAGTGAGGTATGGAGTTTGTTATGACACCTATTGGACCATAATGAATCATTTTTTAGTCATTACAATTTTACTTTCACCTCTAGATAGTCTGTCTCACTTACCCTTGCTATATTGAACCCTGTTGTGATTGTGCATAAAGCTTAGAACCTTGTATTTTCTTGATTTATTCATTATGAGAGTGTTTTAAGGTTGATATTACCATGATGAAAGTGTTATTGTATCTCCTTGTCTCTCCAACCCATAACACACTCCTCCACTTTGACTCAACCAAGACTGTGTTCTAGCATAGGCTATGTTTTCTATTAGAAATACCCTTGTAGGTGAGGATTTCTCTTTGGACCTTGTTTGTAGTGTGGGGAGATCCATTGAACTCAACATAAGTTCACATCATGTCCATTTAAATAACATTCCTCATTATGAGCCTTCAATACACCACCTTTTACCAACTTTTTAAGTCACTATTTAGGTTGAATATTATGCCCACAACCCTACCTCTAGGTTAATATAGGGGTTTTATCCATGTGGTCATGATGTTCATAAGCTACTTGAAGCACTTTTTTAGGTTACCCAATGCATATGTCACTTTGAACTTACCTACATGTTCCATTGAACTCAAAATTTAGCTTTCTTCCTTGACTAAGACACTTCTTCTTAAGACCCTATTGTAGGTTATTATTTAGTCTCAAAATGGGTTTAGTTGGGGGTGACTTGACAAGGAAAATACCTTCTTAATTTCACCTTTAAATACATAACATTGGTGTCATCTTAGGTTCACCTTGAATTGTCTAAACACCACACAAAACATGCACAAACATTGTTCTTTCACCCTACATGTCTAACCCTTATAGGTTGCCATTTTCCATGTTGGAGGGGTACCTGTAGGTGTCAATGGGTTAAAAAGGGACATTTCCTTAAAATTTATTGTTTACTTACATTAATTTAACCTCATCTTACTATTTGAAAACCATTAGTCATAACCATTTTCTTAATGTTGCTCTTTAGGGTGACAAAAGGGTCATTTGCATCTATAACGCTGTAGACATCATTGAAGTGCTTTAGTATGTTCTAGAGCATGTTTGAGGTCTCAAAAAACATACTTTCCTTCACTATCTAACATTAATTATTGGCATAGATATATTTTATGCTAGGGGCTACCAATTTCACTTATTTAGATGTCTTATAACACTTTGCAAGCATGTTGTAGAAGATCCACCAAAACCCCCTGGAGCTATGTTTTGCTCTTTTAGGGATTTAATCCCAAACTCAGTCTTTTGATCTTAAAATTGGTTCCATTCCTCCTTTTAACTTATATAAACTTTTCATAGGTTTGTCAAAGCTTTATTTCAATCTCAAGACCTTAAGGAAGTGTCACATTGCTTTAGCCCTTCCATACAACACTCCCTTCCCCTGTTCAACCACCTGTAGGTGGGTGTTTTGGGAAGCAAATAGTGAACTGGGTGTGAACAACTAGAAACCATGAATGAAAATGAACTTCATATGCTTTCCCTTAGGCATGTCAATGCATGTTTGTAAATTTTGAGAGATTGAAACATATATCCACTTCTCATACATCAACATGACATCATTAGGGGCTTGTAGGTAAGTGTTTTGGGTAACTTAGGTAGGCAAAGTATGAAATATGGTAAAATGTGATGTTAAATAGCTTCAAAAAAATTTAAAAATGTATTCTCATTCTCCAAATACATGATCTTCATCAAGAAACACCTTTGAACTAGCTACAAAACACCTTTTTCAACCTAAAAACACTTACATACATGTGAAAAGAGTAGACAGAGGCATCAAGTGATTGTTTAGCATGGCATATGAGTAGATGTTCAAACCTACACCTCCTTAAGCATACAAAATAACTTCATTCAACTCCTCAAGTCTTACATATGCCAATACACCTCTATTACCACTTCATAAATAGGATGGACAAGATTATGCATGAGATTACAACTGAAAATGTGCAAAGAGTTGACAATATATGTAAACAAGCTTGGGAACAAACCAAGAGGTAACATGGTGAAAACTAAAAATTAAAGGAGATGGTCACATGACCCAGAGGATTATGAAACACTCTTTCCCAGTTGAATGAGACACCTACAAGAGAACACACTCAGTAAGCTTGAAGTACTTCAGCCAGAACTGCCCCTGGTGACACCTTCTTACAACATGAACTAAATTACTCATCCAAACATTATGAAACTTGAAACCAAGAATGGAGACAATATAATTGTTTCTACTCATTTTTTGCTATTTATATTCAGAAGAAATAAGAAACTAAAGATAATGGTCAAGGGTTTGTACGTACCCGGATGAAGTTGTGCACCATATCCAAGCAATTGAAGGAGCTCCTCTTTGGCTATGAAGGATGCCACCTGTAGATAAGAAAGACTTAAACAAAGAAAATATTAGATGATATATGGTGAACTGGCAAGCAAAGCTTGGTCCTAGAAGTGCAAAGACTTCCTTGAGGGATGATGGTCCACTTATTTGACAAAAGAGTGTTGCTAGAAAGAGAAATAATGAAAGGTTAAAGAAGAGAAATAGATAACATGTACCTGTATTTTGAAGTCGGTCTATCACAGTCGTCGATGTCGATTAGTCTACCGTCGTCAGTTGGTTAATGTTGCTGACGTCGATTAGTCTGCCGATGTTGGTAAAGGCAATGGTCGATGTCAGTTAGGGCAATGGCCTTGGATGGGTTTATGGTCGATAGAGGGGTTTGGGTCTGTGTAGGTTTGCAAGACAGTAAATAGGGTCTGAGAGGGGGCAAAGGCAAAGGGTTGGTATGTAAATGGATAAGAATAGGAGGAAGGCTTTTTAGCCTTTCTAAGAAGAAACTCAGGTTGGGTTGATTGTATTCAGAAAAGGTAAATAGAAACTAATTACTAATGGATTCTAAATACTAAAATGAAATAGAAAAATACTTAGCTCTGCTTGTGGTTAAACCAGTGGTGTAGAATGCTTGTTCCTATTGTGGTTGCTATTGAGTCCTTGTGTAATGTTCACATCTAGTTTGGAGTCACTTGTGCTGAGTTACTATAGCTAGGTGAGCGTTAGTCGAAGTGTCATCGATGTCAGAGTCCCAAGTGAGAGCTAGAGAGAGAGAGAGGATTCATGATTCTAGAGTCGAAGAGCCCGTAACTCATCATTTGAAGCTAGTTTATGTAACTGACGTCGGTGATGCCACTGGCATCGATTGATAGTTGATCGATGTCGATGGCTGAAGAATGAGTAAATGGGCTAAGAAGCCTATTTTCCATCTGCCAAGTGCATTTACCATTGGAGAACGGTCAAATGATGAGGTTTATTATGCACGAGTGTTGGTTAGGAGGTTGGAATGGGTATTAGGTGGTTATGATATGAAGGACTTAGTCTTAGGGTGAGTCATAGGGTACGCAATAGTCTTAGGGGTGAGGTGTCCAAGGTAAGGTGTCATAGGTGAGTTATCTAGGGTGATGTCATTAATCTAAAATAAGAAGTTTATTTTAAATTAATGAAGTGTGTTAAGGACCAAGGGGTTGACACAATTTAGGTGTCTACATTTGCCCCTTTTTGTCTTATTGGTTGTTCTTGATGAACTGCAAGAGAAAAATAGGAGTAGGTTGCCCCAGGTATGTGATAAGGTGTAAGTTGCCCCAAGTATGATGATGAGGTATCCCCCTTCAAAGCAGGAGTCGAGGGAAGGTAACCTAATATTGGGTGCTGATTTGATAGGTTGTGGATGAGTATGGTGAAGTTGGAGTGTGAACGCTGAAATAATTGAGATTGTGCATATACCACTTCACGTGATAGTCAGGTCAAATTGTCGCAGGCAAGGTCGAGGAGTGCTAAACTCAAAATAACCAGTCCCCAACATTTTAGTCATAGCTGATTAGGTTAAATGATCAAAGTTGTAGCTCCAATGGTCATCATGTTCCAAGTATCTCAGGCTTGGGAAGTGCTCCTAGAAAACATGAAAATGTCACAAGTAGTGGGGATTAACTTGGGCGCAATTCGATACTTGTGAGGGTCATAATGTGATGTGCGGACAATTTTGCTAACTATTCATGAGGTAGCATATATGCAATCAAAACAACCAATGCAAAGTTGTCTCGAAAGTGGTCTTGGTCTGAGGAGATAGTTACAATCTCTAAGGTCATTGGTTGAGTCAGGTTGAGATATAAGTGATCTCAAGAGTTGTGTGTTGTGGTCAGAGAGATGTATGTGATCTCCAATGTGCCCCATGAGAAGTCAAAAATGACTTCTGCAGTGTCAGGGCTGGTTGTTTGGTCATGATTTTGGGTTGGTATAGATAATTATTCCATTAGATGGACAGATGAAGGAATGGCTGAGCTAACCTCAGAAGACCTCATGTCAACTGAGTGCTACCTACATAGCCCATGTTTGAAGCACCTCAGGCCAATGTAGTTATCCCCAAAAGGGAAGAAGAGAATCGATTATGGATTGGGTTTGACTAGGTTAAGTCATGGCTAAAGGTGAAATGGTTTGTCCATCAAGTAGACGAACAAACGAATGGCCGATGTCATTAGGGAGACGAATGGGCAAATGGCCAAGCTAACCCCAAAAGACTCCATGTTAACTAAGTGCTGCCTACATAGCCCCTATTTCAAGGGCCTCAAGCTAATGTAGTTCTCGCCAAAAGGGAGAAGAGGGTAGGTTATGGATTGGTTTTGACTAGGTTAGGTCATGGTTAAAAGTTAAATGGTTTGTCCATCAGGTAGATGAACAAATAGGTGTCCGAGCTAACCCTAGAAGACTCCATGTCAACTGAGTGCTACCTACATAGCCCCTATTTTGAGGGCCTCAGACCAATGTAGTTCATGATAGTTGATAGTTGTTTTGGTCATGTTATAAATGATGAGTGTATGATGATGTTACAGCCTTTTCCATACTGTGTGATGGTGTATTCTGTAACATTGGTTATATGGTTTTTCACCCCTAGAAATTTTCCATATTGGTGATGGTGTATGCTAAAAATGAAATGAGTATATTTATGCTTTAGCAAGTAGTGGTTTATGCTTGACATAAATTGTGTTTGGTCGATAGTTTCTATGTGTATTGTTGTCCATAGAAACTAGTGTGAATGGACTATGTCATGTGAGTGTTCTAAAAATGTTTGGTTTGGTTTGGTTAGTTTTGGTTAGATAATGGTCTAGTTATGTGTGACCATGATGTAAAAGGTGCATTGCTCTTTCATTGACAAGGACCATAATGATTGCATAGATGAGGTTTTTGGAAACAAAAGCCCCATTCATGCATTACGTCGTTGACCATTGGTTTATGTTAGAGAAGTATTCGAATCACTTGACGTTAAGTGAGCTCAAAATCCCTTGAGTATGCTGGGGTGATAGGTGTGAGTATGTGATATGTGAGGATGGGGTAACCCTTTTTGGTAGGAACAACTTTGCCCTTTTTATAGGTGACCCTGAGAATGCCTATATGCAAGTCCATGACTTAATAGTTTGTCAGTCATTTTTTTTGGTAGACTGATCAATGTGAGAAGTCCACTTGGGGATGTTTTGTCTTGATTTGTGGTCATATGGTGTTGTGTTTGTAGCAAAATTTAGGCATAGCCATCCTTCGAGGACGTGGTCTATATTATGCTTTATATGTTTTGATGTCTAGTTGTCCTTCAAGGGAACAGTCTATTAATTACAATAATTATGCAGCTATCCTTCGAGAGAGCAGTCTACATTTATAATTTATGACCTTTGAAAAGGCATCCCAGTTTTATTATTTTTTGGATTGGACTTTTAGTCATGGACTTGACTATAGAGGTTGAGGGGGTTCCCTTTTAGTAGGACAAGGCATTCATGCTTGAAAAAAGGGTTGACTAATGTAGGGAAAAAGGGTTAAAAGAAATAGGCATGATGATGATGGGGGGTTTCTCAAGGGATGAGCTCAAGTTAAACGTCAAGTGAATGATTACTTGACTAACAATAGAATGGTTGAGGATGTAAGGCATTAAGGGGCTTAGGTTCTGGCCAACCTTCGAAAGAAGACTGGCGATAAGTTCATGATCCATACTTGTGTTATGATGTAAGGTCCAAGTCAATTAGGAGCAAACTTGCCCTAGTTGCTTCTTTTTATATTGGTCAAATGTCAATTTTTTATAAGAATGAGATCTCTGATTTTGAAATTTTGCTCTTTCAAATTTTGGTTGTGGGTATGTTTTGGTCAATGTTGGACGTGAAGTTGGTTAGCATGTTGTTGGCATTTGATACAACGCTGAACATAGTCGTTGGAATTTTGGTTAAGGGTGGGCCAATAATAGCCCAGGTGGAAGATGCGCTTGGCAAGCAAATTACCATTGAAACATCCCCCACAAATCACATCATGGACTTGTTTGATGACATGGGAAGTCTCAGTGGTTGTTAGGCATTAAATAAGGAGGCCGTCGAGACCTCATTTGTAGAGAAGTCCCCCTAGCATGGTGTATTGAGCTATACTTTTGATAAAAGTCTGTTGTCCATTGCTAGAGAGGTTAGGAGGCATGATAGAATATGTTAGGTAGTTGACAAGTTGTTTATACCAAATGTCATGTGGACTAGAGTGGTTAGGAGGAATTTCCCCCAGTGATGTTGGTCGAGATGAGCCCAAGATTAAACTCTTGGGTTTTGGTGGTTGAGAGGGCTTGATGAATGGACGTGTGAAAGGTGTAGAAGTCATGTTTTTTCCTTTATTTTTCACAGTTTGGGGCTTGGTGGCCACAATAACAGTGTTGATTTCAAATAAAGGAGGGGAAGGTGATAAAGGGACCATAGTCTTGTGTTGGGATCCCAATTTAGGTGATGAGGTTTTGGAGGCATGTGATGGTGTCGAATGTTTGTCAAAAGAGTGGTCAGAAGAAGCCTCAATGTGAGGGGTGTACTTTTTCAAGTGTTGGCAAATGACAAACTTAAGGGCACAACAACGCTCAGTATCATGCCCAAGTGTGTGATGATACCAGCAGATTTTAGTGTCATCGAACCAAGATGGTTTTGGTCTAAGAGGTTGATATGGTTTAATAGGTGGGAGAGTGATGCTAGGTGACTGCAATAATCGACATAACATTGAAGCATAGGAACCTGTTAATGGGTTTGCACTCTTTGTTGTAGTAGGTGTTGACAACTTTTATCTAAGAGTTGTAGGAGGAGTTTGTTATGTCATCTTTTTGGTTGGTGGTGTGGCCACACATGTAGATGGCATTGTTTTGGTGAGAGGTGATGGATTTAGGAGCACTCCTATTAATGTGGAAGGATGTGAAACCAAGATAGATGGTAATGGTGAAGGTGGGGGAGGAGTTCTCTGATGTGGTTTAGTAGCCTTCTTTATCATGGTGCGAGGACTACTATTGTGAGGGGCAAGGTTCAAATCTACCTTCATCGAATCTTATTCAACCGAAATGGGTGAGTTGGCTAGCTCCTCTCTCAGTGGAGAAAGGACTGAAGAATGTGGCTCTTGAGTTGGATAGAGCGCAGGGATGATTAGGGCTTCCTCATGTGGTCGAGGAGTGGGGTAAATATGATCCCCCATTGATGATAAGAAGGATGAGGGTGAGGCAGCCAGCGTTGGTGCCATCAAAACATCCTCTAGTATGGGAGAGGTCAAAATAGCCTCTCCTATATGTGAAAGAGGGGTGGATGGAAGACTATCCTCCATTGGTGGAGGATGAATAGGAGAAGAAGGCTCTTCTACCCATGGTGGACAAATAGGAGAAGAAGGTGCTTCTACCTGTGGTGGACAAATAGGAGATGAAGGCTCTTCTACCTGTGGTGGACAAATAGGTTGATTAACCTCTTCAAACTATGGAAGAGGTTGGTTATAAACCATGTCGATCGTGTGTTTATTACGCTCTTGAAGGGCATCGGCTATAATCTAAATATTATGCTAACTTAGAGGATGGTTAGGAAATGGTTGTCTAAAGACAACCATGTTTTGGTTGGCCGATGCGTTTGGGTTATCCAAAACAAGATCCCCCTTGTCTAACATGGCTTGTATGATGTTTTTGAATGTTTTGCAATTGTTTGTGTCATGACCCTTGACATGATGAAAGTTACAGAAGTCATTTTCCCTATACCATGTAGGGATGGCTATTGAGGTGGTCAAATTTGAGGGAGATTGAGGACCCCCTGCTTGACTAGTTTATCCAACACAAAAGCACATGATTCTCCAATTGGAGTGTATTGATGTTGTACGTATCGTTGTTGGAATTGTCTTGTGATGTATTCTGATGTAGAAGGTTGAGATTGGTTGGTTGTAGTTGAAGGTGATGATCTAACGACCATAGAATTTGCCGAACCCTTGGATTTGGAGTTGGAAGAAGAAGGTCTAGAAGAAGAGGGATCATTAGATTTTGTGTTAGTATTTTTACTATGCAATGTGACCTTGTCTTCTTCGACTGTGCGAAGTTCAAGCTTTTGGGGCATGGTGAAAGCTTCATCAAATGTGCAAAATGTTTGAACCCACAAAGTAGATGAGATGTGCTTGGCACATGCTCTTGAAAAGAGCTCAATGAGCTCAATTTGAGGAAGTAAAAAGGAGAGTTGGTTGATCAAACCTCTCCAACGGGCGACGAAGTTAGCTATGGACTCATCATCGAATTGTCAAATAGAATAGAGGTCTGTAATGGAGACCTTTTTGGTGATGTTGATTGAAAAGTGGTCAAGGAATAGTTGGGCGAGTTGAGTAATTGAAAAAAGAGAATGACTGGCAATAGAGCTATACCAGTCAAGGGCGGCCCTCGAAAGTGACATGGGAAACGTGCGAATTAATAATGCATCATCGTGCGCTATGAGGTAACAAGCATGTCTAAATGCTTGTAGATGTTGTTGTGGGTCCTCTTTACTCTAAAATTGAGTAAATTTGGGGAGTTCCCACTAGTTAGGATATGGTCGAATAGGGACCGAAGGATGAATGGGTTCGTTGCAAATTTGTTCGTATGAAAGAACATTGCTTGAACTAGAAATGGATGTCTCAAGGTTAGACATCTTGTCGATCAGCATCTTAATTAGATCAGCTAAGGGATTGGTAGGTGGGGCACCCCCCAGGTTGTAAGGTACCTGGAAGGCATTAAGAGGGGCATATGACATACTTGGTTACACTTGTATAGGCGCAACATATTGGTAGTTCATCATAGGGACTGATGTTGAGGTCAAGGGGGCTTATGCATGAAGTTGGAGGGCACAAGTTGACTAGATACCACCAAAGGTGGTTGAATGGTGGCATTGGTAAAAGGATAGGTAGTCGCTCCCGCATTTATAGGTGCAAGAGTGTGTGGAGTTGAGACAATCAAGTTCTGATAAGGTGTAAAACTTGATTAAATTGATTGTGGTTAAGGGGGTACAGAAACCCCGATAGAGGTAGGTCTAAAAATAGAAAAGGAGGCCAAATCGTGAGGATTGGCCATGGTCAGGCTATTGGTCAAGGCAATAGTTTGAGTTATGATGGGTTGGCTAGTGGATGGTATTGATACCAATGTCACTTTAGCAAGAGAAGTTGGCATCCCAAAAATAGGATTACCTGAAGGGTCTCGCATTTGGCTTCTTGTGAGATAGTGTTGGAGAGCCTTGATGTTGTGGTCAAGGAATCTCTCAAAGTTTTGATCCCCTTTGGGAAAAATAGGGGGGTTGATTTGGGGTTGGTTGGATATGAGTACATTCAGTTTTTGAATTATAATCCATTTGGGGACTTGATATAAAAGGCGAAGGCATGAGTGGTTGTTTCCTTGCATGGTCAACAAGAGTTTTAGCTTGACTACATGTCAAAACCATTCAAGGCAAAATGTGTTCAGGTCCTAAAAATTGTGTGTTTCAGTTTCAGAAAACTAAAAGATTGGGTTGAACAGCAGAAAAGTTGGGTTTTAAGCTTGCTATTTTGAAAGAAATATTGTTGACAGTGACCGACATCGATGGAAAAACCAATGTCAGTGGTGATAAGTTGCCGACGTTGATGGAAAAACTGATGTCAATGAAATAAGTTGCCAACGTTAGTTTAAAAATTGATGTCAGTGTCTGTGTATTTCTAGAAACTCAAAAAACTAAAAGTTTTTGGAAGAAAAGAAAAATTATGGGTTGTTTTTGGACCTCAAAATAATGCATCCTCACCAGCTCAAACAATTAGATGAAAACAACAGAAAAAATGAAGGCAAGAAACCTCTAAGTGTTAAATTCATAAGAATAAATTTTTAGAGTCATGGTGGCTTATGCCTTAGAAGAATGTGTTTGGGAATTGGGCTTTTAGAACGGGTCTTAAAGAGGCAGTCTAAGGCTGGTTTCGGGTTATGTTTTGGTGCTGAAAATTTGTATTAGGTTCCGTACGTGCCCTAGTGCTAGGAGCTTGCTCCCCTCACTTCACGAGCCCAGAGCCAAGCTGGGTTGCTTAGCCAATATATACTTCGCCTATAGTTTATACTCTACCAAAGAATAGACTGGGTCTTCCTCTTAGTGGTGAAATCCAAGTAGGATTGCCAGGAAGGGTAAGGTATCCGGTAGGTGATGAAATCCTAGACGGGCCTTGTCTCAGGTAAGTTTAGATGTTTGATTGTGAATGTGGTCTAGTTGTGTAACATATGTGCACTACGATTTATTCATAATGTGTTTTAATTACTAGATGAACTATATATGCATTCAAGCAAGAATGAGATGCAAAAAAAATTTAGCCCAAAATGAAATGTTTTGTTCAGATGCAAACAAGTGAGGAAAAAGTTGAGAGTATGAATTTCACTACTCTAAAATGCAAGAAAGAAATGACAAGAAGAAAAAGAGATTCTTTTTAACTTGTGCTTATGATTTCTTTTCGAAATAAAAAGAAAGAAGAGGAAGGATGCAAGAAGAAATATTTTTCCCTAATGCACCTATATGAAAGTCTGCTTTTAGAAGAAATGAACCCAAGGAAAACTCCAAGGTCCCACCGGGCGTGCCAGAATGTTTTTACTCATATTTTGCTATTTATATTTAGAAGAAATAAGAAACTAAAGATAATGGTTAGGGGTTTGTACATACTCGGATGAAGTTGTGCACCATATCCAAGAAATTGAAGGAGCTCCTCTTTCACTGTGGAGGACGACACCTGTAGATAAGAAAGACTTAAACAAAGAAAATGTTAGATGATATATGGTGAACTGCCAAGTAAAGCTCGGTCCTAGAAGTGCAAAGACTTCTTTGAGGGATGACAGTCCACTTATTTGACAAAAGAGTGTTGCTAGAAAGAGAAATAATGAAAGGTTAAAGAAGAGAAATAGATAACGCATACTTGTATTCTGTAGTCAGTTTGTCACAGTCACTGACGCCAGTTAGTCTATCATCGTCAGTTGGTCAATGTTGCCAACATCGGTTAGTCTACCAACGTCGATAGAGGCAATGGTCGATATCGGTCAGGGCAATGGCCTTGGATAGGTTTTGGATGGGTTTATGGTCGATAGAGTGCTCTAGAAGGAGTCTGGGTCTGTACAAGTTTGCAAAACAGTAAATAGGGTCTGAGAGGGGGCAAAGGCAAAGGGTTGGTATGTAAATGGATAAGAATAGGAGGAAGGCTTTTCAGCCTTTCCAAGAAGAAAGTTGGGTTAGGTTGATTGTATTCAAAAATAGTAAATATAAACTAATTAATAATGGATTCTAAATACTGAAATGAAATAGAAAAATACTTAGCTCTACTTGTGGCTGAACCAGTGGTGTAGAATGCTTGTTCATGTTACGGCTGCCATCAAGTCCTCATGTAATGTTCACATCCAGTCTGGAGTCACTTGTGCTGAGTTCCTGTAGCCAGGTGAGCATTCGTCGAAGTGCCATCGATGTCAGAGTCCTGGGTGAGAGCCAGAGAGAGAGAGGATTCGTGATTCTAGAGTCGAAGAGCCCGTAACTCATCATTTGAAGTCAGTTTATGTAATTGATGTCGGTGATGCTGCAAGCATCGATTGATAATTGACCAATGTCGGTGGCTAAAGTATGAGTAAACAGGCTAAGAAGCCCGTTCTCCATCCACCAAGTGCATTTGCCATTGGAGAATGGTCAAATGATGGGGTTTATTATGCACAAGTGTTGGTTAGGAGGTTGGAATGGGTCTTAGGTGGTTATGATATGAAGGACTTAGTCTTAGGGTGAGTCATAGGGTAAGAAATAGTCTTAGGGGTGAGGTGTCCAAGGCGAGGTGTCCTAGGTGAGTTGTCTAGGGTGATGTCATTAATATAAAATAAGAATTTTATTTTAAATTAATGAAGTGTGTAAGGGACCAAGGGGTTGACACAATTTAGGTGTCTACAATAATTGTAGATATGATTACATAACATGATTAGTAAAACATTAGTCCAATAAATCAGAGGAAGAATACATAAGATTAAACTGAATTAAGTCTATCTATTCATGTGGGAATTATAAAGGATAGCAAGAAACATATGAAAGAAAGAAACACCATATTACCTTCCCATATGGATTCACCATACCAATAAGGCTCAAAAGCATGTTCTCCCTTGATCAAGAGCTCTTGTCTTCAACAACAATGGTGGCAAATTCCTCCAATGTCTCAAGAACTCATTGTAAAACCTAAGATTATGATTTAGAATCACTTAACTAGCCTATCAATGAAGCTTGCATAAAAAATCAATGATCAAATGTAAAAGATTTTGGAGACAATTCAACATAATAACTTTGCACAAATCAAGCTTAAAAATGATTTTCATGGCCTCTCTATTTATAGATTTTTGAGATTGATTAGGATCAACCATGATTGTCCATCTCAAGATTAAGATGTGTGGCCATGAATTAATCTAATTATATAATTAAATCCATAAATATCCTTAATAAATATTTGGAATAGAGGGGAATTTAAGAGGCATGTAGGGTCTTAATGAGGCATAGGAGACCCATAATCCTAATGTTTTATGTATTTATGGCTTATGGATTCCACCCCATATGATGATGTCATTAGGTGATGCAATTAATAGAAATCAATTTCCAAAAATAAATATTCAACAACTCTCATGAAAAATCCACTTAAGCTCTATATTTGGATCAATTAGCCTTAAAAAAGGTTAATCAACATTTATGCAATTATTTAGAAATTGGCCCTCAATTAATCAAAATGGTCAGAATGTCTTGTTATTAGCTCAAAATTTGACTAGATTAGAATTGGAAGTTGATGTTAGATGTATTATATCCATTATCCTATTTAGGATGTTTTCAACACCAAATAACAAGGGCCGATGTCTTGTGTAAGAGATTTGATAGAGAAGAGCAATCCAGAACACCTAGATGCAAAATTGACATTTTGACTTGAAATGATCTGATCAAAGTTATAAAAATTGGATATGTAGAGATACTTTGACCTAAATAGGCACATTTAAATGAAAATTTCAAACCATTTAGGGTGTTTTATGGATTTTGACCTAAAATGTGTATTTGAGTACAATTTGAGTAAGATTGATAATTTTAACACAAATGGTGTTAGGAATTAGATGTATAAAATAAGAAGTAATTAAAAATCATATATATTAAACATCATAAACTGATTTTTATGTATTTGAAAAAAATGGTGCAAAACCTATAGTGTGCATGAAATAACTAGTAAAAGAGCACAATAAACTTGTTAGAGATGGTTCATAAATCAAAATTGATAATTACTCAAGTTATTTATATGTAAATTAATGTATTTGAGTTTAAAACAAATTCCCAAAATAATTTTCCCTACAACTTCTTGTGTTATTTGTACCAAGTAAAAACCTGAAGGTCACTTTAGTGTGTCTAGGAAACCCAAAAATGAGAAAAATAGTTTTTGATATAAAATGGCACTTAAAAATAAATTTAATCATGGATATGAGTGTGGGAAAGATTAATAGGCCTCCAAATATCATTTTACATGTGTCACACTTCCTAATAAGGTCGTACAAGTGCCATTTTCTTTCTTTTTAGTTGTTTCTACAATTTTAGTTATGGAACCTGCCATATTCTAATGTTTCTAACATAAATGACTTGGAATATTACCTATTTGATGTTATAAAGGAAAATATGACATTTTGGCACCTTAGGAAATGTGCCACTTGCATTTATGACCTTTAAAACCCACTAAAATGACTCAAATTGATAAATTGACTAATGTAACTAAGACCAAGGCTAAAATTTCATTGAATAACATCAAATGACATATAATAATACCCATTAAAATATATTTATACCACTATATCATCTAATAAAACATTTTTTCACTTATAGGGGCCCAAGTTTGACCTAAAAGTCAATCTTGGTCAACAATAGCCTTGACAAAAGATAATTTTGCCTATAATGACTCTATTAACATAACTACATGTATGAAAACATTTCAAATTATATTTGGAAACAACCCTAGAGGGTTTTTTAAGTTAAGGATCAAAAATAAAATGGTGAGGAGTGTTGAATGTGAGGAGTATGCCCAAGCCATGTTTGATGTACACATGAGAGTAAAGAGAATATTGGAAGAAAGTGGGCAGAAATATAAACAAGATGTTGATCAAAAGTGTAGGGGTAAAGTATTTGAATTTGAAGACACGGTGTTAGACAATTTATGCAAGGAGAGGTTGTCAAAATGTGAGTACAACAAACTTAAGATGAAGAAGATTAGGCCTTATAATATTTGTGAAAGTTCTTAGATAATGCATATGAAATATTTTTTCTGGAGGGGTATGTATATCACCTATCTTTAATGTTTCAAATCTATAAATTTTTGTTGAGGGTCACACAAGTAAATAAACTCAATTGAAGACTCTTTAGTCATTGATTGGAAAGTACAAATGATTGATAAATAAAAAAAGAAATGGAAGCCATTCTTAACATCATAAATTACAAAATCATAGTAAATAAAGACTATTGTGAGCATTTGATCAAAGGTAAAGGACACACAACATAAGATGCAAGTTATATATTTAGATCCAACGTTTTTAAAAGTGGAAAATCCATTGATGAGCTTATATTAGGTTCATGAGCAGGGGATCATGTTTTATTTACCCTAGGTGTCTGATGCAAGAGCATCCAAGGGGATTGTGCAATCTTACATCAACAAAAAAAAAGAGAAATATTTAATTTTTTTAGTTAGTTTGTTTTATCTTGATGCACAACTATCAATCCAAATAGTTGAGAGGTTATATCTACTTAAAATAATAAATTTGTTAAAACCATGTTTTAGCGGATTAAGAGGATGTATTTGAGTAGGATTAGTTGATTTTATCAAAGTAGATTTCTAGTTTAAAAAGAATACTATTGTAAAAGTGTAGTCTAAGGGGTTGTTTGTGATGTACGCATAATTTTATGAAATATAAAGAAATATAAATGTAGTCCTATTTTGGATGTAAATAATTCTCTAGAACAAATGTTCATTTTTTCTTCTTGTTGTATCTTTCATTTTTTTATGTACCTCAATAATCTTCATTCATTAGTTTTATGACTTTAACAAAGTATTATAGATTAGATTAATGTAGGAAAGTATTTTCATGTTTCACCTTTTGGAATTAAATTGAGACTTACATTGGACATGGATCCCTATTGTAATCAAATCAACTATCATAACATCCCTTTCCACCATTGATAGGAGAAAATGACCAATCAAAGATGTCACCACCCTAAAATTTATGGACCCCTTTGTAATGTGTGTAAGTCATGTAAATCCAATAGTTACCATAAATCTAGGTTTGGTGTGTGATACAGGCCTTTTGATGTATGATATCAACTAAATTGTTACATGACTTTCACGTTATGTATGGTTTTTACCTTCCCCACCACTTCATTATTTCTCAAACTGAGCCTGAAACTAAATTTTTCCTCCTTACATATCACATTGCCATGCCATATGAGGGAATACCAAACCCCATATTCCACCATCAACTCCAATAATAATATAATATTTTTATTTCTTACCGCTTTACACACAAAAGGTAAGATGACATTAACAATCATTAGTTTCAATAGAGGTATGAATATCGATTTAAACTCCTTCACTTTATAAAATTGCACATTAATAATTTAAAAAATTACATCCCTTCTAGCATAACTTGCACTTTTGAAGAAATTACTATTTTATACTAGAGGCATTTTCATTGTGAAGCACTCACAATATATTAATTTGACACATTGGCATATTCTTTTTTCCATGTAAATACACAAAAAACATTAGAAATCAGCATCAATGAGATGAAAATGTTTTAACAAGTGTTAATAGAAAGAGGAGTCAAGATGGAGATGTCGATGTGGATGGATGGACAAGTAATGCCATCTTGACTTAGTTGATTTGAAATAAAGATGGTCCACCTATCATGTCACATCAAGACATGATTTGTTCAATGTTGTGGATGTTAATAGTGGAACATATGGACTTAAGTTAAAGTTATGTCCATCTTTATTCTTGGGAATCAATAATTGAGAGGAATCCATGTCAAAAATAACATAAAAGTTTTTTTTTTTAAAAAAATAAACAAAAATAGGTGTAACCTATAGAAGCAATAGGGCACAAAGTCTCATGTTGTGACCATGTACATAAAAAACCAAATAAAATTTACACACACACACACACACACACATATAGATATATGTATATGTATGTATGTATGTATAAAATATACATACACACACACACACACACATATACATTAATTGAACATAATAACAACTATATATATAAAAAAATAATCCCCCTTTATATATATATATATATATATATATATATATATATAAAGGGGGATAAATTTTTTTTTATATAGTTGTTATTATGTTAAATTAATGTATATATATAAAGGGGGATAATATATATTTTATTTTATAGTTGTTATTATGTTCAATATATGTATATGTATATGTATATGTGTGTGTGTGTGTGTGTATATGTATATGTATATTTTATACATACATACATACACATACATATACATATACATATATCTGTGTGTGTGTGTGTGTGTGTGTGTAACTTTTATTTAGGTTTTTATGTGCATGGTCACAACATGAGACTTTGTGCCTTGTTGCTTCTATAGGTTACACCTATTGTTTATTATTAAAAAAAAAAAAAAAAAAACTTTTATGTTATATATATATATATATATATATATATATATATATATATATAAAGGGGGATAATATATTTTTTATTTTATAGTTGTTATTATGCTCAATATATGTATATGTATGTGTGTGTGTGTGTATATATATGTATATGTATATTTTATACATACATACATACACATACATATACATATACATATATCTGTGTGTGTGTGTGTGTGTGTGTGTGTGTGTGTGTGTGTGTAACTTTTATTTAGGTTTTTATGTGCATGGTCACAACATAAGACTTTGTGCCTTGTTGCTTTTATAGGTTACACCTATTTATTATATGTATATGTATATGTGTGTGTGTGTGTGTGTGTGTGTGTAACTTTTATTTAGGTTTTTATGTGCATGATCACAACATGAGACTTTGTGCCTTGTTGCTTCTATAGGTTACACCTATTTTTGTTTATTATATAAAAAAAACTTTTATGTTATTTTTGACATGGATTGCTCTCAATTATTGATTCCCAAGAATAAAGATGGACATAACTTTAATTTAAGTCCATATGTTTCACTATTAACATCCACAACATTGAACAAATCACATCTTGATGTGACATGATAGGTGGACCCTCTTTATTTCAAATCAACTAAGTCAAGATGGCATTAATTTTCCATCCATCCACATCTCCATCTCCATCTTGACTCTTCTTTCTGTTAACACTTGTTAAAATATTTTAATAACAACTATAAAATAAAAATATATTGTCTCTTTTAAGGCTAGAATAGACAAAAGCAAAGAACTTAAATTAAGTTCAAATACTATAATGGGGGACAATATATTTTTATTTTATATTTATTATTATGTTTGATATGTGTGTGTATGTGTGTGTGTGTGCACACGTGCATAGAGTTAGGGACAATGTGAATATTTTAGGTAATGTGACCGCATTATTAAATTAACATGATCACATTATTGAAATTATGGATTGATAATTACCAAAATAATAACGCATACATGTTACTTTTTTATAAGATGAAAACCATCTCCATGAGCATGTGGGAGTTGCATGTGAAACCAACTTTAGCCATAAGCTTATATTTACTACTCTAAATGTTAATTATAAGTTTACACTTATATTGTAAACTTAATTTCTTATACTTTAAATTTATTTTAGTAAATATAATAAATTAGGGTCACTTAGCATATGATAGATTTGGTCTCATAGTTACACACCTTACAATGTAGAAAATAGTTTTTCAAAATCCAATCAGGTCAGTACTTAGGCATTTTCAAGGTCTAAGTATTAAACCTAGGGATTTCAGGACATAACTTTTGCAATGATATCTATTTTTGGTAAACATATAGTCATTTTAAAGGTTTTTATGCCTTCTAGATTGATTCTTGGAATTTTAAAGAGTCTTAGGTTTGTCAAAATTGAAATTTGAAAACCTTTCACTTTGAAATTCATGCAAAGTGGTGTGATTGGGGTATCATAGGTCACATTAATGACCTACACACATCAAATAGCCACTTTATGTTAATTGCACTTGTTCATCATCCTTCTCTCAACTTTGATCACTTCTTATTCATGCCTCATCACCCCTAATCACTTTCTCATCATTATAATCACTCACTCATTAACCCTTACTATACCTAGTCATATTTAATCACTCTTTCATGATCCTTGATTACTCCCTCATTGACCCTCACTATGCCTCATCATCCCTAATAACTCACTTTGTGTAACTCCTCATCCCTCATCACTCCCTCATTGACCCTCACCATCATTCATCATCTTTAATCACTCCCTCATCATCCCTAATCACTACCTCATAGGCTCTCACCATCCCTCATCATCCCTAATCACTCTCTCATTGGCCTTTACCATCCATAATCACTCCCTCCTCATCCCTCATCATATTTAATCACTCCCTTATTGACCCTCACCATTATTTTTCATTTATAATCACTCCCTCATTCCCCATTACCATCCCTCATGATGTAGAGACATATTACATGATCTACTTGTCCATGTAGATAGTAGAAAACTGCACACTTACTTCTAGTCGTCAAAGTGCCTTGATAATCCCTTTTACACTTAAAGCATCAAAATGACCTATTTTTATCTAACCCATTCTTCTAACTTATCCTGACTCACCTTGAGTTTAAGTTAGATAAACTTAGCCAACTCAACTCACTTTTTCTAGTTAACACCCTTTATCCACTCTTTGACCCTCTTCAAACCCACTTCTACTTGGCACCTTGACCACCGATGGTTAGGGGTAACCATCGACTATTACCCTAACCATCAATGGTTAGGTCCTTGAGCTGGTAACTCATCACTAGCTATTCCCAGGGCAATTAGGAACAAAATTTAATACTTTTATCCACCTTATCCTTTAACACATCATAATTCCTCATTACTCATCATCCTTATCCTTCGTACTCCATCATCCTTTTCTTATAAAAATAAGTGAGAAAGAGGAGAAATAGATCCACAAATACATATCCAAATTCTACATTCATGCTATCTTCATATAGGTAATCAAGTCTTTTAGGAATTATAAGATTCTTCATGAAGGTTGCTCTAACAGCCACCAACTTGAACCTCTGGAAAATTTCTTCAATCTCTTTACATACCATTATGTTACTAAAATCATTTTAGATCAGGTAAGCATTAGATTGTTTTCATTTGTATTTCTTCATTCTACTTAGATATTCCTATCTAGATCTTACCTCTTTAAATCCTTCCTATTCAACCTCTGATCTCATCTAAGAGCACTCATCTCTTCACCTTATCATTCTTAGATCCTGAATAGACCTTCTACATTAAATTAAGTTTAATCTCACCCTTCTGCCCATCGACCTTTCTAACTTTCCTAGTCCCAAAAAGTAACCATTGATGGTTTCCAATAATCATCAATGGTTTCCTAACTGGTAACGGTTACCTATAGCCATCGATGGTTAGCCCTTTATGACCCAAAACCCTCATTTTCTACCATTCAACTACCATTGACTAAACCCTATTTTCCCTTTTTTTGTACCAGACTAGAACATAACAGAACATTCATTTAGTAAATTATCATCTCTTTTGTTAGTTTATTAGATCTTTAGCTTACATTATCAAAGTATTCATCTTGTTTAATTTTGTGTGTGCTTGCTTTCATTCATCTACTTTTAAAATTAACTTGTTTTATAGTTATGGATTGATAGCCTCCATAGATAGTTCACACTTTCTTGGATCTAACACCAACTAGGCAATCCTCCCCTTCTTTTTGTCTAATAAACAAGCTTGTTTTGAGTGATTTCTTATGCAGGTCATCTTCCCATATCCAAAGAAGAGTTCTCCACTTCATCTGGTTCATGTATACATTTCTACCTTGTTTTTCTCCCATATACATTTTACCCTTTTCAACAAATTTTATCTCTTTATTTCTTCTTAGTCATAAAAGTGAAAATTATAACTTAAACATTTTTTCACACCTAGTGGGACCCTAGTTCCCTTTCTTCTTGTTGTGGGGCCTAGTTCCCTTTCTTCTTTATTTTATGTTCATCGACTGAAATCTAAACATTTCCTTTTGGGTATAGGATAAATTTTTGCATTCATGGTTTGCTTGCTTGATTTATCCCACCTAATTAATTAAATTGTCATGAATTAATTAGAGCACACTTATGTTACACAACTAAACCACTCGCATAAAAACAAACATCATAACATACTTGAGACAAGGCCCATTGGGATTTCATCACCCATTAGATCACCTTACCCTTTCTAGAAATATTAATTGGATTTCATCACCAAGGGGAGGACCCACTCCATTCTCTAGTGGAGTATAAACTCTAGACAAATGGTATCTATTGGATAAGCAACCGAATTTAGCTTCGAGTTTGTGAGGTGTGGAGAGTAAGCTCCTAGTACCAAGCCATGTACCTAGTCTAGTTCATATTATTTTTTAACACCATAACAAACCTAAAATCATTATTAGCTTTCTCTTTTAGTACCTGGTTCACAATCCAAACTTCTTTCACACTCTCTAAGGCATAAACCAAAAGTGATTTAAAACAAATCCTAGGATTAATTTTGCTTTTATTTTATGCCTTGTTTGTCTTGAAATTTTATTTGTTTGTTCATTGTTTGAGGTGAGAGGTTACTTATTCTTTTCCAATTCCTCACATGGTTTTTACTAGGTAATAGTTGAGGAATCAAACCCATCAAACATCCCCTACCTCTTTTTCTTCATCATCCATGGGGTATAATTTAAAGGTTAAGGTTTCTCCTCGTCATTCTCCCCCACCTACCATGCCTCAAATTGTTGTTGAGGGTGATGATAATTTCACCACATTCCTTGACAATAACCCCATTTCCCTTCAACACTATATTAACACTTTAGCTCATCGTACCCCAATTGCTTCAGTTCCTCCCACGGATCCTCCTTTAGGCATGCCTCATGAGCTTGTGGTGGGTGTTACTTCTACCCAAACCTTGGTTACCAAAGGCTCTTTTACCCATAAATCATCTTCTAACACCACCCAAATCCAATCCAATGTTCTAATAAATAATCAAATACCCTCTACACCAACCCAAAAATCTAATGTAGAGGTAACCCAACTTGTTGTTACTTATCTTACACCCACCTTAGGTGTAACTTCTACCCCTCTTTCCACCTTTACTTCTACCACTGCCACCCAACCAACTTATACCCATATTCAAAACTTGGTACTTTCGATACCTAAAACTCTTCCACCCATCAACACATGAGTCACTACTCAAACTCAACCCCATCCCATTCATACATCCATACCTCCAACTATAATAACCTCTCAACAAGTTCCCACAACTTCTTATCAATATGTGCTTAATCCACAAGGTCACATAGCCCCTTAAACTCAATCTTACGTACCCATGAATCCTTATGGGGCACCATCTCAACCTCTTATGGCCATCTACCAATATACAACATCTTTACAACCCCCTTATCAATATGTTGTATCTACCATACCTCAACCCAACCTATCCTACAATATTCCATCTACCCAACCTAAAACCAACTTGGTCAAGATGTTAATTGACAAAATGACCAATCTTGAATCATCCATCTCAAGAACCCATAGCCATCTCTCTTATGACCAAATATGCAACAAACCTATCCACCCATCCATCCCAATCTGATCATATCCTCCTCAATGGGAATTGCCTAAATTTTTTGAATTTCAAGGCAAAGATGACCCACAACAACATTTGAAGGAATTTTTCCATTTGTGTTATTTAATTACACATGATGATGCCCTCCTCCTTTGAACTTTCCCCATGTATTTACATGACCCACTCTTGATTGGTATAGTTCTCTCACCAAGCACTCCATCTTTGCTTTCGCCCAACTCACCCAAGTATTTGTAGATCACTTTTTTATTAACATATCTAAAAAGGTTTCCATAACCAACCTTTATTCCATTAAGTAATTCAATGATGAATCAATTACCGATTTCGTTACTAAATGGAGAGGTCTTATAACCCAACTTTATTTCTCATTACCATAAGATGAATTGATTGAGCTCTTTTCATGAGGTTATGCCAAACACATTTCACCCACTCTCAAAGTTGAAAATTTTTGAAATTTTGATGAGGCCTTTACCATGGCATGAAAGCTAGAAATCTGATCTATCAAGGAAGGAAAATTATGACTTCAAAATAAGAATTCCACCTTTAAATATAATGATCCTTCTTCATCATCAAAACCCACCAATCAATCCAACCCTTCTAAATCTAAGGCATCCACCAACTCAGTTGTTCTCAAAACCGATCCACCTCCAATCATCAACCAATATAACCCCTCAACCAATTCCTCTTACTATTTAAAAAAACCCAACCCAAATCAAACCCATGGACGTACAAAACAATGAACTCCTCTTACAGAATCTTATGCTTCAGTTTTGGAGAAACTACTCAAAGCAAACATCATACAAATTCCACCCATAAAACCTCCTAAATTTTTTGACACTACTCACCCCACACCTAGTTGGTATAAATAAAATGGTTCATGTGCATAACATCATGTTATTAGACATGATGTTAGTTGGTGTAATACCTTCAAAATGATTGTCCAAAATATGATTGATAAGGGAGAACTCCTATTTGACAATCCCAATGCACCCCCCAACTAATCCCTTGATATTTTTCATAAACCATTTCCCAACCATACACCCTCTACCAACTATAATGAAAACCAACCCAAATCATCTCACACATATGAGGTCAATACAATTGATACAATCATTATTGAACCCTTTGTTGAGGAGACCATTACCTTAACCTCCATTTCATCTTTCCCACTCAATGAAGTGGCCAACTCGCCAACCCTTCCTTTAGGCATCTACCTGAGGAAGCCACCTCGCCCTCCTCCTCACTCAAGAAAACCATGGACTTACCCACACCTCCTTCAAAAAAATTGAAGAAAGTAATCATTGATTCAACAACCTCTTCACTAATTTATTCACCCATGGAGAACTCACCTACCATTCCTTTGGAGGTTCAACCAAAGGAAGAAACCATATCCATTCCCTCACTTAAACCTATCACATATATCATTGAACAACCTAACCTCTCTTTTGAAACCACTCTAAAAGAGGAAACCTCTTCACCTACACCTTCCATGGTGGAATCATCCTCCCAAACTTTATAACCCTCTCCTAAGAACATTCCCTCACCTCTAATTAAAGGCTTAATCTTTGAAACTAAGGATCAAGAAACTAAGCCCATCTACAAACCTTTTTCTAGATTAATTCAAAATATGGCTTTCACCTCTCAACCCAACCTAGATAGAGGCACTTTTTGGCATTGTCTGGGTCTACCTTATCAAAACCAACTTGAACCTTTAACCACACTTCCTTCAACCTATAAACCCATCATTCCTCCAACCAACCCTTCTCCTTCTATGACTCTAGGAGAACCTTCCAACCTTCCTCCACTCAAAATTACTAAATCATCATCTACCCCTCAAACTAAACCCATCATATCCCAAACCAAACCCATAAAAAACTTGGGGATACTTCCTACTCCCAATATTTTTCATCCACCTTTAAATTTGGATTTGACCCATACTAAACTACGAAAATAAACACCCACCAAACCCATCAAAAGGATCAAACCAATCAATTCTCCACCTTGAGCTAGACCCATACTACCTCCTTCCACCTTAATTTCTATTTTGGGACCTCAACTCTCCCTATTCCATATTCCTTATCTTGCCACCCTTCACCCTTTTCCTCACCTACATCTTTTATCAAATCATCAACCTCATCATCCTTATTTATGGATAAACTTTCGCTCACTACTCTCTGACCTATAACCAAGCAAGCACCCTCAACTTATAAATCCTCCATAAAGCTAATGCTAACTATACATCCCCAACCTAAAAAATTCACCCAAACTATTCAATCATCTTCCAAATCCATAGTAAGACCTCCTCCAAAAGGGACTCCCACTCTACCTCCTAAAACCAAAACTTTAGTGCCCTCAACACCTTTGAGTAAATCTTATTCAACCATTTTACAAACTTCCTCTATCTTCTTACCACCCATCAAACCATTTGAACCTTATAATAATTTTGACCACTCACATCCTACACTATCTTGGTTTAATAACCAATTAATCTATGCTTATCATAGAACACCTGGACATGACACAGAAAGCTATAAATATCTTCAAACCCTTGTCCATAACTTGATGGATGAGGATGATCTATTTTTAGATGAACCACCTCTTATCCCATTATTAACTCAACCATCCACTCAACCATTCCAAACCATACCCTCTCCCACACTCTCATATGAAAGTGAGGAGAAACCAGAACAACCATCTAGTCCAACACCTTCTCTTACCCATACTATCCACATGGTTACTCGATATAGGGCCCAACAAAAGGGAAAGTAGAAAGATAAAGTGTCCATACCATGGATACACCCTTCTAACTCTCAACCTACGAACCAAACTCATATACCCTCACCTTAATCCATACCATCACCAAAACCCAAGATATCCATTTTGGGTTTCCCTTCCTCCAACCCATCTAAATCCATATGCATAGTGCTTACGTAACTTCACCAAAATCTAGTAAAGATGAGTCTTTATGAGATCATTAACACCTCACCCCATCATCACCAAGCACTCATCGAGACCCTCCAATCCATTGAGATTCAACCACATGATCCTCAACCTCTAGCCACCTTTGTTGGTGCTCTTCACGATTCCAACCTTGTCACATTTCAAGATTTTGAGATTCCATCTATTCATCTTAAGGATCTAAACCTACATTAAAAGGGTGATGGTTGATGGAGGGCATTAGTATCAACATTAGCTCTTCACATGCTTATGACCAATTACAACTACCCAAGAACATCATGTCTAAAACTATAGTGGTCCTTCACTCTTTCAATGACACCATATCCACTAATTTGGGCATGATCATCCTTCACATCTATCTAGGACCTTGCACTATTCTTGAACTCTTATATGTTGTATAGGGTGAGTTCCAATAAAACATTTTACTTAGATGCCATTGGATTTGTGACATGAGTTGTGTCCCTTCCACCTTACACTAATGTGTCAAATTTGAGAATGTGGGTCAAGTCATTACCATCAAAATTAACCCAAGTCCTTTTTCTTCATGTAATAGGACCTATCATCCAAATTATGTCCTTATTCCTACCTCATCAACTTCACCACCCACTAACAAAACTTCTACCACTACCAATGATGAAGATTCAATGAGATCATTCATCCATTCATCTCAAATTCCCATATAAGACCCCTTGGAACCCACATTCTAATGTCTCTCATTGGAATAATACCGTCTTTTAGCTTTGGACACTTTCCCTACTCATTAATAGTATGGGAGCCTCATACATGATCCTAGCTATGACCCTAACATTGGTTCCATCATTCCTTTTGAGCTCCCCAACCATCAAACCAAATTCATCTATGGGGAACTTGATCATCCACTTATTTCTCCCACCATTACCTCTTCTACCAAACCATTTACCACAAACTTCTCATACCTTGACAAAATAGCATTTGCCAAATTATATCTTCACAGGTGTGCCTGGAAAGGATGTGGTCTTGGCCTTTATGAATAGGGACCCCATGAACTACCCATAATCAAAACTCAAAATCCTTAGGAACCCTTTAACCTTGGGTTTGAACCACCTGAAGAATCTACCAATTCATCTAAACCTATCACCAACATTGAGGATGAAACCCATTCTTCACCAACCCATTCCACTTCCAAGTCTCAGGACTTTGAGGTCATTCCTCCTAACTTTTTTTTATCAACATTGTTGGTTTTAGCCCTTGATCTATCAAAAGGATGGCCAAACTAAAAACATTAATCTCATCCATTCTGACATGATAAAACATGACTCTCCTACCATAATACCATTCTACAACTGGATGGTGATTCTATTCTCACCTACCTTGGTGAAAAAAACTCTTCTATCCACAAATCTCTTCCTCCTAAGAAGCAAACCATGTTGAATGAATCTACCATTGATGTCAACTTGGGTACTCAAGATAATCCTTTCACAGTCAAAATTGGTCAATCTTTAGATTCTAAGGAGCAATGATGTTTTCCTTCCTTGCTTCATGATCATATCATTGCATTTGCTTGGTCCTATAAGGACATATTAGGAATCAACCCTTCAATTGCCCTCCATAACATTGTCACCTATCCTGATGCCAAACCCATGCACCAAAAGCTTTGTAGGATGCATCTTCACATTGTAATTATTATAAAAGAGGAGCTATAACATCTCTTATCCATAGACTTTATCTAACCCATAGACTATCCTCAATGGGTTTCTAACATTGCCCTTATCACCAAACCCACAAGGGGACTTTTCCTCTACCTTGAATTTCACAAATTTAACCTTGATTATCTAAAGGATGACTTTCCTTTGCATATCATCAACCAACTTATTGACCTTACTACTGGCCATGAAATTCTATCTCTTATGGATGGTTTCTCAGAGTACAATCAAATCTTGATTTCCCCCAAGGATCAACATAAAACCTCTTTCATCACCCCATGGGGAACCATTTTCTATAGGGTCATGCCCTTCAATTTGAAGAATATAGGAGCCACTTAACATCATGCCATGACCTAAATCTTCCATGACCTCATTCATAAAAGAGGACTAAATAGATGATCTCCTTGGGAAATCTAAACATCACAAGGACCACCTAGTTATTCTCACCATCATTTTCAAACACCTCATCCATTTTCCTGTCAAACTAAATCCTAAGAAATGTATTTTTGGGGTGATATCTAGAAAAATCCTTGGCTTCATAATCTCTCCCCAAGGAATCAAATTAGACCTTGCCAAAGTTCATGCCATCCTCAAGATGCCACCTCCAACCCACCTTAAACAACTCCATAGCCTACAAGGCAAACTCCAATACATCCACCATTTTATCTCTCAATTATTTGATAGATGTCAACCTTTTCACCATCTACTCAAGAAAGACACTTATTTTAAGTGGATTAAATACTATCAACATGATTTTGATTCACTTAAATAATGCCTTCTTTCTCCATCGATTCTCACCCTTCTTAAGGAGGATTAACCCTTATACCTCTACATATCTACCAATAACCATTCCCTATGGGTAATACTTGCACATTGGGATGAAAAAACAAGGACCAAGATGTCTACTATATCAATTAAATACTTATAGAGTATGAGACTCGGTACACCCATATTGAGAAGATTTGTCTTGCCCTCATCTTCATATCTACCAAACTTCATCACTACCTCCTCAATCATAAAACCTACATCATCACCAACACTAACCACCTTAAGTATATGCACTTCAAACCATACTAAAACCAATGTATGGCTAAGTGGATCATACTCCTCATTGAGTTTGACCTTTAGTTCCTATAGCATCAATCAATCAAATGGGAAGTCATTGCCAACCAATTGGCTGAAGCTCCTTTACCAAACAATCAACACCTTCCTCTTACATTTCTAGATGAGTCTATAGTGACTCTATCTCAGTAAGACATCACCTATTAAATAACCCTATTCTTTGATGGATCCAAATTCCAACATGGTGGGGGTGTCAGAGTTGTTCTCATTCCCCTTAATGAAGAACCCATTCCTCTTTCTTTCAAACTTGACTATGAGTGTACCAACCACATGGATGAGTATGAAGCCCTAGTGATAGGTCTCCAAACCACCTTAGCCTTGGGATTCAAAACCATTACTATCTTTTGTGATTCTCAACTTATCATCAATTAAGTTAATGGTTCTTACCAATGCAAAAATGACATCCTTAAAAAGTATATATAATTAGTTGATGTAATCTTGGCATCATTTAACCATTACCTTATCTAATCTATTCCATGATCCACCAACAATTTTTTAGATACAATGGCTTCCCTTGCTTCCTAAATCCTAACTCAACCTACCACTTCCAAATTATTTTCCACCATTCACCATTTTCTCACACCCTCGTATATCCACTTTGACCTTCCTACCATTTACAATGTGGAAGAATCTACCTCAGACACTTGGTATAAATAAACCTTTAACTACCTCAATCTTGATGTAGTTCCTCCTAACCTCTCTAGGAATGCCCGATGAGCCTTCATCCAAACCACTTCCCATTATACCATATTTGGAAGAATACTCTACAAATATGGTTTTGATGGCCTTCTTCTCCATTTTCTTCATAATCTTGAGGCCTCTCATGCTATCAAAGAAACCCATGATGAAATATGTTTTAGACACTTTGGTGGCCTAACAATCTCTAAATGTATCCTTCACCTTGGCTACTATTAGCCCACCCTTAATTAAGACTGTTGTGACTATGTAAAGAAGTGTGTTAAATGTCAACACCATACTAATTTTTATCACACACCCGCACATGGCCTTCAAAAATCTAAAGACCTTTGGCCTTTCTCATAATGGGGATTAGACCTCACTTGATAAATCAACCCTCATTCATCACAATGTCACCACTCTATCATCAATGCTACCAAATACTTCACTAAGTGGGTAGAAGTTATTCCTCTTATTTCCACCAAAGCTAAAAAGATCTTTAACTTCATTAACTACCATATCATCTATCATTTTAGTGGTCCCCATAAAATTATCACTAATAATGGCACATCTTTAAAAAACAAGCAAGTTCAAGGTATTTACGATGCCTTTGGCATCAAACTTAGCTTTTCCTTGCCTTACCATCTATAAGCAAATGGAAAAGCTGAGGCTTCTAAAAAAATTCTAAACAAAATGCTAACCAAGGTCATCAATGCTTCGCACTAAGATTGGCACTTGCATATCCCCTTTGATTTGTGGGCCTATCACACTAGAATTTAAACCTTTATAGGTGCTACCCCTTTCTCATTTGTCTTCAGAGGAGAGGTAGTCTTGCTTCTCACAGTAAAAATTCCCTCTCTTTGCATATCATTACAAGACATTATTTCTGAAAGTGACTATCATCAAGAATATTTAGCCCAACTGGAGCTACTTGATGAACATCACCTCACAACCCTTAATCACCTTTAAGTCTACTAAGAGCACATTATGTGTGCTTATAAATTTTTTTTGAGAGATCAAGAATTCAAAATCATAGATCTCATCCTTAAAGAGAACCAACATGTCACTAACATAGAGAAAAGAAAAAGAGTCAAGTTTGCCTTTAATTGACTTGGACCCTACATCATCACCCATAAGTATGGATTAAGAGTTTATCATTTGTCCTCCCTCGAAGGAAAATGAGAACTTGAGCATCTTAATGCTTCACATATGCATCCTCTCTTCTATTAAAAAAAGGATTGAACTCACCTTCTTGTCTAACTTAAGCTTGTCCCTTGATTCATGAGATTTTCCACCCTCACATTCTTTTTTTCCTCTAATTTTGAGGACAACTTGATTAAAACAAAACCATGTGATTATCCATCACAACTATTACTTAATCCTAAATATGGGTACCCTAGATCTACCAATAACATGGTTCTTATGGATACTTTTTATCTTTTACGAGACAAAATCCCATGGTCTTTTGTCTCTCAAAACCCATTCCTTTATACCCTCCACTACCTTCTTATGCTAGAATTTTGTCCTCATAAAGGTACACCTTTAAGCCTCATTAGACTTGTCCATATCTAAAACTAGCATTCAAACTATTTTGGATACCAAACTATATCATTTGGGTCACAAAATTTCTAGTTTTTTGTAGACTACTCCCTTGAAGGATAGCTACCCCATTTCTTGAACATTGCTTAAAAGATAGACTATTCCCTTAAAGGATGGTTACCAAAAATTAGAAACTTAGACCACTCCCTCAAAAGATGGCTATGACAAATATATATTAAAAAGCGATTCCTTGAATCTTCCCACATCGATCAGCTTCACAAACTTCTCAAAAAAAAAATTAAAGGTACAAATAGACCCTTTCTCAAAAATAAAATAAACATCCAAAGAAAGCTACAATCAGTTTTCCCTTTAGTAGACTTTTTGCATTAATCAGTCTACACTAATCATAAGACATGGACTTGTCTAAATTTGGTTCTTAGGTCACCTATAGAAGGGGCGAGCTTTCCCCCACATAATGTTATCTTCCCTATTCACCCATTTACCATTCACTTACCACTTATTCCCCTTCTTCCATTCTCTATGAATCTAGGGATTTTGAGCTTATTAGACACAATATGATCAAGACATAATTTTATCAACCAAAGCATGCTTATACGAAGCATTCAAAAGGCTAACATTCACTAAGCCCCACCTAAATTTAGTGATGTTTCTGGTCTTTACCAATGAAAATTCATCATCCTTCTTTTCTTTCCCTTCTATTGTTAACTATTGCAAATATACATATCCTAATTCTTCCACATTTCACCTTTTCATAACCTCACCCCCAAACCAAATAAGGCCTCTATCTTGGACATTCCTTCTCTATCACTTAGTTCTTGGAAAGTATTACTCTTCACCACTTTATCTACCCATTTTATTTGATCAAAACCAACACTACCTTCAACCAAACCTAGATCATATGGTCTATCAAATTGGGGAAACTCATTTGAAAACCTCCTTGATCTATTTGGGGAATTTCATTCTCCAAGATTCTTGGAGATTACTCTTCTCCTTCCTTCTTTTAACAATCATATAATTAGATCCAAAACTACATAAGACTTGAAGTTTTTTGTTGGATCCTATGTCCACAAAACTGTGTAGGTAGCATCCACTTGCCTAGCATCTAGAGTCAGCTCAGCCACCCTCTTTCTAACATACCTTTCACCCAAATATTGATCATTATCTTTTTACCCACCTTTTACCATCTACCATTTGGGGATACCATGTCTCCATCCCTTTTTGACCTTTTGGGAGACATCATTTCTCCATATTTTCCACTTGGGAAAACTACATTTGGACTAAAGTTTTTTATTGGATATTATGTCTGCAAAACTATGTAGGCAATATTTATTTGCATAGTACATCTAGAGTCATCTCAACCATCCCTTTCTTTTCAACCATCAACCATTAAAAATTATCCTTGAACCATTGGACCATGTCCATATCAACATTGACCATTTTGACCCAAACCTTTTTCATCTTTTTGTGATGACCTTACCATGGTCTTTTTGACTGCACTGACTAACTTTTCCATGTTAAACATTCAAACATTTGAATATTTTGCACTTAATGCACAACCAGAACATTGAATTCCTCCATGGGATCACTTCTAATTTTAGATACCCACACATGGGATCACTTCTAAATTTAGATACCCCCATAGACACTGCTCCATTTTTATTAAAAGGCTAACAAGTGTACCTAGTCATCATAATATGGTCATGTGGTTCATTGGTCACCTATCTTCTTAGCACTAAGATTATTTTTACCAACATTGGCATTTTTAGTCCTTACATGATCTTGGATATCACATCTTTTTCTCATAATGTGTGCCTGTTGGCATTATAAATACCCAAATTTGAACCACCCTTTAGTTACCCACCTTTGTGACTAACCATAAACCATTCATCAAACCTTGACCTAATTCAACTTTTCTTCATCATCTCCCAGTTTGAGGGGAAACTCCTCCCATACTTGGGGAAAACTAACCTTCAACTAACCCTCAACCACATGATCTATTTTTGTTTTGCAACTTTTAGATACAAGCTACATAAAAAAAGGGGTAAAATGTAGGCACTATAAAACCACACACTTGGTTATAGTCATCAAAGTGATTTTATTATCCCTTTTAAACTTAAAGCATTTAAATTACCTATTTTTATCTAACCCATTCATCTAACTTATCCTGACTCACTTTGAGTCCAAGTTAGCTAAAATTAGCCAACTCAACTCACTTTTTCTAACTAACACCCTTTATCCACTCTTTGACCCTCTTCAAACCCACTTCTACTCAACACCTCTACTATCAACAGTTAGGGGTAAGCATTGATAGTTACCCTAACCATCGATGGTTAGGTCCCCAAAATGGTAACCCATCACCAGTTATTCCCAAGGTAATCAGGAATAAAATTTAATACTTTTCATTGCCTCATCCTCTAACACATCACAATACCTCATTACTCATCATCCTTATCCTTCTTAATCCATCACCTTTTTGTTATAAAAAGAAGTGAGAAAGATGATAAATGGATCCAAAAATACATATCCAAATTCTACATTTAGGCTATCTTCATATGGGTACTCAAGTCTTTCAGGCATTCAAATATTTTTAATGAAGGTTTCTCCAACAACCACCAACCCAAACCTCTAGAAAATTTATTTTATCTCTACTTTACATACTATTATGCTACCAAAATCATTTCAGATCAGGTAAGCATTAGATTGCTTTCATTTATCTTTCTTCATTTTACTTGGATATTCTTGTTTGGATCTTACCTCTTTAAATCCTTCCTATCTAACCTCTGATCTCATCTAAGATCACTCATCTCTTCACCTTATCATTTATAGATCTTGAATAGACCTTCTACGTCAAATTGAGTTTAATCTCACCCTTTTGCTTGAAGACCTTTCTAACTTTCCCAGTCCTAGTAGGTAACCATCAACAATTTTTGAGAACTATCGATGGTTTCCTAACTGGTGATGGTTACTTTTAACCACTAATAGTTATCCCTTTGTGACCAAAAACCCTCATTTTCTACCATTTAACCAATCATTGACCAAACCCTTTTTTCCCTTTTTTTTACTAGACCAAAATAGAATAGAACATTCATTTAGTAAATTAGCATCTCTTTTGTTAGTTTATTAGATCTTTAGCTTACATTAGAAAAGTATTCATTTTTGTCACTTTTATGTATGCTTTCTTTCATTCATATACTTTTAACATTAAATTTTTTTATGGGTTTGGATTGACAACCTCTATAGATAGCTCATGCTTTCTTGGATCTAGCACCAAATAGGCAATCCACCCTTTCTCTTTGTCTAACAAACAAGATTGATTTGAGTGATTTCTTATACATATCATCTTCCCCTAGAAAAATAAGATTTATCCACTTTGTCTAGTTCATGCACACATTTATACCAAGTTTTTATACCATATCTATTTTAACATTTTCCATATATTTTATCTCTTTATTTCTTCTTAGTCATAAAAGTGAAAATTCTAGCTTAAACAATCCAAGCTCTTTGACAATACCCACCCAGCTTTCACTTTGTCTTTTCATGCTTGATCTCTGTCTTTGGACCATTCACACATTTAAAATTCACATTCACATTTTATTCATTTCATTTATTCTCCACCATTCTTTGGATGGTCTCACTAAACTCTTCATTCTATTCTCCTTAATGCATTCAATCTCTCTTATTTTGAGACTATCCCCCATACTAGTCTTTATACTTTATAAAAACTTCGATCAAATCTTATCTTTGGTTCCTTAGACTTTAATAGGGTTCTAAAAAAATTCCTTCCACTCTTTTGAGTTCTCTCTAATGTCTTCTCAACCCTACTTAACTTCTCAACACAATCCTCATATCATACACTACCTCTTACTCTATCATATAATCTTCTTGTATGGACTCAAATTATCAAATCAACCTAATTTATGGATACCCTATAACATATCCCATTTATTCACAAATTTCCAAGCTTTGGCTAAACTATTTGATAACTTCTTTTAGCTCTATCTACTCTTAGATTAGGTCTTTAGGTTTCCTTCTACCCTATCTACCACAAAGTCCTCCCCCATCTATACTTATCCATATTTACACAACTTAAAAACATTATATTATATTTTTTCATGTTGAACTTAAAATTTTCACCAAATTTCATTAATTATTGATAGTTACAACTCCTAAAAACTCACTTTGAAAGTAGAAAACCTAATACAAGGTTTGGACTAGTTTCATAGACTCAAGAAGGGTCAAAATGAGATTTCAATATTTGAAAGGCATTTATAATGACTTTGAGTATTGTATTATGTCTTATTTTACCATATTCACATTTTAAAAGTGTTATATTTCCCTTTTTAAGCTATAGTAGATTGACTTAACCAAATTTGAATAGACTGTGTACTCAGTCACAAGTCTATAGTAATCCAAGAAGAGATTATTTATTCTAATTTATTCCAAAAAGGATTCTATATCAACATAAAGGTTGGAAATCCTATGCATAATGTTTAAACACTTTAAAAAATCAATTCCTTTCATCTATAACACTCCATTTTCTAATTTCCATGAGATACCACTTTGACTATGATAAGTTACTTGATGACTATAGGACTGTGTTAGTTTTATTTTCACTCATCCAAATATATGAAAGCTACTTGAAAGACTATAAGACTTCATGATCATATGAGAATAAAATCACCAACATATACATTTTAATTTTCACTCCAATACATGCATATACCTTCTCACATAGATGTAACTCAAAACTTTTGCTCATAGAAGACATGGTTGTGTTGTTTAACAAAGAATGTCCTTAGAAGAATAACAACATACAATGTTTAAATACTATTAATGAATTATTATGTTAAGTTAATAATTAATCATACATTCAAAAATCCCATACAATAGAATCTGCTCTTTCACAAGACTCTGACCTTCACTCAGATTTCAAGGCATAGTTTTTAAAATTACAAGGTATACAGTTTGTAATTTGAACATTCAAAATATTTGAAACTCCAATGACAAATGTTTTAATCACCATAAAATAAAATGTATTTTAAAATTACCTCTCAAAAAAAAATCACAAAGAACTTTTTACTAATCATTTTTCATGATCATGCACACTGTCAACTATCTTTGCACATATTCAAGAAGCTGTAGGATATGTTTGCTTTCTTGTCTACAAATAATCAAAATTTATCTTTATTGACTTGTTTGGGTTTCTTTACATTAATAATTTAAAATCCTACCCCCTCTAACTCTCATGAATCTAAATATGAATACAAAACAAGACATGGACAAGACTCTTATTACCAAATAACCATCAATTAAATTCTAACTTCTTTTGTATGATGAGAGTATCCTGAACTAACTCAACTACTAACATATTTATCAAATATGATTTTATTTATAAGTGTAATAACATCCTAAAATCCTCACTAAAGTTTAACCACACCAAATTATATGTTGGACTTCTTGAAACAAGATTTAAGTCTCTATGAAAGTTCAAAAATTCAAATGAAAGATTTGGTAGGAAAGTCCAATGCAACTCTAATTCAAAATTGACACAAAACTAGAAAATTATAAAAACTCCTATAGACTTCTTATGACCTTAACCACCTTCTAAAGACTCAAAATATATAAACTAGATCAATATTTATATTGAGTAGTGATGCTCTTACATCACCTCATCATCCCTAATCATTTCTTCATCATACCTCATCATCTCTAATCATTCATTCCTCATCCCTCATCTTCCCTAATCATTGCCTCATTAATCCTCACCATCATTCATCCTCTCTAATCACTCCCTCATTTACCCTTACCATCCCTCATCATCCCTATTGACCTTATCATCATCTTTACTTAATTACTCCTCATCCCTCCTCATCCTTAATCACTCCATTCAATACCTTGATGGTGGTATTTTGTTGGATTTTAATAATGTTAGGAGCTATAAGTGGAGAGTTAAGTGCTAGTATAAAATATAAGTCATAGTGATCAAAATGATGTGGATTTAAATTTGAAACATAAATATTTAAAACCTATGAAAAAATATGGGCCTATTAGAAACGATGTAATTCACAATTGAAAATCTACCAAAAAAAGAGAAGCAATAAAAACCACCATAGCACCAAATATGGGTAGTAAATACATGAGGATCACCAAGCTATGTGAATTTCTAAAACCAATCAATTTACATTCATATGAAGATGTTTTATGATCTGAATAATTATATTTAAGGCCTTCTATTTGTATGTATACTGATTGAGTCATCATTCCAAAGAGTGGAAAATAATTTGTAAATGACTAGAACAAGTAGTCCAAATTGGAAAGTGGTGCTTAATTCATAACTTCAATATTCAATCCAATGAAGAGTGTCACACTATGAGATATCTACTTGCACATCTCAAGAAGTGGGTACAAGTTATCTAGCACTATAAAAATTTAAGTAGATAATATGTTATGAACCCAATAATATGGCTAGTATTCAAAATATCTCTATTTCTCCCAATAATAAATTATATGAATTAAAAATATTATTTCATTAACAAATGTAGATCAATGGTGAGACAATACACTTCATTTATAATGGAATTTAGAAGAATTTAATTTCTCTTAAATCATATTTTCAAAAATTGAACTTGAAATTTATACATCATCCATAACCATATGCTAGTGTATGGTCTAGTGTAGGCCTTGAGAAATGGATCACCTAGTAGTGTCACTTGGTGTACAAAATCAAACTTTTTTAAGATGCAATCCCTTGTGACATCTCACCATTATAGGCATGTGATGTTTTACATGTGTTCAACCATGTATTTACCATTGACATTTAGTCTATGAAGTAGATCCTTGAAATTTTGTGATAGATTATCATGATCTGAAATACCATATATTGTAATTAGTTCATAATCTTTCAGTCATTAGCTCTAGGAAGTGCAAGAATAGTTTTAGTTATAGTAAGATGTAGACTCTTAATGGTAATAATTAAATTTCTAATGACATCCTTATGTCACAATATCATAGTGTGTTTTATCCAACAATAACAAAGACAAAATAACTGAGCCATAAACTAGATGAATACAAAGATATCTTTCAGTCACCTCAATAAGTTCCTGCATACTATACACTAAACAATACTATTTTTTTGATCCTTTAACTACCTCTATCTCAAACCTCTTTATATAACATATCATTTCTAGAGAATGAACAAATCAAGTGGTAGATCTGTGAAATCATGGATAATGGACACATCATGCCCAAATCATTGCCTTACAGAAACCTAATTGTGTTTGTGCTAAAGTTGTGAATCAATTAAAAAAATCCTAACAATATTAATGTGAAGAACTATTATCCTCATTTAAATATTAAGTAATTTTTATGCCATATCCATGGTGTATAAGTCTTTTCCAAATTTGATCTTAAGTTTGGGTATCATCATAGTCAATTTAAACCTATAGACATTTGGAATATAATCTTAAAAACAAAGGAAGGATTGATTGACTAGTTGGTTATGCCTTTTAGGTTAACTCAGATAATGAATTCATTAATTTCAAGATGTTGAATGACATCCTCAGGCCCTTTACCTATGTCATTTTTTAAATCTACCTTGATGACATCTTAATCTTTAGAAAATATGGGATGAATATCTACACCATGTTGAACTAGTGTTTCACATTTTACAAAAACATATTTTTGTGATAACATGAATAACTGTTCATTTTTCATGTAAGAGATAAAATATTTGGGACACATTACACACATAAGGATTACATGTTTTAACCTAACCAAGATTCAAGTTATACAGGAATGGGAAACATTAAATAACTTTGCTTTTGATTCAAATCTTCTTAGAATTATAAAATTATACAAGAGATTTGTGTTTAATTTTTATCTTTTGAACTAAACTACCAAAGGTGGAATCGAATAAAGTTTCATTTAGTCAGCTTCACAACAAATATAATTTAATAAACTAAATTTTAGACTCTATTTTGTGTTAATGCTTATGTTACTTGACTATAAATTAGGAAGATCATCAAATTCATTCAGTAATAAAATTGACTATCAAAAATGGGTATTGACAACACTAGTCCTAGAAAATAGTTAATTTCTATTATAATGGATTACATAACATATGATTGGAATAAAATATATATTTAGAATATATACTTACTCTAGATGATGAGAAAGTGATTAGGGATGGTAAAGGATTATGAGGGTCAATGATAGAGTGATGAAGGTTGGTGAGGGATGGTGAGGGTCAATGAGGGAGTGATTAGTGATGATGAGGGATTGAGAAAGATTGATTAGGTATTATGAGGGATGAGAAGTGAGTTATTAGAGATGATTAGGGATGGTGATAATCAATGAAGGAATTATTAGGGATGATAAGCTTGAGTGATTAGAGATGATGAGAGATAACTAAGGTCAATGAAGGAGTGATTAGGGATGAGGAGGGATGAGGAGGGAGTGAATATGGATGAGGTTAGGTATGATGAGGGATGAGGAAAGAGTGATTAGGGATGATAAGGGATAATGAGGGTTAATGGAGGAAGTGATTATGGATGATAAGGGAGTGATTAAAGATGACTAGAGATAGTGAGGATCAATGAGGGATTGATTAGGGACAATGATTATTGATTAGAGAGTGATTAGGGGTAATGAGGGATGAGTAGTAAGTGATCAAGGATGAGGGAGGGATGATGATAAAGTGAAATTAACATGTAAAGTGGTTGTTTGATGTATATAGGTCGTCAATGTGACCTATGCTACCTCAATAACACCACTTTGCATCAATTTGAAAGTGATTAGTTTTAAAAATTCAATTTTTACAAACCTAAGACTCTTATAAATGTTTGGAATCAATTTTGAAGGCATACAAACCTAAGAAAGGACTATATGTTTACCAAAAATGGATATCAATTGCGAAAGTTATGTACTAAAATCCATAGGTTTAATACTTAGACCCTAAAAATACCTAAGTAATGACCTAATTAGAATTAATAAAACTATTTTCCACATCATATGTCAAGAAACTATGAGACCAACTCTATCAGATGTTGAGTGACCCTAATTTCTTATATTTACTAAAATAAATTTAAAGTATAAGTTTACATTTATATTATTAAATTTAAGAAAATAAATGTACAAATATAAATTTAAACTTATACTTAACATTTAGAGTAGTAAATATAGGCATATGGCCAAATTTGGCTTCACATGCAACTCCCAAATGCTCATGGAGATGGTTTTGGTCTTATAACAAAGCAATGCATATGAGTTATATAATGCATATGCTTTATTTGAATTTTAATTGAAAACCAAGCCTTTAGGCTTAGAAATGGATGAGATTTCCAAGCCAAAGGCTTGTGACTATGCATTTACAGCTAAGACTGAGATTTTTGATAAAAACAACCAAATTTCAGCTTTAATCACCAAATACGATATGAATTTCAATATAAAAATTCAAAAAATTATTACCATCATGATGAGCACACTATCCTCTTTCTAAATATTTGATTTTTATAATTTTTGTGTTATTTTAAGGGTTCAAACTATATTTATATCTAACTACACCCTTTTTAGGCCACTACATGCTACACCTATACATGCCTATTCATGTTTATATAATTTTATTTTTATTGATTTAGTTGAGAAAAAAATCATATGGTAACAAACTAGGCCTAATTATACACACTTTAAAAAAAAATTAAATTTTATTTTTTAGGTAGTTAGGGTGGGCCGCATGGCCGGCCATCAATTTTTTTGTTAGTTTTCAAGATCTACTTAATTAAAAAATTAATAAAAAAAATATTCATCGAAAAAATATAAAAAAAATTCATAAAACAATAGAATATCTTATCTAAATATTCACTAAAAGGTTTCAAACAATATTTAACAATGCTCAAAAAATGACGGGCCGCATAGGCATCTATATACTATGTTTTCTTAAAAAAATAGGAGGTCCTCTTCAAATTTTAGATGTTTGACCTATTTATACTTAACCATTTTTCAAAAAAATTTTTTTTTGGGAAACTAGACTCAAAATTATACAATTCATATTTTTATACCATCTTCAAATTTTAAGTGTAGCCATCTCAAATTATCTATAGAAGTTTAAATTTCTGAAATTTTAGAAAAATCATGTTCGTGGGTAGGCCCTTTTTTGTCCCCCAATTTGGTGCACTTACCCATATGTGTGTGTGTGTGTGTGTGTGTCTATATATATATAAACATATTGTCTCTTTTATGGATAACATAGATGAAAGTGAAGAAGTGAAATTAAGTTCAAATACTATACTTTTTCTGTGTTTCATGTTATACATTTATAGGGGATGGAAGATTAGCATGTAAATTTAAAACAAATTAAATAAAAAATCAACTAATTTGTGGCACAAGTTAATATGTGAGAACAAAGTCGAGTTAGTAAACTAACTCTTAATAGAAAAAATATAAGGCTTCCATAGTCCATATTAAGATAAAATGCCTTTTTGGGAAACGATCACCAATAATTCTTTAAAATTTTAATTTTATGTATAGTGCAAAAAAATAAAAATAAAATAGATTTCCATAATACCCTACACAATTTAGATATTAGTCAAGGTATGGATTCAAGGAAGAAATTTTAGGTTATATTTAATGAATATTTGAATTTTTCAATGTTATTACATTTTAATGTGACACAAGAACTTAGTACTAATTTAAACAAGAAAAAAATTGACATTATTCAAGCTAATTACAATTAATATTACATTTGAAACATGTGTATTTTAATAACAATACATTTTTATAGAAGAAATCTATATTTTCATATATTATGGCTAAAAATAAGTAGACTTTGAGATACCCAAACCACTTATGTATAATTTCAATTACTTTAAAATTAGTTTCACATAATGTGAAGCATAAGAGTTATATGTCAATTTAGTGTTTCATATCATAGAAAATGTTACTTTCAATTATGCTAAGAGGAAGTGCATGATGATACATATCAATTCGGCACTTTATATCATAGAAATTGTTGCTTCATATCATATAAAATGTTCAAAGATATACTATTGTGGTGTCACATTCTTAATAAATGACTTTTTGGCCTTGTGCTCATGTCTAACAAGGCTTTTTTAGTAATAATTACTTATCAAGGTCATCAATGGTATACAATATAAAAAAGAACCAACTATATACACATAGTATTTTAAAACTTTTATTGATTATTGACATTTTGTATCTTTCAATAACCTATTGAGTCTCAATCTCTCTGAGTGCATGCCTTAAGGGGTGCACTGGGAAAGGGGTGGGCAAACCATCAGTGCTTCATAAGATTGTTATCCCTTTTGCCACTTGCCATCTACACACTTGTCTCCTAAAACCATTAACCCTAATCTTATTCTTCTTAGTCCTACCCATTCTAGTTATTTTCCTCTTTCTATCCTCCTTTTCTTGCCTTAATTCCCTTTTGGACTATAAACTGTACTAGGTCAACCATGGCTGACCCTACACAATTTAGGGGTATTTTTCACTTTTTGGGTTTGTTAGCCTTTTGGCTGACCTAGCTCAAACCTAGTGAATTGTCCCTTAAAACATACAAGGTTGACCATGGTTGACCCTATACAATTGATGTTTACGAGAGGATTTAGGGAAAGATCCACCTATATATAAATTTAATTTCCAACCATTTGTAAAAAAGAAAAGCGAAGAAGAATAAGTGAAAATGAACATCTGCTTATTGACCATTCTTCTTGAAGAATAAAGCTTAGGGTTCTATACTTTCTTTGGAGATATGGATCTTGTCTTTTGGAGAAGTATTTTGGATGCATAGATAGGTTGTGTAGCCTAGAGATTATTTGTCTTTGTTATCCTTACATACCACAATAATCTCTTGCAAATTACCTTGGCCAAGGAAGAGATTGAGGCCCATCAGGTTTATCTTCAAGGTAAGTATTCCTAACTTTATTTCTTCTTTGTAAGAGTAGATAGATAATGCAATTGTGTTTCTTTCTTCCATCCATTAATATTTAATATATATTGACATAAGTATATGTCTTCTATGCATGTTTAGTTTAGTTGTTTGTTTTATTTCTAACCCCCACTTTGTGCCATAATATTTTTTGTGCACTAGATTAGATTTACTTTCTTGTTTATTATCATAGGTCAAATATCAAACCTTAGGAATATTTTAGGTTTGTTACATGATTATGTTAGACTTTAGGCTTTGGAACCCTACCTTATATGGAGTATTGTGACAAGTGATCCCCTAATTGGGTCTAGTGGATCCCCATATTGATTCATGCTCCCACTTAACAAATGTATTCCCAATTAGAAGTGTCGGTATGATCTATCTTCTTTGAGCTAGGATCAATTTATAGAAATTACACATTTCTAATTCGATACATTCTAGTGATCTCGACGTGAAACTAACCCTTTTAATATTTATTTCACTTTTTTCATTCTTTTTTAGCATTATTTTTATCATATATCTGTCGTAATAGATCAACTCTATTAACTTAGTTCTAATCTTCGTGCATAGGTTTTCAAGACTAGGAAACTGGATCAAATCAAAAGGCCCAATCTAGGTTTTTAGACTTTCAAAATTCTAATTCAGACTACTAGGTTGACCTGATCAACCCTGTACACTTTCAAGCATCCAAATTTAGCTACTAGGCTGATTAGGGTTGATCCTTTACACTTTTAGGCACTTAGTAACAAGATTTTGCAAAGCTTAATTGACCCAGTCAACCCAGTTCACTGAGTTTTCAAGCATATTCCAAGGTTCTTGACTAGGAATCTTCATTCTCAACATCTCTAATCCACCAAGGTTCCTTTCTATCTCTCTGTCTCTTTCTTTTCATAGTTTGCAGTCTTCAAAACTACCCCTACATAGTCAACTGGATCGACCAATCAACCTAGTTTTGTGTTCTATGTTCTGTGTGTTGTCTAAATAATTAGATCAACCTTGGCTGACCCTATTCATTTTTAGACCTTGATTTTATAGTACAGGTTTGACCCTATCAACCCTATTCTATACTTTATGCATATAGTGTCAACACTATACCTTGTTTCAAGTTGGCATTAATCTCTATATGCTAGTAATTATTTCACACCTTTATTTTCTTGTTTTTTGCATGCTTAAAATAGTTCACATAGTCTAATTAGGAGGTTTTTAATTAATCATTCAGTTTCACTATTTCTATTTTATACACACATGTCCAAATCACAAATCTAAATACTCATTTTAACATTTATTTACCCAAAGTCAACCTACTTGGATTTCATCACCAAGGGGGAAGTCGACTTGATACTCTGGTTAGCTATAAAGCATGGTTAATGGTATTTTTTGGCTAAGCACCCAACACCCTTATTTTTGTGGAGTGTAAAGTGAGGGGGTAAGCCCCAATATCAATCATGTATCATTTACACTATAGTCTCTTTCACCCAAACTACTTGAAACCATCCTTAGATTTCTATCTAGTTCCTTGCTTACAACCAACTTCCCATCACCTTTAAAATCATTTTTTAATAATCTAATAAAACTTCTTAGGATAAACAATTAGTTAGTTATTTACTTTTCAAATTGATTATTTGCTCTTTACTTAATTACATATGTAAAAACTTACATTAGCCAACATTAGTACAATGTTTTGTATTGTGTGCCTCAATTATATTGGCCAATGTTGATCCAATTGAATATTTTTTCTTTTCAATTCTTGCTTTCCTAGATTAGCTACAAAAATTATCTTATTTTAGTTCAAAATTTGTTACAAACTTTCTCATCTTCCTTATCTATTATATCAGGTCAACCCAGTCAACCATGTACCTTTTCTAGCCTTTATTAACTATACAAGATTGACCCAGTCAACCTTGTACTATTTTTTGACCTTTTTAAGCTTTGTTTATTGTATAGTTTCAACCTAGTCAACCATGTACTATTTGAAGACCCTTTTCAACCCATGTTTGTTGTATAAGATTGATCCAGTCGACCTTGTGCTATTTTCTATCACTTTTTATTCTCCTTATGTGGTTATCTAGTCTTGTTTCATCATGATGACATATTTTCATCCTTTCTTTAGTCCAAAACATTACATAATCAAATATTTGGATAATAAGCTCACTTATTTTATTACTTTAGATGAAACTATCCAATTTATTCCTTCCTCTTCTCCTAAACCAAAACCAATCACTACAAAAAGTAATGTAGTTGAGGTCATTCTTCCCAATCCTCTTCCTAATACCAATTTTCCACCAACTAATCCCTCTCCTATCAAAACTCATACCCTTACAACCAATGTTCATAATACTCTTGTTATACCCATAACAAGAGCACCAAGTCTTATCAATTCCCAAAGTAACATGGTTGAAACCACTCAAATTGATAATCTAGATGGTTCCCAATTATTCAAAAACCTTGATGATAATACTATTTACACTCCTCACAATAATGGTGGCTTTACCAAGCTTCCTTCTTATTCTACCAAACTTAAGATAACTAACACTAATGTTGGGAATCCTCCACCTACAAAAAATCCTCTTTCCACCAATACTCCCAATCCTCTTCCTAAAAAGACTAATGCCCTTCATTCAAACCCACCTATTGATACAACTCAACTTCTTTCACAAGTCATATAACAAATGAACATCATGAAAATAACCAATCAATCTCAAATTATGAACATGCAATAACATTTATTAAACATGAGTAGTCAACCACCTCAAGTCATCATGTCTCAACAAAATCAAAATTTTGTCCCTCCTCCTCTTAGAGATGTCAATGGTAATATCATCCCTCAACCTCTAATGAATAAAAAATGCTTCAACATATTAAAAATGAACCTTTATCTCCATTCATTACATCCATAGATATATGAAACATTTCTCCAACTATCACATATAATGGGAGTAAGGACCCTGCTATCTTTCTTAAGTCTTTTGGTGTTATCTATAAGAAATGGGTCCAAACTAACACCTTTGCTACCACCAAGATCTTATCGAAAACCTTTGTTGGTGATGCACTTGAATGGTATAACCAACTTCCTATAAATTCCATCTCACAACTAGAGGATTTAATCAATTCTCTAATGAAGGAATTACAACATGATGACCTTCCTTAAAATTACTTTAGCCATTTCATCAATGCCAAACAACTTCCTAGTGAATCTTCTCACACTTTCATAAAATGATGGAAATATCTCACTAATAAAGTGTACCATAACATGAATGATGATACTCTTTTAAAACTATTTGTCACTTCTCTTAAACCTCTCATTCAATTAAAAGTTTGAATCTTTTTACCTCAAACTTTAGAAAAAAACCTTAGACCAAGCAAAACGTCAAGACTTTCTTATGACTCAATTTGAAACACCTCAAACAAATACTAAAGAACCTTTAAATCATTTTCTCATAACATTGATTCATATAATCCTCCCCAACCTCAAAGTAGATCATCCAATTCAACCAATTTTAACCCAACCCACCCACCCTTGACTCTAGAACAACTAAAGAATAAATTGACACCCTTTAAACCCATGAGATTTGATCTTTCCAAACCTCCTCCAAAATGGTATGATCCTAATAAATTTTGTTGGTGGCATACTATTATAGGTAATTCTCATGAGTCTTGTCATAATCTTCACCATTTTCTTCTTTCTTCCTTGATTGGTCTATATTTCAATCTTGATATTCTCATAAAATAACATTATCAAAACTATATTCAAGCTTATAAAATTCAATGTAAAGAACCACAATCACATCAACATCAACTACCTAATAAATAATTATTATTATTATCTCATACCTATACCTCGTCTGCTAATTTTTTTCAAACCACAAGTGATATTTCTTCCTACACCAATAAAGAAAGGATAGCTAACATGAACAACTTTACACATATTATGGCATCCATTGAACTTCAACCTCTTAGGCAACATGAACCAAAAGAGTAATTACTTCGAATTCCTACTCCAAATCATATCATACATGGTCCACCTTTACCTCTTCATATCTCTCCTACACATCATATGTCACATTCAATCTCCTTAAAATCTACCAAACCAACACATTTGCCTATCTCCAAATGCACCTACCAACCCAATGCAAATCATTCTAGTGGTTCAATGTTACCTCATTCCAACTCACATGTTGGAGCATCTTGTGATGCCGATCCACATGTCTCTTTAGACTTTGGAGCATCTTACAATGCCCATCCCTACATCCACTTACCCTTTAGGGCATCTTATGATAGCCAATATTATTCTAAAATACATACTAACAAACAAATTCAACTTCAAGAAACCTTCTAAGATTTATAGACATGTATTTCACATGCCCATCTTTGATACAAACATTAGTATAGATCTTAATTTTTTTTTTGTCTCATATTTCTTTATTTTTGTGCACTTTATTTTCTTTAATTTCATTTTTACTAGCATCATTATCTTCCTTTACATTCTTTGGTTTTCTTAAACATTACATTTGGAATTTGCTTTTATTTTTGTCCTCATATTTGTTTTATCTTTTTCTATTATTCTTTACCTTAATAGCTTTATGATCATTTTTTCCCTTATTTAGCTTTTTGAAACCCTCATGGGATTCTATTTTATGAATTGTGGTATAAGACAATGGATAGGATCCAGACCTCCTCATAAAATTACCATCTTTTCATTCTTTTTATAATAAAATGTTATTTGATATGTTCTCAACTTTAGCTTTTGCTTCTTGTGATAGATGGAATTTGCACAACAATATATGTTAGCATGTTTTCATCCATTTCCCTCATTCTTATGATAAGGAATCACACTTTTCTATCATTGTATCCCTTTTTGTTCTTTGTCACATTTTTTATGATTTGAAGTAATTAAAATTGTTCCATGTGTCACTCCTCTTGATTTCCCCTTTTTTTCACCTCCATATTAGATAAAACAAGGTCAAAGTCAAGATAACACTTTTATTTCACCTGGATTTATGAGACTATTAGACCCCATGCTCTTTGAATTTCTCTTTATTAGCAACCAAGTCCCAAGTATTCAAATGAAATTCATATTTAGCACCCATGTTTGGTTTTCCAAATCTATATAGAGGAGGAATTTAAAAATCCATCAAGAAAGTTAAAAGTCAAATCATTTGAAATAAAAGACAATGATATCTAAAAGGCAACATATAAATCTCAAAAGTCAAAATCACACCAAAATATGTGATTCCAAGCACATATCATATCTCTAATCAAATTACAAACTCCACAGTTGTCCTCACATAGAGTCAAGGTCCTTTGGGGTATGGTAGGCTAGTAGAGTGGAATAGGGGAATTCAACAAACTCTATGGTGCTACCTACTTTCTCATGCAATTACCCAATCTTCATAGTAGACTGATAGCTCTATAAAATGTCCTGAGGAATGGGGAACACGTTATGGAGAGGTAGGTATATTTTAATTTTCATAAATATAACCTTCATGGGATGATCTATATACTTCATTTGTTAACCTAAGACTTATTTAGCTAAGTTCTTCAGAGTCCTTAAGGTTGAAAGTCTTTTTGTTTTGACAAACCTAATTTGAGTGTCTTGACTTTGATAAAGAGTTCTCTCTACCTTGGTTTTTCCTTCATTCTTCCCTCTACCTATTTCATTTTCACCCTTGACAGGAAAATTATGATTCTAAGTCTATCTTCTCTCTTTTATTATTCCTTTTTATTCACCTCTTAAAAACATGCTAGCATCACTTTGTTTCATTTTTATCTATTCTTACAGCAAAACAACATGTTTGAGAAACTATGGATTACACTCTTACACCATTTATTTACCACACCACCTCATTATCATACTAGTAATGTCATTAGGTGATTGTGTTTTCTTACATTATATCTTCAAACAAGCACTAAGTTTGAGAATTCATCCTTTAGAGCTTTTTGAATTTCATTTCTCCATCATGTTCTTATTTGATTTTTGTGGACTTCACTTATCTTATAAATGACATTTGCAATTATTACATGTTTCTCTTTATATATGCCTTCTTCATGTTTGTCTTCCATCTTCAATTACACTTAATTATTAGTCTTTCATGTTTTTCTTTTTGCCAATTTTACGTGATCTTACTTTTCACTTTCTTACATATCTTTGTTTAAGTTTTCTTGCATTGATATTTCATTTGTCATTCATGTTTTACATGATTCCCAACATGATTTTGTACATTATACATTAATTTTTTTCATTTATGTTTTACATGATTTATTGTGTTTTTCAATCATTTGTCATTTCTTTCCTATCATTTGCCATCAAATTGTCTTTCATTTGACTTAAATATTTTAATCTTGACTTAACAAACTAAGTTAACCCTTTACTTTTTCCCCTCTTATTACTAAGTTGGTAGAGTAGATTTTTATACTAGGTCAATAGTAATGTACTAATTTGTAAGTTTGAAAAACACATTAGGTCGACACATACCTACTAGTTTGATAGTGTGGATTTTAGAAAAAATTCAGCCTACTAGGTCCCCTAGGTCGACCTAGTTGCTTCTACCCAGTTATTACTTTGATTCTTTATTTTACCCATATCTTTATCTCTACTCATCCATTTTAAAATCCATAAAATTTATTAGATTCATGATGAAATAGAGATTATTTTCCACTATCCTATGCCTATTTTCTAAAAAATTCAATTTTTTGCTATTTTGTGCACTAACTTCTACAGGTTCATCTAGTATTCTTCACATTAGATGCCTTCACTTTCTCTTGCAATATGCTTATTTATCTATAGTACTAAGGTAATTAAAGTTATGTTTTTTTCAATTTTATCCTTTCCTTTATCTTATTTTCTACTTACTGCACTTTACTTAGCATTAGCATTGTGTGTTATCTTATTCTATTTCCTAAAGTACCATCCTATGTTGCACTCATGTGACACGTGATGAGATTCAATTGGGGAATATGTATACACATAATATTTCAAAAAATTTATTAATTATTGACACTTTATATCTTAAAATAATCTATCAAGTCTCAATATCTCTAAGTGCATGCCTTAAAGGGTGCACCAAGAAATGGGTGGGTAAACCATCAGTGTTTCATAGGATTGTTGTCCCTTTTGCCATTTGACATATGCACACTTGTTTCCTAAAACCATTAACCCTAAGATTATTATTCTTAGTCCTATCCATTCCAGTAATTTTCCTTTTTCCATCCTCCTTTTCTTGCCTTAATTCCCTTTTGGACTACTGGCTGTACTAAGTCAACCATGGCTGAGCTTGTCCAGTTTAGGGGTATTTTTCACTTTTTGGGTTTGTTAGCCTTTTAGCTGACCTAGATTAGACCTAGTGAATTATCCCTTAAAACATATAGGGTTTACCATGGCCAACCCTATAAAACTAATATTTTCAAGAGGATTTAGGGCAAGATCTGCTTATATATACAAGTTCATTTCTAACCATTTATAAAGAAGAGAAGTGAATAAGAAAAAGTGTGGATGAACATCTACTTATTGAAAATTATACTTGAGGAATAAATCTTAGGGTTCCATAATTTATTTAGAGATATGGATCTTATCTTGTGGAGAAGTCTTTTAGATGCATAGATAGGTTGTATATCCTAGAGCTTATTTGTCTTTGTTATCCTTACATACCACAACAATCTCTTGTGAAACACCATGGCCAAGGGAGATATTGAGGCTCATTGGGTTCATCTTCAAGGTAAGTATTCATAATTTTTTTTATCCTTTGTAAGATTAAATAGATAATGTAATTATGTTTATTTCTTCCATGCATTAAGATTTTGTATACATTGTCATGAGTACATGTCTTCTATGCATGTTTAGTTTAGTTATTTGTTTTGTTTCTAACCCCTACTTTGTGCCAAAATCTTTGGTGTGCACTAGATTAGATTTAATTTCTTTTTTATTAGCATAGGTGAAATATCAAACCTTAGGACTATTTTATGGTTGTTGTGTGATTGTGTTAGATTGTAGGCTTTAGAACCCTACCTCACATCGTATATTGTGACAAGTGATCCCCTAATCAGGTCTAATAGATCCCCATATTGGTCATGATCCTACTTAGCAAATGTATTCCCAATCAAAAGTGTAAGTATTCTCAATCTTCTCTAAGCTAGGATTGATTTATAGACATGATGCACTTTTGATTACATACACCAAGTAAATGAAATGATGAATTGGTCAAGTAGTCCAATGTTATGTAGTTTCTTGAGCTACCAAATTTTTTGATGCTACAAAAAATGATATTTAAATGTTTAATTTCTCTATAATGTTGTAATAATAAATGTTAGATGTTATTTTAATTTTTCTTTAGATTCTTGGATTTATTCTCTATATGATTTCCTTGATCACATGCTTTCCATAAATGTAGTAATGTACCTTTATAATTATATACCTATTGAGTTCAAATTATGACCCTATTGGATTGTAGAATCACATCAAATAGGTGAAAAATCAAATAAAATTGGATCATTAACCCTAATGGGGAAAAATGCCCCACAACCCTAAAAACATACAATGTATATTTCTAGGGAACCTAGAAAAAAAGGACAAAAAAGATAGGAGAGATATGGGAGGAGAGATAAAGGGAGGTGACATGATAGAAAATGACAAAAAATGTACCAATAAATCCTAATTTGGACCAATGACTAAAAAACACATAGGTACCTTAGAATAATGTAATTTTATAACTATTAAACGCCTTGGTTAGATAAAGCACCAAATATGATTAAATAGAGCACCAAATATGAACAACCTTCATTAGACAAATGACCATGAATGAAAAAAAAATACTTCCATTATATTGTTCATGTATGGAATTATCAAGAATATCCACACTGATGAAACATATAGGGATTGTTCAATCCTAACCAAATCTATATTTTATACAATATTTTTATTTTATCAATGTAAGTAATAAATTATGAAATATGGGCATTGAAAATAATTAGACAACGTCTATATCTTCAAAATATAAAATATCTTATGCATGTGAATATGTTATCAGAGTTGTTGCCAGAATCTGGATAATGCGAATGCAATGGAGATGTGATCACACAAGATGAAGCAAGTGCACGCCACATAGATGCTAAAGCAATTTGAAATTATACAAGAAGATAAATTGCACAAGACAAAATGGAGAAAACTAAAATCTGATTAACATGAGATGACCAAAGTGAAGAATACATATAGGAGAGCACGTAAGTAACTCCTCCACAAAAGGTGGTCAAGGCACCCCAAGAATAGACTGTAAATCCTCCATGAAAGGTGGTGACAAGGTGCTAAGAATAGAGAATTAACTCCCATCAAGGGAGTTACTTATGACATTCTTATGACACCTATGACACATCTATGACACACATCTCCACATAAGCTAGCCTATCCCACAAATGTAGGAAAACTCCAGGTATGCACAAAAATATAATTGCCCTAATTAAAAAATAGGGAAAAATAAAAACCTACACTAATACCCCCCCATAAGCGCAACTTAGGTGGACAGTGTGGAAATATAAAATGGGTCCCAACAACTAGGCCTGATGAGTTAGCCATGTACAAATGCAATCTCCCATAAGATAGAGAAAAAGAGAAAACCTGTAGGAAAAAACTTCCCCCAAAAGAGAGACATAAAGAAAGAAGAGACTAGTGGGCCCCCCCAAAGATGATGCTGCTACAGATGTGGACCGCACCCCAAGAAGAGCTCGTAGATGAATGACCTTTCTCTCAGGGAAAGGTTTGGTGAAGATGTTTGCAACCTGCTCCAAAGACTAGCAAAATATCAAGTCATTGACCTGACTATGAATAAGCTCTCGAATGAAATGCATGTGAATCTCTATGTGCTTGGTCCACTGGTGCTAAACTGGATTCTTGCAAATCTGAATGGTACTCTGGTTGTCACAATAAATGATTGTGGGTTGCCTGATAGGAATGCCAAACTCAGAAAGAATCCCCTAAAGCCAAATAGCCTCAATAGCTGCATTAATAGCTCCCCTGTACTCTACCTCTATGGATGATATAGAAATAGCATTTTGATTCTTGCTAGACCAACTGATAAGACCTAAACCTAGAGAGAAACTGTAACCAAAAGTGGACTTGTGAGTCTGTGAATCGCTAGCCCAATCTGAATCTGTATATCCAACCAAGTCAACCTCTATGCCAAATCTGTAATGAATCTTATATCTATGTGAACCCTGTATGTAATGCAAGATCCTCTTAGATGCTTTCCAATGTAGCTCATGAGGTTCTTGCATGAATTTGGAGACAAGTCCCACTGTATATGATATGTCAAGTCTGGTGTGAGTCAAGTAGATGAGACTACCAACAAGTTGTCAATACTGAGTGGCATCAACCAATGGTGAAGAACAATCAACCTCAAGCTTGACTCCTAATAGAAAGGGAGTCAGAGATGGCTTGAAATCAGCCATGTGAAACTGACCCAATAAGTCAAGAGCATACTTAGGCTGTGCAAGAGAAATCCCTAAATCTGACTGTGAGATCTCGATTCCAAGGAAGTAGTGCAACAAACCCAAGTCTCTCATGTCAAATTTATCCTAGAGAGATGCCTTCACCACTGCAATAGCTGACAAAGAAATCTCGGTGATCCAAAGGTCATCAACATATAAAACCAAAATTAGGAGCGAATCATCCTACCACAAGAAGTAGACATTGGGATCAGAATGACACCTAGTGAAACCTGCTATGAGAAGGAAGGAATCCATCTTGGCATACCAAGCTCGAGGGGCCTATTTGAGGCCATAGATATATTTATTAAGTCTGCATACTAAGGAAGAATCTTGAACAAATCCTGGCAGCTGCTCCATATAGATCTCCTCTAAGTCTCCATGAAGAAAGGCACTCTTCACATCCATCTGGTGCACATCCCAACCATGTGCTATGGCAATAGCCAAGGTGAGTTGAATAGAAGTCATCTTTGCAATGGGTGCAAAGGTCTCTGAGTAGTCAATGCCTGCCACCTGTGAGAAACCCTTAGTGACCAATCATGCCTTGTACTTATCAACCGACCCATGTGCTACAAATTTGGTCTGATATATCCACCTATATTAAACCATCTTTCTTCCCTTAAGAAGTCAAGTCAAATCCCAAGTGTGATTTTTGATTAAGGAAGAATATTCTTCCTCCATAGCACTATCCCACTCTGGTACCCCTGATGCCTCTCAAAAAGTTTGTGGATCTAAAACTGAAGCAAAGAAGGCATGTGTATCTCTCTAAAAATCCCCCCTAGTACATCTGTCATCTATGGGATCCCCTACCCAAGTGCTAGAACTCTCAAGTGTCTGTCTGGCCCAAAGTGGCCCAGAAGTGGGTGAGTCAGGTGCTAACTCCTCATCCTCTAATTGACTAGAGGTGGATGACCCTGCATCACTGTCCTCATTGTCTGAACTTGAAGAAGAAGAAGAAGATGTCTCTGGCTCAAGAACTTGCTATGACTGATCTAAATTTGATGAGGAATCATCATGAAGAAGTAGATCTGATGAGGGAGAAGAAGTGTTAAGTGTTGAGTCTCTAGGACTCTCATGAAAATGGACACTTCTCTCGATGAACAACTCATGAGTGACTAGATCTAGAAGATGATACCCCTTAATACCATCTGGATATCCTACAAAGATGCAAGGCTTGGACTGATGTCCCATAGATTTGCATTTCTTCTTCAGAATGCAGGCCATGGCTAGGGATTTGAAAACCCTAAGGTGCTCAACATCAGGTTTCCTTTTATGCCAAGCTTCAAATGGTGTTATCCCTTTCAAAGCTTTGTGAGGAACCCTATTTTGATTTTAGCAAGCACAATTGATGGCTTCAGCCCAGTACTGTGGTGCTAGGATTTGGAGTGAATCATACAACTATCCATCTCTTTCAAGAACCTATTTTTGCATTTAGCAACTCCATTCTGTGAAGGATTGTAAGTGACTGTGCACTGCAAATCAACCCCCTCTGTGGTGCAAAATTGCTCAAACCTGTTGCTGACATACTCCCCTCCATTATCTATTTGAAGAACCTTGATGGATTTCTCACTCTGTTTCTCAACAAGATCCTTGAAGTCTAGAAAATTTTCAAACACTTTAGAATTTTGTTTGAGAAAATATATCTAAGTATACCTAGAGAAATCATCAATGAAAGTGAGGATGTACTTGGCCCTTGTGAAAGATGGTTTGGGAAAGCATCCTGATACATCACTGTGGAGTAACTCCAAAGGTTGTGAAGCCCTCCAAGCTTTGCCTTTGTCAAATTTTTCTTCGAGATGCTTCCTAAAAGAGCACCCCTCACAAAGTCCTTTTGAGAATTGGACATAAGGTAAGCCAATGACCATGTCATTTTTGCAAAGTTGCTCAAGGTAGCGGTAGTTAAGGTGGCCAAACCACTCATGCCACAATTTGCTAACTCCATCTGAATGAGTCAGCAATGTTGTTGGAGAAGAATCAGGTGCAAAATGTGAGGTGTATAACCTTACTTGGTGATCTGCCCTACCCACTGCCACTATAGTATCACTATGCAACTCCCTGATAGCCACTGAATCCAGTGAAAACTCAACTCTCATGCCCTGACTAATGTGAGTGATTTGGTACACTGATAAGAGATTGGTTGAAAGAGAAAGAACACTTAGAAAATTATTGAATGTTTCTCCTTCCATTTCAACTGACCCTCTCCCTGCAATAGAAATTGATGTGTCATCACCCAAACTAATTGAAGTCATGCTACAAGGCTCTAAAGATGAAAACTCAACTAGTGAAGAGCCCATGTGGTGAGAAGCACCCGAATCAATGACCCATGATGATGTAGAAGCTATAGTAGCTACAAGGGCCTTGCCCTTTTCTTTCTCCTTACCCTTGCCTTTTGCCTTGGTAGAATCTTGAGTAGATGAATTCTTATTGATGGACTCAAGAACACCTATGTTGTGCTTCTCTAGAAGATGAGTCAAGTGATCTATTTGTTTCTTCATGCATTTGTGTTTATCATGCCCTGTATTTTTACAATAGGCACACTTAGCCTTCTCCTTCTTAGGTTTAGCATTGGAGGATGAAGACTCAGTGTTGTTTTTGGCAGGATTGTTGTTTTCTTTCTTCTTCTCCTGGTCCTTGTTCTTTTTCTTCTTCTCCTTTGTTGAAGTCTTATCCTTACCATTTATAGATATCAAAGCTTGGGGTTGAGTAGACTTCATTATGCCCATTTGAATTAGCTTATCTTGCTTCCTAGTCAAGTCATCAATGAATGAATCCAAAGAAGGCATTTTCCATATAGTGCCAAGGGCACTTTTTGTGGCATGGAAAGTGGAGACAAAGACTGAATAGCTCGGACCTAACTTTGTGAGAATAAAAAGGATGAGTTGATCATCTTTCTTCTCTATCCCACATTCTTTTAATTTCAATCTAAGGGCCTTAAACTTAGTGAAGAAGTCTTGTAGGGTGTCAAAGTTGCTAGGACTTAGACTTATGAGTTCGTTTTCGAGCTCATGACCTCTCATCTCATCAAGCTTTGCAAATAAGAGTTCTAGGGTGTCCCATATTTATTTGGGAGTCTTAGATTTTTCTAAATGGAAGAGAAGTTCTAGAGACACAAACAAGCTCAGTAATCCATAGACTTCATCACTACGATTGTACCACTTGACCTTTTCAGCATCAGTGCTGGGTTCTACTTCAGTTTCCATGGTGATCCTATACAACCCTTTGCTTCTAAGAATGATTGACATTTTAACCTTCCATTCATGATAGTTGAAGGGTGTTAGGGGTTTAAGTTGAAAATAATCCATTTTAGCTTAATTTAGGTGAAGTTGTGTTGATTGCAAGTTGTGAAATTATGCAGAAAGGAGAATGAAAGCAAAGATTTGCAAGTTGTGAAAAGTAATCACACCCCCCCCAAAATGTTGATCCCCCCCAATTATGAAAGTGCACGCTCAAAATATGTCAGGCTCAGTCGAGAATGCGTCTTAGAGCAATCAGTGCAAGACTATAAGCAAACAAGACGTCAGACTCAGCCGAAAATGCGTCTCGGGAGACCCAAATTTTAGGCACTTTATAAACTAGTGCATTTTTGACAAATAACAAGCCTATACTATGGAGAATTGAATTACAAAAACTTTTGCAAAAAATGGCACCCAAATCTGAGCTACCGTTTGTAAGATATTAAAGGTTTAATTTTCTCGTAAACTAGTGTTTTTGCAAAAAAAGCACTAAAACATTAAAAAATGCCTGTTTTGAGAGATAAAGTGGCCTTCCAACCACTCATTGGATTCAGCACAGAGTGAGGAATCCAAAGGAGGTCTTTGTGAGGGGGAATTGGCCTCTTGCCAACTCGGGCCTCACACTTCGTCTTCGTAGGTTGAAGATACAAGTTTTTAAAAAACCTCTAAACTGTCTAATTTCCAATTTGTCTTTAATTCACAAAATCAAATTACTGATTATGAATATCAAAAAAATTATTGGACAAAATAAGAATTATCAATCAAACAACAAGAGAGAGAGGGCCCACCACATGGGCGTTGGAAACCAAAAAAAGAATAAACTCAGTAAGGACAATAGCAGAATTACCAATTTGTGAAGTCTGTGAAGGAGATCCCCTACAATATTTTGGTGTTGGAGATCACCAAGCTCATCCTGCCCTCTGATCTAACCGCACTGGTTCCCTCTGTTACCAATCTTAATATCATAGACATGCTCGACAAGGCCGGCTACAAGATATTCGTGCAACAGATCACCACCACTGGCATTCTTAAAACCTACAAAGATGCCATTGCCAGTGCCACTGGCAGTGGCCTCACTCTATTCACACCAACAGACGAAGACTTTAGCGGGCCAGTCATGGCTAAGCTAAAAAATCTCTCTAGCGCTCAACAGGTTTCTATGCTGGAATATCATGTAGTGCCGGAATATAGTCCCTTGGGAATGCTTAAGGCCACCAACAAGCCCATCGATACTCTTGCTTAGTCCACTTGTGAGCGTGATGACATCATTGGCCGAAGAAACCAACAAGGCATACTTAGAAGCTCCGTTAGCAAATTTAACTTAGAAGTAATTTTTTTTAACAGAATTTTGTATGGATTTACATGAGTTTTCAAGAAACTCTACCAAAGCTCTCAAATGCAACGGAGTTAAACAAAAAAACTACTAATAAAGCAAAGTAAGAATTTTAGAATAAACTAATAGCATAACCAGACACACGATTACCAGAGTGGCTCTGATACCATATCAGAGTTGTTGCCAGAATCCAGATAATGTGAATGCAATGGAGACGTGATCACACAAGATGAAGCAAGTGCACACCAAATAGATGCTAAAGCAATTTGAAATTATACAAGAAGATAAATTACACAAGACAAAATGGAGAAAACCAAAATCTGATTAACATGAGATGGCCAAAGTGAAGAATACATATAAGAGAGCACGTAAGTAACTCCTCTACAAAAGCTGGTTAAGGCACCCCAAGAATAAACTATAACTCCTCCATGAAAGGTGGTGACAAGGTGCTAAGAATAGAGAAGTAACTCCCATCAAGGGAGTTACTTATGACATTCTTATGACACCTATGACACATCTATGACACACATTTCCACATAAGCTAGCCTATCCCACAAATGTAGGAAAACTCCAAGTATGCACAAAAATATAATTTCCCTAATTAAAAAATAGGGAAAAATAAAAACCTACACTAATATATATAACATGACTATGAAGAGATATTCAATTATGTAGAATGACATGTAATGTGTAGAGAGGGTGAATGCTTATGTAAGAAAAGAGAAATAATAGTTTGTAGGTAAGATGTTTAAACATTAAAAAAGTTGTAAATAAATTAAACATACTATGTGTGGAAGAACTAAAAATTGATTATTACTACTAATGAGTGTCATCAATCCTCTTCATTTAATTAACTTTATTTAGTAAAGTCATATCAATCCAAGGTTGGTATCTCAAGGCTATATTAAAATGAATAAAATGTTTTAAGATAATAGTGCTTTTTGATTAGTACACTTGCATGAATTAAAACACACTTGCAAAAGTTTAAATTGTAAAAATCAAACACACTTTAGAGAAAGGAAAACACAACTTTCATAAATTGAAACATACACTGCATGATTGGAAACTAATCAAATGTTGGTCTATGGATCCATTTAGTTATCATGTTATATGATACTCCAAACATTAAAAAAAAAAAAAAAACATACAAAAATATAATATATAAATACCAGTACAATATGCCATTAGTCATTAGGTTGAGTGGGCCTTTGCTCTACTTTTGAAATAAGACTAATAACATTAAAATTTATAAAATAATCAAATGCTTCATTGAATCCAAATCTTACAATCTTCAATAATATCTGCTCTTTTGGTTATCAAATTCTATGAAAAGGTGGTATCTATAATATAACTTCTTCAATAACTTTCTTAATAGCCTACAAATTAGTTTGGAACTAATTCATATTATAAACTAATAATATAACAAATTAGTTTCATACATTATTTGGAGAATAGTGATAATACCCATTATTCAAGGAGAAAATAGTGGGAATTACTAACTTCACAAATCCACCATCTTCTAGTTTGTTGGAGAGAATCTAGTGTGATTTGTTTTATATCCAATAACTTTTGATTTTTTAGAGAGAATTAATCATGATCTTGACAAATTCAGTTTATTCCAACAACTTGATGTTGAGTTATTAATAGTAGGTGGGATAATATAAACATCTTGCCTTATTTAAAAATAATTGTTTTTAGAATTATTATGAATAGAATTCATAGAATAATATCCAAAAATAGATAATAATCATCTCTAAAGCTCTTTGGTTTCATGCTTCTATAGTTTTAGACCCTTGTAATTGATTTTTGGAAACTTTTAGAGCCAAACCGGTGACACGCATAATTCAAATCTTAAATAAGCAATATTATTTTTCATATAATTAGATGTCTAATCCAAAATTTCATACATTTGTTGTATTGCATACATTCAAATGTTATGTTTAATAAATAATTAACAAAGATTAATGTTCTTGTTGATAATAAAATACCCCCTGTTCTCAGAATGGGAACACTCTTTTCTTAAATTTTAAAAGTTCCCTAAGATGCCTAACATGTTAAAGCATTTGACTACATAGGGACTTGATTTAGTTGACCAATGCTATTGCTTATCTAGTTTTATATTCATTATTCATTTTGAAACAAGGATTAATACTTATAAATATCCAAGTTATTGCAAGTTTTCTTCAAGATTTATTCAACAATAAACTATTAACCATAGATGATTAAGGATGTGAAGACTGACTTTCACTAAGGGAATACGACATGGTTCTCCATTCAACATAAATACAAAATGATTCACTGGGTCTTGTTGAGATAACATTGTGCTTTATTTGAAACATTTACTTACAAATTTCTACTTTAAACTTGATTTTATTTGCTTAAAACAAGCTTTGACATCTTTGGAAATATAACTTAACTTATCCCTTGACCTCACATGATGTCAATTCTAAAGTTATGGTTTGTGATGCCTCATGGGATGTCAAAGTTCAGACTATGAATCAAAAGGATATGTTTTCACCTCACTAATCTTTGCAATGCATTAGAGACTCATCATATCCTGTACATGACACCTATAACAAATCTACCAGGTTTATGAGCCACATGGCATCATATAGAGAGCTCATAAGGGAACTAACCATTGAAATTCAAATCTTGGGATACATGTCAATATCTTAAACCCCATGAGTAAACTTGATCAATCTAATCCACCACATATCCCTTACATGTCCCATTATAATCTAAAAGCCCACAAAATGCCACTACGTGTCTTAAGCATGACCAATCAGAGACAAGTAACCTTTAGAGGTGATGCCTATCCCCCATGAAATCATTTGAGGTCACCACATGTTCTCACTACATTAAATCCATCTAAAGCTCATGAGATCTCGCAAGGAAGACATATGGGCTGCCCAAGTAGTCTTATCAAGGCTCGATAATTTACAACTATTTAAGGCTTCTTTCGAGAGAGACACTTGGTAGAAGAAAGAACAAAAGTATATGAAAGAGATGCATGTACCCTTTAGGGCCCACATGATGATGCCACATGTCACTCCCATGTTATTTTTATTCGATATCCATAAGAACACCTCTGAGAAAGATGCGAGTTTCTACCTAAGAAATGTGATTAGTGCCAAGTTATCAACAATTATCTAAAAGCCTTTTGAAGGTGACACTTGGAAATGTAAAGCCATGATTGCCTTCAGAGAGAGCCACATGGAAAAAAAATCTCTAATTTACTACAAGAGCGATGTGTGGCACTCCCTAGAACAATAAAAATTAGAAATCACCACCTGAGAGCTTGCTATAAAGGGAAAGATGCCATGTGGTATGATATAAATGGGTCATCTCACTAAGCTAGATTTTAAGATCCCATGAGGTAATCAAAAGGATCCACATATCTAGAATTCAAGCTGACTAATCATCTTGATCATACTTAGGCCCTATGAGTACATAATTGGATCCGAGGTAGCAACCATGTGCAAAAATGTGGAAATATTTAGATTTAAAGCTAAAATTGATAGTGGATCAAATTCAAATTATAACTTAATTTGAATTCTAATGCAATTAAATGCCAAAATCAATAGCTCAAATTTGTTCCAAACATATGCAAAATTGACAAGTTTGCCATTAATATGGCATGAACCAAAATTTCCATCTACATTACATTAATCAAAGCAATATTTCAAAAGGATACTCAATTAATCTATTATTATTTCATTTGAAGCTATATGTGTTTTCTCTCTCTATCATCTACATTACCTAATATGACAAAGCTCAATTTATTGACAAATTATACCCTAACCACCATTGTTGAAGTTAGAAAGTTGTAGACAGATATAAAAGGATGTTGGTTGCTACCTAGAATATTATAGAGATGGTGTAGGCATTTCCATCCACAATAGATAGGAGTATTTCCTTTGGAAATAATGACTTCTTATTCTAGTATGGTACTTCAGTTGTTTTCAAAGACATAGAATTCATTCTTGAGGAGATAGCATCAAGTGCCATGCATTAAAACAACATTTACTTCAAAATAGAAGCAATTAGGGTAGTTGATGAAGATGAGACAATACCTCCTATAATTAAATTATCTTTAGACATCCTCACCATCAATGTTACCAGTATTCACAAGGTTGTAACCAAGCCAAAGGTCATGTCATGCACTGACCTAGTTTACAACATTTTCAAGAAATCAAAGTGTGAGGACAATATACTCAAGTTAATATCTCAAGGGTTCCCAATCACTTTCATAGCAGGGCTAAGATTTGAGAAATATTATGACCTACCCTCACCATAGATTGAATATAACTAGGTAGTCATTAACAATTGGTATAAGGTGCACTCCCCAAAGAAGGTCTTATATTCATGGGTGACTAACCCAACCAGAGTTGTTCTCATGGATGACCAAGAGAACCTACCTATTCAGCAATTCAGGAAGGGAGTTAGGATTGGCCTCACTTTCCTCAACAAAATATTTGTCAATCCACATATTGGCTATGTGGATATAAGGACTCTTCTTCTACTACGAATAATCCTAGAAGATCAACAAATTACCCCACTTGGGGAGATCATCAACAATAACCTGGTATATGTTATTAATGACACTTGCAAGAATATTACCCCATTTTTCATGATGAGTTACTTTTTATATGCCATATACATGACTACATAATTGGGTTAGTATTCATGGTCTCCGGAGTGATAAGAGGTTGTCCCTTAGCTTTTCTTTGTAATGCACATTCATAGATTTAAGTGCAATATCAAGGTGATTATAAAATAATTTTACCTAGTAATATATAAGTTAATCACTGAGTGTGAGATGCTAAGGGTTCCCATGGAGGTTAGACAAAATATAAGTGACATGGGTAGCTACTAGTTGTACCTAGATTACATAGTAATCAGAGTAGGAGTGATGGTGTCTACCCTTAGATTTCTAAGATATGTGCTTATGAAGTTGGCCAAAGAAGAAATGATTTATCAACTGCTACATGGTGTTGATGGCATCTTCAAAAAAAAAAATCCTCCACAAGGTCCCTTACAAGCTGGGGTGGATCAAAATTATAAAGTGGCATGATGTTATTATGTCTGCTAGGCATAAGGATTCCTACCTATTGGATAAAGATGACTTCAAGCCATGGGACCCAAACAATGTCATTTCCAAACACCTTTTTAAATTCAATAAAGACATAGAAATGGATTATAAACATCAAGTAAAGGTCTATGAGTGGATTTACAAGGATGTTATGAATGATGAGGTTGTCCTAAAAAATATAGCCAAGAAAAATATTAAGTTGGAGATGAGGCTAAATAGAGAGACAAAGAAGGAAGACGTTATAAAGCCTTAACCACTACCAACTCATGGAATCATGTTTGATGTAGATTATGAAGAATGACAGGAAGATCAAGAAGAGGACAATGTTCCTCTTATCAAGAACATACCATGCAAACCTTTACTCCTTGCCACCTCAAATAGTTAGGGCCTACCTTCAAGCTTTGAGTAAGGATGATCTAGCAACCAACCCAACCCCTCCTAAGGTCCTACATTTGTCTTTGCATTTGATATGGGGGATACCCTAGAGAGCCTAAGTCAACCTGACCTTGATGTCATTGATCTTGAAGAATTGTATCAAGGTATTAAACTCTCAATGAAATAAGTACAAACACTAGCTGGGAAGAATATTAAAAAGGTTTACAAAAGAAAGAAGGTGCCTAGGACTACCATGGGAGGAGAAATGCCTCCTCCATCATCTTCTCAAGATATTATTGCTACTACCACCAACACATCTCAGATTCTTGATGTAAGTACACTCCCACTACCTTATTTCCTAGCTACTAGTACATTTTTTTTTCTCCTGCTTCTACTTTTATTTTTACTCCTCCCACTATTAATCCTCCATTAGCTTTAATATCATCAACCACTATAGCTACCACTACCCAATCCTCAACTAACACTAGCATGATCCAATCTAGTACTTCTTTTGGATTCACCTTTCCCCATTTTATTTTTCATGCCACTACAAACATTACTTCTTCCCAAGTAACCATAATAGGTGCCTCACTTGCTATCAGATCCTTTATACCTACAAGGCCATTAAAACCCATTTCAAAGTAATTCACCTTTCAAAATCCACTTAATATTACTACAACTACTAAGGTGAGTATGTGTTCAAAGTTTCCTTCATTCATTCTTGACATGGGCCCTACAAAAGCTATAATTTGCATACTTGGGCAAATAGACCCAAAAAACATGGAAATCCCTACTATAGCTTGGGCCTCTTCCTCAACTCAAACACCCCCATTATATCCACCTCCAACATAGCCAACATCTACTACTACCTTGAATTAGATTAGAGATATCATACAATTAGTAAGACAAGAGATGACTCAGGTGGTCTTCTCTGCACCTCAAATTAGGATGAGGTTTGATGCTACCATAGGAAAAATTAAGAGGGTAGTGAGGAGACAATTTGAGCAACCACAATCCAACTCAGTGGTGGCCCATGAGAGTGAAGATCCCCTCTTCACTTTGATAAGGAAGAGAAGCACTGGCCCTAGAGAGGTGGATGAATATGTAGAGGACCCTATGTTCATAGTTCAAGCCTAGGTAGAATCCATAATAGCTTTGATAAAGGGAATGCAGTAAGAAATGAATAAATTAAAGGAACATGCATTGGCCATAGTGCCAAATAATATTAATGTATTTAGGTCATTAATGTTATTATTAATGTCTTCAATCTATATAAAGTCATGAAGAAGAGACAAGAAGATGAGACCTTGTAATTCAATGTGGTCATTAAATTTGACCAAAAGGTTTCACTCTATGATTCCAAGTTGGAAAACTTGGCTAGAGTTGTAAGAAGCACCAAGTTCCCAAACCTTAGGGTTTTTCTACTTGAAGATATCATTCCTACATAGACCATCCTGATAAACATGGGAAGGATATTGAAGAGGTGGTTAGACTAGATCAAGTATACAATGGCATCCTTGGAAAAGATTGAATTCAAGATTACCATATTATTGAAGGATGCCATGGTCATCATAATGACCAAGCCTGATGACTCATTCATGTATGACCAAGAATTTAGGGCCTAGATGAAGGTGTTTGTATCTAATAAGACATTGCCAATAAGACATTGCTAGTGCAAAGACAACTACAAAGGTAGTTAATATTGTAGCATATGCCAATCAAAGGCTAGATAGAGTAGAGGCCACTGAAGAGGCACTGAGGCCAATACTTGCAGGACATGGGAAACTCATCCAAGAAACACCTAATTTATTTCAGCCCATGATCCTAGATTTTGTCCAAATTGATCAATATTACTTAGCCTATGTAGAAGTGTGGATGAAAGAAGAGGAAGAGAATAAATAAAGGTAATAATAATAGGCTAACTAGTAGCTTCCTTCAAGACCATAAGTAATATTCAGTTATGTTTTGTAATTTTAAATCAAGAATATTGCATTGTATATATGGAATTTTAACCACTAGGTTGTATTTGGGAACATTTTATAGGCCCATGTAAACTTGTTTAGGTAACTTTAAAGCCAATAAATAGGGTTTTTCACCCTTATTGTAATAAAAAACAATTGTTACAAGAATTAATGAAAAAGAGCAAAGAATTTGAGAGTTTGTCTGAAGTGATTTATTTCATGTGTTCTATGATTTATGTTTCTCATGATCCTAGAGAATTAGTAGTTTATGTTCTACTTACTAATCAAACAATTATATCAATACATGCATCTGTTAGTTTGAGTTTGACACTAGGCTAATAAATTTACTAGTATATTTTCTCTATTTTCATCTTATCTACAACTAAATGTGCTTGTGTAATTTACTATGGATGAGTAATCTTTATGAAACATATGATTTTAGATATATGCATTTATTTTCCTTTGAAGCTTCAACTACATTCATTTAGCTCTAAGTATTATGCTAGGGTTGGTGAATGTTAGTTTCATGTGTTGTTGTCATAGAAGTTAGAAGAATCGGTGCCTTTGATCATCTGAAGAAAACCCTCTTTTTTGCCTTACTCTTCTCACCTTTGGATCTACCATGAATCACCCTATCTTAGTTCATTATATAAATATTAATGGTTTATTTATATTTGGGATATAATTGGAAAAGTTTAGAACAATTTCATAAAGATTAACAAGAATAAAGTATCACTGTGTAACATCTATTGTCCTTATAATAGGGTCTTCTTGCAAACTTCTAAGTGGTGACCATATTACTGCTATTTGTGCTATTTACAGCAGTTATTGTGTTAACAACTCAAACCCCAAGTCTTCCAAGACTTAAAATTGATTTTCTTACTTTCCCCCCATTCCCTAGTGACACAGGGAGCACATTAAGTACATTAATAGGAAGGGAAATCTATGGTGCTAGAAGGAAGGCATGTATACAATTACTTTCATGCATCTTGATGAAATTGTAGTGTAATTAATTAAATATATGCTTAATTTTTTCAAGGTACACAAATATTGTTAAAGAACACTAAGGATTTGCATTCTTTTTGTAATCTTTGCATTCTTTGAAGGATTTCATCAAAATTAGTGTTCATTTATGAGAATTTGATAAATAATCTTGATATTTATCTAAATTGGTGAAAATATAGGTGAAAAATCCTATTTTTTAGACATATTTAAGGTTATTTTGGTCATCTTTTCAAAGTCTATTTGAAATTTGGTAAATAATTTGGGTATTTATAGGAATTTATGTAAAGATAATTCACCAAGACCTCAATTGTATTAGATCTAGGCATTTGAGATCATAATTTCTCTAATTCATTTAGGATTGAGTAATTCTTTACGTAGTTTTGTGATAAAAGTTATATGAAGTGCTTAAACACTCTTAGATTGTTAAATCAGGCATGGAAATGCTTTGAGATGTTGGTTTAACACTGATCTTTGCAAGTTAATGTACATGACTAATAATATTTGTATAGGTATTGACAAATTTGAGATTTCAAGGCTTGGATCCTCAAAGATCAAGGTAAAGCTACTTGATCTAAGTCTTTTCTATAAACATTAACTAATATTTGTAATATTTGACACTCATGAGGTTACCTTTGAAGTTCATTTTCTCTCAATACCCATTTTGTATCCTAGAGTTAACTAGGTTTAGAACTAGGTCTCAATCTATAGCTAGGATCCCTTTAACATCCCTAGAAACCCATAGGAAGGTTAAAGCAGACAAAGGTAAATGTAGGAAGTTTAGGACCCAACCAAATTTCTCAACTAACTAAAATTTTCAATCCCTTTTACTAGTTATGGAATGGTTAGTTGGCTCATCCATCAATGTCCCAAGAGATATGCATGATCTACCAATGAATCTAGAGAAATATTTGCCTCTCTTTATCCCCACCAATAAAGTGACTACTGAAGAGCATATAGAATACTTTAAATAATCTTTGAGGTTGCTTAACATGATCCATGAGGATGTGTATTTCCATCTCTTTCCATTTATATTTTGAGACATGGCTTATGTTTGGTTCCTCAACTTACCATAAGATTCCATCATGGGGTGGGGTTATTTTCCATTAATTAACTAGTTTCCATTAATCAACTAGCTACCAATAATCAACCAGTTGTCATTGAGCCATTTTTCACCTAACCAAGAGATAGGATTATTTAACCAAGCAAATGCTAGAGCATATCCCTAGAATAACATCAGTTAAACAATGGTACCTATAAATAATACCAACATTAAAAATGCAACCCAAAATAATATTTCAAAGTCTCCAAAGGGAGAACTAGATTCAATACAAAGAACTATTTATAGGCTCGCCAATGATTTCTTTGATCTCAAGAAATAGATGGAAAATACTGATGAGAGTTCTAACATAAATTATAAATTCTAAATATATAACAAACATTTCAATAAGCCTAACAATAATAGTGAGATCTCTTTGAGAAAGTTGCCTGAGATCAACATTTATGAGTTATCCTTGCCCAATTGGTATTAAGTGCATAATAAAACTAGACATGGAAAACTAGACAATATTGTGTTTTGTCATGCATTTGAAGATATTTAGAGCCAAATGGAGGGGTTCAATATGAACCCCACTGATCAAAATAATGATAAAGACTCTAAAAATACTAATGATGCTTCTAGATCTCAATAAATAGTCCTCATGATGAAGACCTATGACTTTCCCAGTCAAGATGAGAATGAGCTTGAAGACAATATTTAGGAGGTGCATGATTTCTAACAATACTAGAGGAAAACTATTCTTTGATAAGTAAAGGTTAGAACACATCTCTGACAACTTCCACCCCACCTAATAAAACAAACACACCCCTTGATGGTACAATAAATAATAATCATCTACCCCCTAAAGGTAAGGAAATTCAACCAATAACACAGGCTCCCTACACAACATCAAAGGGTAGATACAACATAATGGAGGATATGAAGAAGATAAAGGTGAACATAACATTGCATGAAGTCACCCAAATTGCTAAACAATGTGATTTGATATTGAAATAATTAAATGGGAAGCCTAGCTCTAGTAAAGCTAAACTGACTCATGCAAATGTGGTAATGTATACAAGTAAGCATGAAGTTTCACCATTTCTATTGACTATAAGGATTTTTGGTAAGAATATTCATTAATTCTGGCTTGATTTTTTTGCTTCAACTAACATTATGCCTTTAGGATTTTATGATAAATTAGGATTAAACCTAGTAAAATCAGAGAAGGTAATGGTGCAATTGGACAAATCTAGAGTGAAAGTGGTAGGCAAATTGTTAAATATTCACATGTAACTCAACCATGAACACTAAATCTAGTAGTTCATTGACATTCAATTCATTGACATACTTGAGGCAAATGGATTGTTATTAAGCTATGATTGGACTAAATCCTTGAATGGATATATGTTCACAAATTATTCCCACATGTGATTACCTATTCCCAATCAGATCAGGATCGACTGAGAACCCAAAATGAAATATGTTATCACTGAGTATAATGTCAATAATAAAAATGTAAATTACCAATCCTCTAACTTAGGTGTTTATGATTTGAAAACCAATAATGTTGTTGCAGATAACAAGGTGAAGAAGAAAGCAAAGGTCCTTGGACATTGCACTTTGATGGTACACAAGGTAAGCAATATTTTGGCATTAGGATTATTCTGACAAATACCAAAGGAAAATAGTATCTAGATTCTTATAAATTATAGTTCTCTTTTACTAATAATTTAGCAAAACATGAAGCTCTTATTTTAGGACTTCAATCTGCAATCAAACATCAGGTAAAATAATTATTATTCTATGGCGACTCAAAATTAGTTTTTAACCAAGTTAGGAGTAGATATCAGTGTAAGCTTTCTTGTCTAAGAAAATATAAATTCAGATCTTAGGATCTAATTGAATATTTTGACTCATTCAATATTGCTTCCTTGCCCAAGGAGCATAACCAATTGGTGGATGCTCTAGATTTTTCAGTAGCAAATTTGGTGCCTCCAAAACCTTTGAACTTGTAGGTGTTTATTGTGGAAATAATTTTATGCCCCTCTATACTAGACAACATCAATAACTTCCAATTTTTTGATGATGTCAAGTAGATAATCAACTTTTTGTGTAACTATAGCATATTTGAGTCCCACATCATTGATGAACATGATGAAAGTTCTATACAAAACTCAAAGGATAGTGAAGATGGAGTAATCCAACTTAAGGAGAACTGAATACCCAAGGGCATGATCTCCTTGGAAAGGATGTTTGATGTAAATAAATAGATAATTGAAGATAAATAAACCAAGGTAAGAAAAAAATATTATAATCAAGTCAACTTGGGAAGTCACGATAATGAAAAATGTATCAACATTAGTTTAGTTTGCATTGATAAAGAGCTGAAGGAAGTGACTACCCTTTTAACCAAGTTCAAAGATGTCATTGCCTAATCATATGATGATCTTAATATATTTGATAAGAGTGTGATTAATCATACTATCCCCTTAAAAGAGGCCTACAAACCCTTTAGGCAAAGATAGAGGCTAGTGAATCCAATGTTGGAACCCCTAATTTATAAGGAAGTGAAGAAATTTCTAGATGAAAGGATAATCTTTTCCATATGGCACTCGACATGGATCACCAATCTTGTGCCAGTTTGAAAGAATAATGGAGAAATGTTACTATGTGTTGATTTTATAAATTTGAATAGGTCCTCCAAGAAGGATAATTATCCCTTTCTATCTTTAGATCAGATCATTCAGTTGATGAGTGGGTTTGGAATGATATCATTTTTTGATGGTTTTTTAGGCTACAACCAAGTCCTAGTGAACAAGAATGACAAAATGAAAACTACCTTTACCATTAAATGGAGAATGTTTGTGTACAAATGAATGCCTTTTAGATTGATCAATGCAAGAGAAAATTTCTAGTGAGCAATGAACCATGCATTCTGAGGATTAATTGGTAAGTGCATCATTATCTACATGGATGATCTAACCTTTTTTTCTAAAAATAGGGGCGATCACATGATGCATTTAGAAAAAGTAATGGAGAAGTGCAAGAGGTATGGAATTCATTAAAACCCTAAGAAAAGTATCTTCTATGTAATTGAAGGTAAACTTCTAGGATATGTAATCACCCAAGAAGGTATAACTATTAAACCTGATTAAATAAATGAAATTTCAAAGTTATAAGTCCCAAATATCAAAAAAGAGTTGAAATCTTTCTTTGGTAAAATTAATTTTGTAAGAAAATTTATCTCTAATTTTGTAGAGATTATAAGACCACTCAATGTGATGCTGAAGAAGGATGCTAAGATAGAATGGACTATTGAAGCAAAGAAGTCCTTTCAAGACATTAAGGATGTTATTTTTCAAGATCTTATTTCGATAAGCTATTATTTTAATAAAGATTTATATCTATACTCTTATGTTCTTGATCACACTATTGGTGATGTCTTAACATAGAAAGAAGATGACAAAGAACACCCCATAGCATTCATGAGCACCAACTTAAACAATGCATAACTAAATTATCTTATTCTAGATAAGCAAGCCTACGTACTAGTGAAGGCTATTAATAAGTTCAAACATTACATCTTAAGAAATAAGACATATGCCATAGTGTCTAATCCAATTTTCAAATGATGTGAAGAAAAAATAAACTTGGAGAGCTAAGAGGGAAGTGGATGACAAAACTCCAAGAATATGACTTAGAGATAAAATATTCTAAGTTATTTAGAGGCTAGGTCTTAATCCATCTTATTACAAACACTAATCCATGCATTGATTTTTACAGGTTAAAGTAGGTTAAGTATCATATGATGATTGGTATAAGGATGTTGTTCACTACCTACTACACATAGCATGTCCCCCATACCTTAAAAGAGAATAGAAAAGGGCCTTTAGGCTGATATAATCTCATTTTATGATCAAAATAGAGGTCCTCTATATAAAAAATTATGAGGTGATCTATCTAAGATGTGTTTTTAGAGCTGAAGCGATATGACAAGTTGAAAAGTGGTCACTCTTTAGGGAATACCAAAAAACATAAGATATTGAGAGATAGATACTATTAGTCAACCATATTAAAATACACCCATGCTCATGTGCAAACATTCCATCAATGCCAAGTTTTTGATCGATGAGATACAAAGTCAACCATGCCTTTGCAACTAGTAATTGAAGTGAGTCCATTTGCATAATGGGGCCTCAACTTTGTAAGAGTGATCAATCTTATCTCCTCAGTGGGACATAAATTTGTATTCACCACCATAAATTATTTTACCAGGTGGATTGAAGTAGTGGCCACCAAGAATAATAAAATAATTGATGCATCAAATTCTTGGAAGGAAATATCATCACTTGGTTTGGGATGCCCCTATCCTTAGTATGTGATAATGGCCCAACCTTTGCATCAAATAAATTCACCAAATGGGTGTATGATAATTAGATATTCATTAAGTTTGATTCAAACTACTACCCCCAAGGTAATGGAGTTGCATAATCTACCTATAAAAACTTGATGAATGCCATCAGGAAGTCTGTAGGAGATAAACCTAGAGAATAATAGTCCCTACTAAAGTATGTTTTATGGTCAGATAGGACAAGATACAAATAGGTGATCAATGCACCCCTTTCCTAATGATCTATAGACATCAACCTTTTTTTACTATCATATTGAAGCTTCCTACCTATGATTTTATGGTTGAGTGCATGGAAGATGATGAAAGAGTGCAATACCAAATACTAAACATCATCTAAATGGAAGATGTCATAGATGAGGAATTGAATAAATTTATCAATAATCAAGATGTTTTGAAGAGATGGTTCGATAAATGATCCAAAGTTAAAGTGTTCTACATATCAAACTTGGTCCTACTATGGGACAAGGCCCACAATAAAAAAGGATAACATGACAAGCTCACTCCTCTTTGGATTGGACCATATCAGATGGTAGAAATAATGGGTGAAAACACATTTAGGCTCAAAGACCTACAAGGGAATGAATTAGCCTTGTCATTCAATGGGTAATACATGAAGCATTATTTCTCTACCACTCTATCACAAACTCTAAAAGGATAGTAAGCTTGTTTAGAGCTAGAGTAGGTAGGATTAGAGTAGTTTCTTTTCTTGCTTTGATTTGCTATTTTACTTTCCTATTTTTCTTTCTTACTTTTTTATATCTTGCCTTCTTTCTTTGCCTTCCTATTGTGTTGTGTTTGATTTCTATTGTGTGTTGTAGTTTATTAATAATTCCTTTGGACAAGAATTCACTGGTTCAATCTGTGTTAATCAATTCTTGAAAATGGGAAGAAGGAATTATTCATCTTAAAATGTCTAATAGTGTTTCAATTTAGAAAATTTGGGTAGGGTTAATTATATGTTAGTTTTCTCATGAAAGTTATAAGTCATTTTAAGGTTGTAATATAATTTAGATGACTAAACATTTTCTTGAGCTAAAGTTTGAATCTATGTGGACCATCATAGTTTCTCTTAAAATCACCAAATAAATTTCCAAGGTAGGACTTGATAGCTCAAAGTGAATTACATCCAGACTATGTCTTGACAAAACCTTACACTTGGCTAATTTTGGTTCCCAACCATTCTAGTTTATGAATGTAGGCACACACACACACACACACACACACACACACACACACACACACACACACACACACACACACGCACACACACCCCAATGAAGTGAAATCATAAATGGTTTCAAATTCTATGAATGATGATTTATGCAATCTCTACTAGGGCTATGGATGTCTGGATGGTAATATATCAAGGCTCGGAGTGGAGCCAAAGTTATATTTGTTGGGGTTATGGATGCTTGGCTAGTAGTAAAGCAATGCTTAAGCCATTATTGAATAATAAAAGCATAATTATATAAAATCTAAGGAATGCTTAATTCATTTCATGTTTGATGCCTTGATGATTGAAAGTTATCATTTCTAAACTTAATGGTAATGGTTAATGAACCTCAAAACACACACATAGTATGATTGTCTACAAGGTTTAAACTTTATTTCTAACTTGTGGGATTTCATTAGTTTTAAAAAGTAGTTTTGATACTAAATAAATATTGTGAACTAGGAATTTGACTAATAAGAGGAGATTAGTATTGTGTTAGTGAAAAAATGAACAAAGCAAATTGACAAACAACACAATAAACTAACACCTTCATGCCTAATTACTAGGGTGAGCTTAATAACAAAAATAAATGACAAATATAACTAAAAAATAAGGAAAAACAAGAATCCTTCACCTTCCTTGGATGATCCAAATGATTTTTAGTAGTGGCTTTATTGGCTTATGCTCATGAAGTCTTCATGAAAGAAGGCTTGGCTATCTCCTCTTCTCCTTGGCACCTTGTGGCTTTGGCTTGGCTTGGCTTGGCTTGGCTCGGAATCAATTTGGCATGGTAACACTAATTGCAATAGATTTTAGAATAATTTGTGCATTATAACTTTGTATTATCAAGTCTTGAAGATATTTGAGCATAATAAATTTACACCAAAATAGATTTAAAATGATGTTCATGGCCTCTCTATTTATAGAGTTTGGAAAATGGATAGAATCAAATTGAACCATCCATCTCAAGATTGAGATGTGTGGCTAAGGATTAATCCAATTTTGCAATTAAAATTGATAAATAGGCTCATCAATATTTGGGATAGAGGAGTAATCAAGAGGCATGGAGGGAATTGATGAGGCATGGGAGGCATGAATCTTGATATTTGTGGCATTTATGGCCTAGGGATGTCTTCCCAAGAAATGAGGTCACCTGATGATGTAGATATTCAATATTTATTTCTAAAAAAAGTATTCAACAAGTTTCCATGGAATTCTTAATTAGGCTCTAATTTGGTTTAATTATCTCTTAAGCATGATTAAACACTTTGTTCACATATTACTCAAATTGATTAGAATACCTTGTTATTGGTCCAAAATTTGACTGGATTAGAATTGGAATCAATGTTAGATGTGTTGGATCTATTATCCTATTTAAGATGTTACCAACACCAAATAATAAAGGCACATGTCTCATGTAAGAGATTTTATAGACCTAGGTGTAAAATTAGAATTTTGATTCGAAATAAATTGATCAAAGTTAGCTAGCCCATAAATTGCATTGTCCCATTTAGTGATACACTAGCCAAAATTGGGACTTGAATATGTCAATTTCACATTATTTAGTGTGTTTCAAGTTTTTAAGCTAAATTGTGCACTTCAATGGAAATTGGTCAAAATCTTAGTTGGAGGTTATTTGTGGCCACATTTATGTGTCTATAGTTTACCCCTATTTGAGAAGATGTTACAAACCATAGGCAAAGCAATGTCTTTTCAAATAATGAGATATGGCCTATATGCCAAAAAGAAGATGATAGTTGAAGAACAAAGCTCCAAATGGTTTTGGGAAGCCTATGATGATGCCCCCTCGAGGGAGTGGTCATCACATTTTTTTATGGGAGGTCCCTTGAAAAAAAATAAGAAGAAAGGTAGAATTAACTCTTGGTTGAGATTAGTCCAAATAAGAAAATGCTTGCATGTATTGATGTAAAAAGGATGTTGATTTGCCCAAAGGTGGTCATAATCAAGAATAAAATTCAAAATAATGATTTACCCATAGGTAGTTTTAATCATTAAGATTACTTGGATTGGCTAAAATTTATGGTGCCCTAGTTAGGGCTGCTTAGCAAGCATAACTCAAGGATATAACCGGGAATATAGAATAAAAGATGAGCATGCATAAAGTGATGAAAGAGATGGATAGAGGAATACGATTGATCATTATAAATGATTCAATTTTACCTATGAATGAGGAGATGCTCATCCTTATTAGTAATGATACAAATAGAATGGACAATGGGTTAATTTGGTTAAGGGTGGGACGGGAGGATTTTCCAAGGTTCCAAGGAGAAACTTTTGTGGCTCCATTGATTATAGACCTTCTTGAAGATAATTTTTGTTATAGCATGTTATGGTAGGCTTAATGATATAAAACCATGAATACTTGGCCAAAATATGTGTAAGGACCAACTCTCAATCCAATAAATACTCAAAAATAATTCACCAATGATAAAAACCATGATGACAATGTTGACATATGAATATGGATAGACTCGAGAATAATGTGCACAAGGAATCATGCAATGAACACATATAGATTGAGTCAAGGTAATAATGCTAAAAGAAAACAAAGAGGCAAGAGAATAAACAAACAAACAAATTAAAAAACAAACAAACAACCTAAAACAAACAAACAAACAAAAAGCCTAAAAATAAAAGCAAAAAAAAAACATCCTAACAATGACAATGCCCTAGTAAGGTGGATCGAGGATAACTTACTAGGATTAAATAAGACAAATATTTTTGGATTTTGAAAAATTATGAATGTTTTTGGCATTTTGAGGTATTTTAACTCATTATAGAATGATAAGATACCCGCTCATAAAATAGTGAGAGAATTTAGCTTAGGTTGCTCACAAAATGGTGAAGGGGTATGAAAATAAGGACTGAGGTGACCTCAACATGAATTGAGCATGACCCACATAGTCCTAAAATGACCTCAAGTCATAGTAATTGGGAAAAACCAACTAGGTCCTAATAAGTTCTCAAATCTGGCAAATGGCCAATCAAATGAAAATAGTAATGGCAAGGTGATGCGGCAATGCATAATAAATAAGTGTTTCCCATAGGTTTCCCATAAGTGGTTATAAATAGGATACAATGTCATAGGTCAATGATACTAATTTACCCATAGGCAGTTATAATTGATAGAAAGATTGGTGAGACATTGATTTGCCCATAGACAGTTATAATTTAGCTCACATAAACAAACTTGATATAGGATGGAAAATGAAATATATCATGCCATATAAATTTTCACACTACTTTCATTGACTATCATTGTAAACATGGATTGGATTGATTATTAAAACTTGATTGGAATCTTGTCATAAAAAGTGTGAGAAGAACTAAAGGAACCAAGATCAAAATAGGATTGGGTAGGATGACTAAAAATAGTCTTTGGTCTAGATAGGAATGGAATGGTTAGATGGCATGATCTTGTTGAGGATAATGATGGTTTGATAAATTGGATAAAATGGTAAGAGGGTTACCCCCAAGTTGAGAAGGTGATTAGCTGGGATATGTGATAATGGTAAAAGGATATGTAACAATGGCAATGGCAAGGTAATGAAATGACATGGTACATGTATTTGGCCTAGGTGTGGTTTTTGATTTTTTTATTCCTATTGATGGGGAGATGTATGTCTTAATCAATAAATGATACTAACAAAATACTTGATCATGTTAATTGCTAGCCCACACCTCGTCTAAATAGCTACTCAATTAATAACTACCTACAGATTTGGATGTCAAGAATGCTTTTGTGATCTTTATTGGTCATTGATTTTGATTCCTTCAAACATCGAGACAAGGTATCTTTATAGCCTCTATAAAGGAAAGTACAAACATGGATGGTAAACAAGGACAAGTAATGGATGGTAGGTTTGATTGTGAAATGGAATGGTAGATGATAATGCAATATGGAATGGTTGAGAAACAAATAAAGATCAAGATGTTTAGTCACACATAATGTTGTTGATGTCAGATTCAACATAACTTTGGTTGTGGTGGGGCCAACGACTTTTTATCTCAATAGGACCACTATATTTTTTTGTTTTTTGATCTTAATAGTAGTTACCATCTGATTAGGCTATAGATTGGAAGCTATTTTGATTTGATCTTTGATTTTGTCTTCATCAAGCAGTGAAGAAATTTTGTTCTCAACTTACCTCAAAGAGGTTTTCACCAATAAATTTATCTTGATCATTTTGTAGCACCTTTGAGAAGGTTTCACTAAGGAATGTTGACTTTTGACTTTGATTGTCTTCTAGCACTTTCAAAAAAGTTTCACTAGAAGATGCTAAGTTCTAACTTTGATTGTCCCCTAGAATCTTCAAAAAGGTTTCACTAAGAGAGTGTTATTTTTATATATGAATATGGTCTTGGCCTCCTTTATCTTTTTCAATTGTTATGTCACCATACATGTAGTTTAATAAAGTGTGATTCTATCGATCCCAATCGACACTTATAGGAGGTGGAATGTCAATAATATGAATATTTTGGTTGATGGTAATGGCCTGTGGAATGGTAATGGAATGGGGAGAGGCTGCATAATCCTCATAGAAGATACTAGGATAACTTGTGTTGAAGCTGAAGTACTCATCCTCAAAAAATTTACAAGGATCACAAATGTATTCAAATTGACTTGTGATGCATGTGTAACCAATGTTGTAACAACCATGAACATATTCTTCTTCTGAATCTGATTCTAACTCAAGGGACTCTGAATCTGATGTTGAGACTGATGTTGATTTAAATTTTGATGGTACATCTAATGTTGGTTCAAGAATAAAACCTAAATCTAACTCTAATTCTTCATCTGATGGGTACTCTATTACAATGATGTCTTGTTGAATGCTTGGTATTAGATAAGTAATAGCCTATGATGGCATAATGGGCTCCAAAAAAATTGGTTTGTCAGAGTGGGGCTCCTTTAGGATGGGAAAAAGGTCAAGAGGTAACTCCTTAGAGACTAGCTTGTCAATAGGAGGCTCTTGAAAAATAGGCACATGATTGAGGTAATGATTTTCCCAAAGGTAGTTATAATCATCAAGAAGTGACTTAATAAAGACTAGCTCATTAGAGTGAGACTCCTTGACAACTAGTATCTGATTAATAGGTGATTCATCATAGGTTGACTTATCACAAATGGTTGATTTAATATAAACATCTCAGATTGGCTGGTTCTTTTGGCCTTGGTCTCTAATGAGTTGGAAAATACCAATTTTGAACATAGGTTGGTCTTTGAAGGATTGGATCGGTTGAGGTTTGGATGGGATTGGTTTTAGATGAGGAATGGCTTGTGGTTGGATAATGGTAGGGCATTGGGGAGCATGATTTATTGAATGAGCCAAAGGATGAAGACCTAAAATGGTAACGATAGGGCATTGTGGGGCTTGATTGCTCATACAAGCCAAAGGACTAGGTACTAGAATGATGAAGGGGTATTGTGGAGCTTGATTACTCATACAAGCCAAAGGATGAGGTTTTGGTATAGAAATGGTTTGGCATTATGTAACCTGATTTCTTGTACAAACCAAAGGATTAGGTCTTAGAATGATGAAAGGGTGTTATGGAGCCTGGTTTCTCACACAAGCCAAAGGACTAGGTCTAGGAATGGTAATGGTATTATTTAGATATTGTAGAGATTGATAGCTCATATAATCCAAAGGAGGGTTAGGGGTAGTCAATGATAAAATAACAAAAAGATGTCATGGAACTTGATTGCTATCACAAGCTAAAACATCCAAGTCTTCCTCATAAACCATATCATCCCAGTCATGAGTTGGCTCATAAGCTGGTTCTTGACTATGTTCCATGTACTAATTATTGCAAAGAGAGTATGGATCCATATCCCAAACATAATTATCTATAGTTGGGTCTTCAAATTCCTCCTCACAAGCCTCTTCATGCCAATGAAGGTCTTGACTTGGATTTTGTGAATTTTGACTATGTTCTCCTTATGGAGAATAATAAAACTCCTTAGAAATCTTTCTCTATATGGGTTCCTAGTGGGATTTTATATGGCCATTATATCATAATTTGGATTGTACATGACTCCAACATAAGTGTATCTAGACATATCCATGTAAATTATGAAAGCTCTGAAATAAAAAGGCTTAGAGTTTTACAAACTTTGAAAAACTGTCCAAATGACAAATGGTTTAAACTTGGTCTAACTTGGTCAAAGGGGTGGATCTGTATCTCCAATATGGTCTAAAAGTGGAGCTATATCTCCAACATGATTTATGATAAGACTTGGCATACAATAGTCTAATAACAAATGTCTAATTTCAAATGTCATATGCACAAAAGGTCAAGCATCTGAATAAAAACTGGCATGTCAAAGGTCTAAGTCAAAGTGTTCCAAACAAGGTCTAAACTAGGAAAGAGAAAAGTTGAGTTACTAGGTCTTTTGTTCAAATGCAGAGTCAAAATCTAGGCTCAAGAAAATAGGAATATGCTAGGACTTTTAGCCAAATGGCATCAAAATCTAGACTTGAAAAAAAGGTATCATGTGATTTGATTTAATTTAACAAGTTTAGAAATAACTTTTACATAAACCTAGCACACGAAATCAAACATAAACATGATCAGTTGGCATAAGACACAAGACAAAAATATATTTGAATAAAGACTATGTTTTCCCAAATAAAAGCACAAACAATGATAATGATAGGTACTGAATAAACAAACCATCAATAGTTTTCAAATTTGGGTAATCGATTAACTAAAGTTATACAACCCAAAAGAGAAAGATCTGTGTATTATCCCCTTGAATTAAGGCCTAAATAGAAATCAAATAATGTTTGAATCAAAACTTAATAAGGTTAATTTAAAACTCAACATTGAAAATAAGTATTTGACCAAACAAGCTAGACAAGATTGGACAACATGACGACACATAAACAAGTTCCAAATGGCTGATGTGACATGGTTTGAAACAAATGGTTTTTGTCACAATGGTAAATAAGTTTTGAAACAAATTGAGAAGCCTAATGGAGTAAGTATGTTCAAATGATGTGATAAATGTTATGTTTCAAAGACTCAAAGGCAAAATGGTTTGATATGATTTTGGTAGCATAACACTACCCTTTGCATCTCAAATGACATAGACACAAACAAGTTTAGAAAAAAATTTAAGGCACAAGTGTGGTGTAAAATAGCCAAGATAATGCCTCTTAGAACAAAAGAGTGATGTATAAACAAATTTATTTTGACATGGCTTATGAATAAATAAACAAGTTTTAGTCTTAAAACATACCAAGCAAAAATGGCCAAAATACTCTAAGTATAATCATCTAAATCCTAGCAAGGGTATGGAAATGTGGGGTTGACTAAACTATCAATATTTTGCACATTTCTAGGGGAATCAATTGCAAAATGAATTTAATGTCAAATGATGCAAAATACAAGCAAAAAAATTGGGTGACCACAATATTGGCTAATTGTAAAAAGGTCTAGTCCTTTTTACAACCACTACATCCTTCTGTTTGCTCAGTGTAGTGTGATGTCCAAATGTAGATACATCCCTTGTGAAACTCAAAAGGAGTGGATGAAGTCAATGTTAGGATATGAAACCCTAGGTCAAAGCTTCCCTAAAGAACTCACAGGAGGTAATGAAGTCCCCCTCATAAGCCAAGTTTGCTTGAAATAAAAGACTAATAGAAAGACTTTAGGGTAGTTTTCAAGGTCACCCAAACTTTGATGAGTTTTTGGGGAGTGATTTAGATGACATTATTTCTAAGCCTTGGACTAAGATTTTTTCAATAAATATGGAATTTTTGATTCCAAGGGTTCTTTAAAGGGGACAAATGGAAGAGCATACATGTGACATCCTTCTCTTTTCCAATCAAAAAATAAATAAAAAACTACTGAATACAAAAAGTTAGACAATTGAGTTTAATTTTAAGCACCAATCTGAAAAATTAGGTGGTGTTCTTTTGACCCTTTGGTCTTAATTTTTAACTTTGAAAGCTAACTAAAAGATTTAAGCAATATCACCCTAAATGATTTTCCTTTAAGCACCAAAATGAAAAAGTTTGATTCATTTTAAAACACCCTAAAAGAAGTTTAAAAGGATCTATTTAAGCATGCTTTGATGATTTTTCAAGTAAAACCTACAAAAAAAAATGTTAGCAAGATGTTTAGCTTAGAAGCACTTTTGAAGATGAAACAACCAACTTAGAAAAATGAGCTCTTAAGTTTATGTAAAAAAAACATAGTGATCATCGACTATTACACTAACATATGATGGTTACATTAATCGGTGATGGCGATGTTTATGCAGACCGATGATGGTTTTACTAACTAGAAAAGGTTATGGAGATGGATAATGGCAGTTATACTTAGCTGATAATGGTTGAAAATTATCATTGATAGTTTATTTAATCGATGATGGTTACTGTGTAAATCTGTGACAAAGAAAAATGGTAAAACTAAGTTAGAAAATCAAATCGTAAAAGTTTTAATGATCCAAATGAAGATTTTAAAGTTGCATAGTGATCTTATTCAGGTGTAGGATGTGTTTGGTCCCATTAGGCATGCCATTTTATGAACTAATAATTTGACTAACAAGAGGAGATTAATATTGTGTTAGTGACAAAATGAATAAATCAAATTGATAAACAACACGCTAAACTAACACCTTCATTCCTAGTTATTAGGGTGAGCTTAATAACAAAAAAATGATAAACACAACTAAAAAGTAAGGAAAAACAAGAATATTTCACCTTCCTTAGATGCTCCAAATGATTTTTTAGTAGTGTTTTGCTCATCTTGTGCTCATGAAGTCTTCATCAAAGGAGGCTTGGCTATCTCCTCTTCTCCTTGGCACCTTGTGGCTTTGGCTTGGCTTGGCTTGGAATCAATTTGGCATGGTAACACTAATTTCAATAGATTTTGGAATCATTTGTGCATTATAAATTTTCATTATCAAGACTTGAAGATATTTGAGCATAATAACTTTACAAAAAAATAGATTAAAAATGATGTTAATGGCCTCTATATATATAGATTTTAGAAAATGGCTAGAATCAATCTGAGTCATCCATCTCAGGATTGAGATATGTGGCTAAGGATTAATCCAATTTTGTAATTAAAATTGATAAATAGGCTCATCAATATTTGGGATAGAGGAACAATTAAGAGTCATGGAGGGTTTTGATGAGGCATGGGAGGCATGAGTCCTAATATTTGTGAGATTTATGGCCTAGGGATGTCTTCCCAAGAAATGAGGTCACCTGATAATGTAGATATTTAATATTCATTTTCAAAAATAAGTATTCAACAAGTTTTCATATAATTCTTAATTAGGCTCTAATTTGGTTTAATTAGCTCTTAAGCATGATTAAGCACTTTGTGCACAAATTACTCAGATTGATCAAAATGCCTTGTTATTGGTCCAAAATTTGATTAAATTAGAATTGGAAGTCAATGTTAGGTGTGTTGGATATTCTATCCCATTTAGGATGTTACCAAAACCAAAAAACAAAGGCACATGTCTTGTTCAAAATATTTTATAGAAAAGAGCAATCCAAATCACCTAGGTGAAAAATTAGCATTTTGACTCAAAATGAACTAATCAAAGTTAACTGGCCCATAAATTGCATTATCCCATTTAGTGATACACTGGCCAAAATCAGCACTTGAATATGTCAGTTTCACATGATTTAGTGTGTTTTAGTGTTTTTAGGCCAAATTGTGCACTTCGATGGAAATTGGTCAAAATCCTGGTTGGAAGTTATTGGTGGCCAATTTTAGGTGTCTACAAAGATCACAATGAGACAAATAATGTTTAATTCATATTTGAATAGAAGATATGGATTCTAACATTTTGTAATGTTTACTTGTAGAGGTCACCATTTGTTGATAATCAACTGCCCCTATTCCTAGAATGGGGACCCTCCTTTCTTAAATTTTAAAAGTGCCCCAAGATGCCTAACATGTTAAAGCATTTGACTACATAGGGACTTGATTTATTTTACCAATGCTTGTGCTTCTATAGTTTTTAGTTAATAATTAATTTGGAAATAAGGATTAATACTTAGAAATATACAAGTTATTGCAAGTTTTCTTCAATCTTTGTTCAATAATAAACTATTAACCATTAATGGTCAAGGATGTGCTAACTAGATTTTTCTAAGGGAATGTGACCTAGTTTTTCATTTGGCATAAACATAACATGATTTTATAGGTCTTATTGAGCTAACATTATGTTATATTTGAATCATTTACTTGCAAAGTGTGTTAGAGGTACAATCATTGAGAGGGGGGTGAATCGGTGAGCCCAATTAATCCAACTTCAATTCTGATCTTTGTAAACACTTAAATAGTTACCACAAGAATTCATGAAGCATGTATATTATTCATAGCAATAAGTAAGAGAGACAATTCAAGATTAATCACATAACACAATACATACATGAGAAACCCTCTTGGAGAATAAAACCTATTATAACCTATAATTATAATATTATCCTATAATAATAAGATATAATTTAGATCATCTATAAATGATCAAGGAACTACAATCCCTATTTAGTGATACTCCAATCCCATAAGGTGCTACCACACTAGTTTAGCTAAGCTACAACAACCACCAGACCTTTTAGCAAGTTTCACCTTGTAAGGAGGATATAACCACCTTAGATGTTAAGCTACCATAATAACACATATGAACAAATCTAAATCTAAACTGATGACTTCAACACCTGATGATGGACCTCTAATTATTTAAATTTTCCTTTACTCACACTCAAATAACAAGCTCACTATTCTACCAACAGAATTATGACCAATAGGTCATATAAACAATCTTCAAACTAATGTGCTCATCAAATCATCCTTAGGGCACTCTAACCCTCTTTCACTCCAAAATCCACACACACAAGCCTCTCTCAAAACTCTCCCAAGTCACGCATACCAAGTCTAAAACCCATCATCTTTGGTTCCACTATTTATAAAGGAATCTTGATAACCATCATCTTGGTCAGCTAATAGGCATGCCTTATCCTTAAGGCATCTATCATATGAAGACACAACTCAATACAATCTTCATAGGCTGGCCATAACATCTATAGGTCACCCTTAAATAAATACACCTTTTAAATAAGGCCTTTGTAGTCCTTATAGGTCTCATGTGAACCCATTCCCTCTTTTAGCACTCCATTGAAAAAAACAAGAACATAAGACTAATTTCAAATACATGGGTCCATTCCTCATGTCTCCTTTGACATCCTCAAATGATCATAGTCAACTTAACTCACCTCTATGTATGTTCAAACAATTCAAATACAAAACTTACACATAGGAACACCATTACCAAACAAATGGTCAACTTCTTAAGCATTGTTTATACTCAATATAGATTGATCACACCTCCACAATCCACATAGAGAAACCTCATAGAGTCTATAACATGTTCCAATAGCTAATCCATCATGAGACATCAAAACAAGCTCAAATATCCTTCTTGGGTCACTTGTAGAATAAGTATGACCACAAAATAAACTTTTAGGCTCAATATCTTTGACTATACTCACTTTCAGATCTTCAAATCAATATAACTAGATGTGTCTTGGAGTCCTCTACCACTTTTATTTTTACTACATGAGAAAATTCATCTTCTATCAAAAGATATGGTAAAAATATAGAGCTCTAGTTTTTTCTTGTGTAAATTTAAATATTTGAATAACAATGATCACAATTAACCTTCAAACATAATGCTTGAATCTCATGTCCTCTCAGCTCAGGATCAATCTTACACCATCAATCTTGTTTGATATTTAATGCATAAGCCACCAAATCCAAATGTTAAAAAATAGTCACGTTGACCTCATCTCATGTAATCTGGGAACTTTGACTCAACACACTCCATTGATCTCTATGGATTAACTAGGTCACTAACTATCAATGCTCACCATTTGATCAACTGTACAAATGCCCACTCACCATTGAATCATTGTCATATACCTTTACTCAGTCATTAAACATCATGTACCTATCCTAATATCATTACCTCTTGAATCCTTAGAGCAACCACACTCCATCAATTTTGCTTGAGCTTTAACACATTAAAAAATGACTATGGGGACCCTTTCAATATGCATGAGTAGACATTTTCGTACCTTAATAACTTCTTCTACGATAACTCATAAAATCTAAAAATTGGACCAGATGATCTCCTTGCAAAGGAGAATCTAACCATGTGACACACTACTCATGGAATCCTCATGCATGTGAGATATAATGTCATTAAAGTGCCTTCTCAAAATATTCTATCATAGAGCTAACCATGTCCAAAACTGCCTCAAAGGCCAACTTTGAGCATCCATAACTTTTGTCATGCTTTAGTCCATGAACTCAAATTTAGTAAAAATGATCTATGCTCAAAATTGAATAAACCCATATTATTATATATTCTTGAAAAATTCACACTTGTAATATATAACATCATCAAAATTCTCACTCAACTCTTTTTTCCATATTGTAAAATTGGTGAAGTATGGGAAAACATAGTCAATCTGTTAGGGAGCCCAACTTTGCACATCTATTTCTCTTAACATTTTATATCACATGATCTTAAAATTAGCAAAAATAAACTAGATCCAAAAATGAACAAACCCATACAATCACCTTCTCCTTAATCCTCTACATGTGTGAGCACTGACTTCATCAACATGCCTACTCAGCTCTTTTTGGCCACTTTGCAAATTTGGCTATGGGAAAACAATGATTTTTGATTGAGAAGCCAACTTTTCACCCTCATATATTTAACCACACTTTGATGTATGACTTAAAATTTGGCATAAATCAACTAGGAACTAATATGATCACAACCATATGACCAACTCTCCTTGAATTATTCACATGTGGTGATGGTGACATCATCAAATTGCTAACTTAGATTTTCTAGTACTGGACCCAAAATGTCTAGATGAAAAATATGATCAACCAGATGAATTTTAATTATGCACATAATTTCTCAAAGCATAGATAATAATCTTAGGGACCTTTTGCACATTCTCTAATCACCGTACTCAACCCTAAAAAATCTCTAACCAGTCAAACTCTAGAGAACAATCGAGCCACCTTCAAGCATACAAGAATAACCACATTGCACACTTTATCAATGACACTTCACATTAAACACTTTGTCATTGTCATTTAAGATATCAAAATTATTCATCTTCTCACTAGAGCATCTCAATGACACCACCACGACATCATCATGATAACTCTTCAACAATTTTTTGCTTTAAACTTGATTTAATTTGCTTAAAATGGGCTTTGACATCTTCAAAAATCTAACTTAACTTCTTACTTGACCTTGTAGGATGTCAATTTAAAGCTATGGCTTATGATGCCTCACAAGCTATCAAATTTTGAACTAGAAATCAAAAACATATGTATCCACCTCACTAGAATTCAAAACACCTTAGAGATTCATCATATCCTACATAGGACACCTGGAATAAATATAATAAATTTGCAAGCCACATGACATCATCTAGAGAACTTGCAAGGAACTAGATATTGGAATTCAAATCTTGGTCTACATGTCAAGATATTAAACCCCATAAATAATCCTAGTCAAAATGAACTACTATGCATCCCACACACATCCCACTACAATCTAGAATCCCATGAGATGTTGTCGTATGTCTCAAGTAGACCAACTAGACTTGAGCAGTGATGTGTGTCCCTAGAGGACTCATCTGAGGTCACCATGTTTCTACACTATATTGCATCTATCTAAAGCTCATGAGAACTTGTAAGGAAGACATATAGGTTTCCCTAAGCCACCTGATCAAGGCTCGATGATATACAACTATCTGAATCTCCTTTTGAGAGTGACACTTGGCATAAGTATGAATAAAAGTCCATGATATCAATGAATATTCCATTTAGGGCCCATGTGATGATGCCACATGTCACTCCCACACCATTTACATCCAAGACCCATAATAATACCTATAATAAATACACGTGTCTCCACCTAAACCATGTGATTAGTGCCAAGTTATTGACATTTATCTGAAAGCCTTTTAAAGGTGACACCTAGAAAAGAAAATCCATGATTACATTTAGAGAGAGCCACCTGGCAAAGAAAACCTCCAATGGCCCATGAGAATGATGCATGATAGTCTTCCTTTTAAATGTGACACCTAGAAAATAAAATCCATGATTACATTTAGAGAGAGCCACCTGGCAAAGAAAACCTCTAATGGCCCATGAGAATGATGCATGATAGTCTCGAGACTAATCAAAATTAGAAAGCATTGCCTAAGAGCTTGTTATAAATGGAAATATGCCACATGTCAGGATATAAATGGGTCATCACACTAAGTTGCATTTCAAGATCCCATGCGGCAATCAAAAGGTGTCACGTGTCTATACTTTAAACTGACTAACTTAGTTATATTTAGGCCCCATAAGTACCTAACTAGATTTGAGGTAGCATCCACTTGCCAAAAGGTGGCAATATTTAGTTTTAAAGATAAATTGATGGCAAATTAAATTCAAATTAGAACTAAATTTGAATTCTAATTCAATTAAATTCCAAAATCAATAGCTCAAAATTGTTCCAAACATATGCAAAATTGACAAGCTCGCCATTAATATGGCACGAACTAGAATCACCATCTATATTACATTAATTAAAGAAATATTTAAAAAGGATACCTAACTAATCTATTAATATTTGAATTTAAATCTATACACATTTTATATCTTTGCTATCTATGCTCCTCCCAATACAACAAAGCTCAAGCTATTCACAAATTACACCCCAACCACCATTGTTGAAGTCGAAAGTTGTAGAGAGATACAAAAGGATGTTGGTTTATACCTAGAATATTATAGAGATGGCATAGGCAGGTCCCTTTGCTTAGAGTAATATTATTTCCTTTGGAAAAGATGAATTTTTATTATTGTATGGTAATTCAGTTATTTTCAAATACATAAAGTTCATTCTTGAGGCCATAGCATCAAAGGACATGTATTACAACAATATTTAATTCAATGTAGAATTAGCTAAGGTAGTTGATGAGGATGAGACAATGCCTCATATAATTCAATTAGCTTTAAATTTCCTCACCATCAATGCTACCTATCTTCTCAAGGCTGTAAAAAAGCCATGAGTCATGCCATGCACTGACCTAGTGTACAACATCTTTGGGAAATCAAAGTGTGAGGATAGTCTACTCATGTTAATATCTCAAAGGCTCTTGATCACTTTCATAGCAGGGTTGAGATTTGATAAATATTATAACCTATCATTGACATAGATTGAATACAACTAGGTAGTCATTGACAACTGGTATGAAGTGCACTCCCTAGAGAAGGTCTTGGCTTCATGGGTGACTGACCCAACTAGATTTGTTCTCATGGATAACCAAGAGAACGTACCTACTCAAAAATTCAAAAAGGGAGTTAAGATTAACCTCACTCTCCTCAATCTAATATTTGGCAATCCACATATTGTCTATGTGGACATAAGGACTCTTCCTCTATTACAAATAATCTTAGAGGATCAATAGATTCCCCATTTGAGGAGATCATCAACAACCTGGTATATGCTATGAATGACCCTTTCAAGAATGGTTACCCATTCTTCATGATGAGTTAATTATTGGATTTCATCTACGCAAATACACAATTGGGTTAGAATTCATGGTTTCTTGAGGGACAAGAGGTTGTCCCTCATATTTTCTTTGTAATGCACATTGACAAATTTAAGTGCAATATCAAGGTGATTGTATAAGAATTCTACCCAGTAATATATAAGTCAATCAATAAGTGTGAGATGTTGAGGGTTCACCTAGATGTCAGACAAACTCTAAAATACATGGGTAGCTACTATTTGTACCTAGATTACATAGTAATTAGAGTAGAAGGAGTGATGGTGGCCCCCCTTAGGTTTTTAAGAAATGTGTTTATGAAGCTAGCCAAAGAAGAAATGACTTATCAACTATTATATGTATTTGATGGCATCTTCAAAAATAAAAAGAATAAATTCCCCCATAAGGTCCCTTACAATCTAGGGAGAATCAAAATTATAAAGTGACATGATGTTATTGTGGATGCTAAGCATAGGGATTCCTACCTATTACCTAAGGGTGACTTTAGGCCATGGGATCCAAACAATGTCATTGTCAAACACCTTTTTAAATTTAATAAGTACATAGTATTGGATTATAAACATCAAGAAGAGTTCCATGAGTGGATTTAAAAGGATGTTATGAATGATGAGTCATCCTAAAAAATGAATCCAATAAAAATATTGAGCTGGAGATGAGGCTAGATAGAGAGAAGAAGGAAGACATTGTAAAGCCTTAGCCACCACCAACTCATGGAAGCATGTTTGATGTAGATTATGAAGAAGGATAGGAAGATAAAGAAGAGGTCAATGTTCCTTTTATCAAGAACAAACCATACATACCTCCACTCATTACCACCTCAAAAAGTTAGGGCCTACCTCCAAGATTCGAGCAAGGAGGATCTAGAAACCAACCTGACCCCTCCCAAGGTCCTATAATTGTGTTTGCATATACTATGGGGGCTGACCTATAGATCTTAAGTTAACCTAACCCTAATGTCATTGATCTTGAATAATTTTATCAAGGCATTGAACTCTCAATGGAGGAAGTACAAGTACTATCTGGGAGGAATATTGAAAAGGTTTACAAAAGAAAGAAGGAGCCCAAGAATACCATGAGAGGAACAATGCCTCCTCTATTATATTCTCAAGATACTATTTCTACTACCACCAACATATATTAAGCTCTTGATGTAATTAAACTCCTATTACCTTCTTTCCCAGTTACTTTTACATATTCTTATACTCCTACTTCTACTTCTATATTTGCTCCTCCCATTATTACTCCTCCATTAGCTTCAATATCATCAGTTATTTTATGTACCACTACCTAATCCTCAGCTAACACTAGCATGAGCCAAGATAGTACTTATTTCAAATTAACCTTTCCCCATTTTATTGCTCGTGCCATTGTAAACATTTCTTCTTCCTAGGTAGCCATAATAGGTGCCTCACTTGTTATCAACTCCCCTACACTTACAAGGAAATTGAAACCCATTTCAAAGTAATTCACCTTTCAAAAACCACTCAATATTACTACAACTACTAAGGTGAGTGTGCCTTCAAATTTGACTTCACTCATTCTTGACATGGGCCCTATAAAATCTATATTTGGCACACTTGAGAAAATAGACCCAATGAACTTGCACATCCCTACTATAGATTTGGCCTTGTCCTCAATTCAAACACCCCCATTACAACCACCTCTAACAAAGACAACATCTACTTTTACTGAAAATTGGGTAAGAGATATCATACAAGTAGCAAGATAAGAAAGGCCTCAGGTGGTCCTTTTTGTACCTCAAATTGGGATGAGGTTTGTTGCTACCATAAGTACAATGAAGAGGGTAGTAAGGAGACAAGTTGAGTAACCAAAATCTAGCTCAGTGGTGGCCCATGAGAGTGAAGAGTCCCTCTTCACTTTGACAAGGAAGATAAAGGCAAACCTTAGAGAGGTGGATGAATATGTAGAGGACCCTATGTCCATAGTTCAAGCCTAGGCAAAATCTATAATAGCCTTGATGAAGGGAATGTGGTAAGAAATAAAGATATTAAAGGAATAGGCATTGGCCATTATGCCAGATAATACTACTATTTAGGTTATTAATGTTGTTATTAATGTATTTAGTCTATATAAAGTTATGAAGAGGAGATAAGAAGTTGAGACCCTGCAATTCAATGTGGTCATTAAATTTGACCAAAAGTTTGCACTCTATGATGCCAAATTGGCAAACTTGGTTAGAGTTTCAAGAAGCAACAAGTTCCCAAACCTTAGGGTTTTACCACTTGAGGATATCATTCCTGCACAAACCATCCTAATGAACAAGAGAAGGATAATGAAGATGTGGCTAGACTAGATCAAGTATACAATGGCATCTTTGAAAAAGATTAAATTCAAGATTGATTTCTTACTAAAGGATGCCATGATCACCAGGGTGACCAAGCCTAATGGCTCCTTTATGTATGAAAAATAATTTAGGGCCCAAATGAAGGTGTTTGTATCCAAATTATAGCAATAAATTTCAATTTCAAAGATAATTACTGAAGTAATGAATATTGTAGAATTTTCCAATCAAAGGTTAGAGAGAGCAGAGGCCATTAGAGAGGCACTGAGGCCAATACTTGCAAAACATGGGAAATTCATCCAATAAATACTTGATCTATTTTGGTCCATGATCCTAGATTTTGGATAAATTAATCAAGATTACCTAGTCTATGTAGAAGTGTGGATGAAAGAAGAGGAAGAGAAGAAACAAAGGAAATAAAAATAGGCTAGCCAACAACCTCCTTTAGGACCATGAGGAATATTTGGTTATGTTTTGTAATTTTGAATTAAGAATATTCCATTATAGACATGGAATTTTAACCACTTGGCTATATTTGGGAACCCTTTTATGGGACCATGTAAACTTGTTTAGGTAATTTTGAATCCTATAAATAAGGGTGTTCCCCCTCATTGTAATCAGAAACAATCATTACAAGAATTAATTCAAAAGAGCCAAGAATTTTAGAGTTTGTCTGATGTGATTTATTGCATGTGTTCTATGATTTTCATTTCTCATGCTCTTAGAGAATTAATGGTTTTCATTCTAATTA
>JARHVA010001218.1:1190000-1242500 GCA_037957365.1 Torreya grandis | reverse complement strand
TGACATTTGACAATGGAAATATAAAATCTAACAACTACTTATTTGTTGTACACTTGCTAAACATCCAATGTGTGTGCAAAATGTAAAATTGGGCATTATATTATTTAGAAATGAATAACAAAAAAAATATTTTAACATTTGATTAGACGATGCATTAGATGAAGAATGGAAAGGCTTACTCAACAAAAGATTCTCTATCATAAATTATAGATCATATAAACACTCTTTAAAATAAAAATATAAATAAAATTAATAAGACTTCATGATAGCCACCTAAAAAATATTTATTTATTTCAGTGTAGATTTTGGGAGATGTATTGTTTGACATAATCTTAAGGGTTGAACATGGATAACTACAAAAAATTTACATTGACATCTTGAAAGTTGACTCTTTTACTAGATTTTTTGAAGAAGAGAGATTCATAAAAAAAAATGATTTTTATTCAACATACACATCAAAATATTCAAGATAAAAATAAGAAATGGATATTAAAATAGCTTTTTTTAAAGGGTTTCTTGTATGCAAAGCAAATTAGTCAATGATACCATAGACTTTTTGGTGTCTAAAATTATTAAAAGAATTCAATTCAATTCAACTATCCAAACATTTCCAATCTCTCTTTAACACATTAGTATTAGACTATGTTCACTATAATAAACCTTCCAAAACATATTTTTCTTGACCAATGCTCTCTTATATTTTATGTTTTTACCCAACAAGGATAAATAAGATGCCTATGAAGATAAAAATACTTAGTGAATATAAACACCCAATAAGCTTAACTATATGTGATTAAAACTTAAAAATAGATAACTTCAAACTTTTATGGTAATCCAATATAGGCACATTGCAATATAAAATAATATTTATATCAAAAAATATATATATGTTCTTAATTTCACTAAATTTGATTAACATAAACTAATATTTGAGATTAGTTTTTATAGTGTAATATTTATTGAAGATGAATTCAATGTTGAGATCCAAAATGTCAATTACAAATAATCTCAAATATTAAAACTAATATCAAAATGCTTCAATTTAAAAATTCCTAAAATAATGAAAAACTAACTGAATCATCATTGGGATTAATGTCCCCCACATCCTCCAAAGGCAAACCATAAGGTCAAATAGACCTCTGCCCAAAATGAATACTAGTATGATTACTTAATAGATACAACCACATAACAATGAAATACAAAAATTAAATATTTAAAGTCAACCAAACATAAAATTAAATATTTTAATTCTAATAATTTATAAAAACTATTAAAGTATACACCCTACAATTGTATCACATTATCATAATAACAAAACCCAAAATTAATTGTTTAAATTAGCCAAACACAAAATTAAATGTTTAAATTCCAATAATTTCTCCCTTACATCCCTAGGGAATTATCATAAAAGAAATTACTTTCATGATACTACCAAATAATATCCATCACCCCTTAATTAGATCATATATAACCACTTCTTTGCACTTATTATCTGCCTATGTGAATCAAACACAATTCCCTACCCAAGATGATGTATATTAGTACCATATCATGACTCCAAACCAAATAAATGTAATTGAGATACACATCCTTGCAATGTCTTTCCAATCAAATAATAACTCACCATCTTCTTTAAGGGATTTTTCAAGCTATAGATAATGATAACCCTAGGATGGAATATAAAATCCCCAGGGTCATTATCATGATCAAAAACCACCCTTATTAGAAGGGCTACCGATCGACATGAAACCAATCCATAATATATGAAATTATCCCTTATTTTTGGTAAATCTACCAAATGATATTCCTTTTTTTTTAAATTTTACGTCGCATAAACCATAATTACATTAGTAATTGGCAAGAGGGAAATTGGTGTGTAATCAATCAATTGGGAATCACAAGTAATGTTGGTGATACTTTCATAACAGTGAATACAAGGTCCAAAAGGAGAACAATTGATGATGCTCAAGAGATAGGTAAGAGTGCAACTATTATGCCTTTTATGTCTCAAGGCACAAAAGAGACTAATGTAAATATTAAGGCTGAATAAACTAAAAAAAAATAAAAATTTAAAGGGTGTTTTAATAACTCAAACTATGCAAGCTCAAAATAGTATGGCAACTCTTAAAGGATAACAAGGGGTTAATAGCTCTTGCATCAACATTATGGATCAAATGAAGAGATTGAATGTGAGTATTCCTATGTGTGATACATTGGATCTCCCTAGTCAAAGGAAGATACTTCAAGATTAGTTTTCAAAATGTAGCCTTTTAAAAACATTAATAAGAAGAGAGTTAAATTTTCACAAACACACCTACAACTACTAGTGGGAAACCAAACAAAGATGGTAAACCACCTCCATTTTATGTTTATGTGATTTTTAGAGATTGATTAGTACAAAATTGCATGATAGATAGTGTGTCAAGTATCTTGATGATGCCTAAATAAATAGCTGATAAGTTAGGCCTAAAGTATGAACTTAATACCAAGGGTGTCTTGCAATTAGATGGTTTAGATACCAAGACTGTGGGTGTGATCAAAGGTTTAAGTCTTATTCTCCATGCTTGTCCCAATTTTTATATTTCCCAAGATGTTGTAGTATATTTTCACCCTAATTTTCTCTATGCTTGTCAAGAGACTTCACTACCAAGATTGGTGGGTATTTATCATTTGATTGGTCATATATGGATTTTAGAACTAGATACAATACTAAAGTTATAATCAAATCTAAACCTATATATAAATTTCAACTTGAGCCATATAATTTAAAAATTTTAAATGTGAATTATACCATCATTGATGAAGGAGATCATCCCAATGATCAAGAACCAATTGTAACACTTGAAGGTATATTAGACCCTTTCTTTGATGAGCAGGGAGTAGAAAATCATGAATATGATCTATATAAAAGTGTTGAAGAAGATAGTCTAGGTGTTTACAAAAAAGGTTTTCAAAGTTTTCTTATAAAGATTAAATTTTGTAGAAGGTTCATACCTAGTTTTTCCAACCTTGTGAAGCCTATAACAACCATGTTGAAGAAGCACCAAGTTTTCAATTGGACCAAAGAAGGAAAAAACCATTTTGAGGCTTTTAATCAAGCCATTTACTAAGCAACTACATTGATCAATCTTGATTTATCAAAGGATTTCTTCTTATATGATTTTGATAAAATTGAAACTATTTCATCCATATTGATACATTAAAATAATGAAGGTCTCTAGTAGCCTACAACCTTATTTATTCAAGGGCTAGAAGATTATGAAGAGAGATACACCTTTATTGATAATTAAGTGTTAGACATTATAAAAATCCTTTAAATTTTTAAGCATGTGGTTTATAACAATAAAATTCATGTTGTGGTGACACATCCAAGCATAATAGCTTTTTTTGAAACAAGGATTTAAATGAGAAAAGGGTTGGGTGGATAACCAAGGTCATGAAGTATGGTGTGGAGATCAAGGATACCAAGATGAGAAAAGGAAGAGGACTATGTGAACACTTGGAATCAGACCTTAAAGAATAATAAGAGGTTATTTTTACCTTTTAATATGATCATTGTACATATGGACCTTCATCCCCTCTAAGTTGAACACAAGATATGGTAAGTTTTATTTAAACAAGTGAGTGTCCTATAAGCTTGGGATCAATAAAAAATAAGGTACTTCCTAGTATAGTACATCCATTATATTCTTGTGGAAGGAGTTATATTTATAAAGGATCATAATGGGATGTGTTGAAATTGACCAGATTCATAGGTTTTTTGAACAATTTATGATGGGCCTGCAAGAGGTCACTTTGCACCCAAGACCATAGCCTCAAAAGTAATGAGAGTTGAATATTATTGGCCTAGATTGTTTAAGTACTTATTATAGCCAAATATTTCACCCTAGGAGATGGTTTTAAAGTATCTCCCATATTTATACAACATGGGATTACCTCTAGGATAGTCAGTTGCCTATAGTAGAGGTAAACCTCTAGGCTAAAGGGTTAACTCCCTTGATTTATATCTTGAGCTCACACACTACACTAGACTAGTCACTTGGGGGGTGGTGAAAATGGAAGAAGTTAACATAATGTAAACCTATATTAATAAGGTGATACACCAAAATATTAGTCCAAAAACACACTTGCATATGGACTAAGGATGAAGAATGCCAAAACTAACTTCAACTCAATGGCCTTCTAGCATTAGTATTTATCATAGAGGTAGATTGAAATTCCTATCTAGAGGTAGGTGAAAATAAGTTCTGATACTAGACACTAATAATCCTCTCACACTTCAAGACACACTCAACAAACACATACACTTTATGAAACTTGCTAGAAGAGATATCCATCACACAAAACATGCAATGGCATCATGGAAACAAGGAGAGAATATTCATCACTTAACCTCGAAGTACACCATTTAAAACACTTAGAAAAAATATTGTAGAGATAAAATAAACTTTATATGTATTATTAAAAATAAAAAAGGTGCCAAACTAGCAAGGCTTCACCATACTCGGTGTGTACTCTTTACAATTACCAAAATGGCTTGCATAAATAGAGCAAAAGAGAAGAGAAAGAAGAAGAGAAGTGGAAGGGTCACAATGCCTAGTTTCAAGGCATGAAATCTAGTTACAACAGGAGATAATGAGGTGTAAAATAATTCAATAATATGTAATGGACAAGTATTCATAATAAATATGACAACCTCCCGCAATATGCGTAGAGACTCTTCATGTCTTTATTTGAAATTGCCTTGATGATGAGTCATCCACTTGACTATTTGAAACTAACATATGGGTTTTTTACACCTTTGTACTATCATGAGAGGATGGAAACAAGGTTTTAACATCCTTCACACTCTCCTCAATTGATGGTCTCTCTTGCACCACTTGTCATTCATTATTTACCAATAATTCATTAGCCCTTCCAGACTAGTCTTCACATTTGCCACTCAAATGACCTATAGTTGATAGAAATATTGTTGATTATCTGTTATAAATCCTATTTAAGATATTTTTATCCATTCATCTATCATATAGATCTTCATGAAACTCAAAACATGCTTCTCACTTCCCATCTTAGACAGTCAACTTGCCCTCTCACTATCTCACTTAGACCACTTGTGAGGATTGAGATAATAGAGGTCCTTTATTTCCCAAACAAGGTTAGAAAGGATTATGGGATGTTTTAAAAATTTTATATATATCTCTTTCAATATTTATCATTTAATAATTCTCCACTATACCCATAGAACTAATCAAAACTTGTAGGAAACCCCATATTAGGTCTATCCATATAGAAGAGAGTATAGACCAAATGAGAGTCAATCAGACCATGAGAGTTCTAAACATGTATACATCAATTTCCTAAGCCTTTTAAAGCTTTTGAATGTAATGTATTCATGTCTTCACCATCAAGTCTGAATAAGGGTTTAAGGAGGGGTTTTATGGTTTTGGTTCTTAGTGATAGTTCATAAAATCTTGACATATAACTTCTAAAAAAATTACATTGATATTGAACTAGAGACCCCCTTAAACTATTAAAAAATATTTGGGTCACCATGAATTCCCTCTGTACATATGTGATTGAAGGAAAGTGACCTTCGAGCTCTTATAATGCATTCTAGGTAGGTCTGATATAATCTTAGGGTAAATTACCCATCTATATATTATGATCTATAAACCAATGGATGTTACCAAAATTTTAATCTCATATTAAATCTCTCAAAGTATTTGGGAGGTACATGTAGTCATCTGGGTGTCATTATAAGTCATTATGCCTCATACCTAGTTCTAGGCCTAATAGGCCTAATTGTGCATTATGAGTATTTGACTACCTGTAGGTGGTCCTAATGGATGTAAGTGTTTGTATACATAATTTTTACCTTTATTCCAACTACATATACCATCAAATAATACATTCAAACTCTCCATCTCATTTCTTCAACCTTCATCTCTTAAACTGGTAGACTATGTTGCTCATGAAGTGCCCTCTATCTAAGATAAAATAGAGGGCATCTCCCCTATTATTATAGCTTTGAGGGTATTATAAGGAGATATTTTAGGTCATTATAGTGATATATAATAATTTTTAAGGATTTTTCATGTTCATAGAGATTTTAACATCTCTGATTCCCAGGACTAACTTCTAGTACTTGACTGTGTAGGGTTATATGTAGGGTTATCTATAAGTTTTGGAGATCATCACTGTAGATTGAGATTCATACATCTTGATAAAACTTGAGAGTGTGACATTACCACTATAATAGTGGTGTCAAAATGATTATCCATTATAAATTTTTAGTCATCAACCAAACTATAATCTCTCACTAGTCTTGAACTAGTATGTAGACTATTTTTTACTGTAGGTGGTAACTCAAAATCTACAAAGTTCCTAGAGGTGTATATTCATGTGTGAACACTGGGTTTAACCCTTATAATTTATTCTAGGTCATCAATACTATTTTCATAGTTGGTTGAACTTACATTTCCATGATAATTATATAATCATCAATGTGTTATAGACATGCATTTAGACTATAGATGTCACCTATAGGTGATCATTAGGGGAGGAGTTTGAAAGTTTCATGTAGGTGTTAATACAGGTTTAAATAAGGTAATTTATGCCCTTGGTCTCACTTAAGTTCAATAAGACCATTTCACACTTGAATGGGGTCATCTCTCTATCACATCATACTAGCACCACTGTTATATTGTAAGTTATAGGTTCATTTGGCTTCAAGAGCACTATGTTTCACTGAATATCTTTAGTGAAGACTAGCTTGACTTAGGAGTCACCCAACCACATTATTTCTCAACCAAAAAACCTCCTCTTAAGGTTAAGATGTAAAATTTATATCTAGACTACACATGAGACACCATTATACCTATTCTAGATTCCAAGGTACTTCACCATAAGATGGAATAATGTAGATTAAAGACTTATTTTAGAGATATTAAGGTAAATCTTCCCTTAAGTATCTTTTCTTTCTTTGAATAACTATAGGTTGTGTGATGGATATAGGATCAAAAATATGAGCCATTAATGACTTGAGAAACTCCATTCAAGTCTTAGGCATGAACACCACCTATGTCTTCAGTTTTATATAGTCCATCCCTCTTTCATACATGTTTACACATGACTGCAGATGATTGTGACTAAAGAGTTTTGACCAATATTTGTTCATATTTTGAGAAACCTCTCTCAATAAACATCCAAGCCTTCTAATGCAAAATTGTCATGGAGAAACTAGATTCTATGCTTTTATATGTTGAACATAAGTACATTATCTAACTTGAAACCATTGACTAAGAATAAAACACTATAGTTGATGAAACCAAATCTTAAAAATAAATGCTTGCATTTCCAACAAAAAGAGAATGGTATTGCCTATCAAAACATGTTTCACACATGAAAACTGGTTGGAAACAACATGGAGATGAATAACATGTTCTGCTAAAACACATACACCAATTAGAAATATCAGATCATGAAAACAAGTGAGAAAACTTGCAAGTGTTGGGAATGTGAAGAAAATTTTGACTCACTATCATTCTTAGAGTTTGTTCATGAAGAAAAATATATCAATATAAAATATATGACCATATATTTGAAGGCCATAAAGAGTGATAACATCCATCAGAAGCATTTAGACCAGTTCTTCTCCTTTTATTCATACTAAATAAAATCAATTGGTCTTATTTGACTTACACAAGAGAGCGATGGGATAGGTAAACCATTTTTTATAATTTTTTGAGTTTTCAAGGATACATAAGCATGGATATGAGTTGTGTGGAGTTGAAGGTTCACTCTAAAGTAGTCACACTTTCTAGGACTATTATATATTCCATACAACTTTCCAAAACTCCTTCTTTTTCAACTGATCTTCTTTTTTTAAATGTGTAACCTATAATTTTTAGTTACAAAAACTAATTCTCTAGACAATTATAACATATTTGACTTTGAATAACACTTTATCACACTTATCCTTAGGAGGAAACTATAAAACTCATGAGAATGACCCAAAAGGTGGCCTAATATGAAATAAGGACAACTTAGACAAATGTGACTAATATCAAGACATATTCTATAACCTTAGTTATGACCATGGTTAACATTTATGACTTAGAAGACCTCATTACAAGTTTTAACTTGAAAGGGGGTTGACTTATTTGACCAATGGGTCAAATTAGTCAACATTTTTGTAATTTTTTAAGGGTAGTAAACTTACTATGCTAAAAATCAGTTGCTTTATCTTATCCATTAGGAAATGGAGTCACCTATACACCACTTATGACAATAAAAAGCCTATGATTAGAAACCAAAACACACACCAAATAGAAAAGGGAAAAAACACACAAAGCAAGACAAAGACACACACTTTTATTCTCAAAAACACTTAGGGAAACACACACAACATAAGTAAACTAAACTATGTATAGACTAACCTAAATCAAGTTTCTCCCCATAGATCAAAGGAAAAATTGGAACCATATCTTACTCCATGAGATAGAGGAGTGCATGAGGCAAATTTCCTTTCGAGCGTTGGCTTTTATAGCTACAACTTCTTGATATTTTCTAACTTCTTTGGCATGACCTTAAATGTAATCAAGGAAACTAAAAATAGACCACCTATGAAGGTCAAATCCTCTTTCTTTTCAATAACCTAAATATTTTCATGAGACTCCTCAAATTCAAATATTAAAGGTGCTTCAACAAAGCATATCTCTTTGATCTCCATGGTACTTTAAATGGGATCAAATTATTCATCAACTGTAAGATCCTCAAGCTCATCAAGAAGCTTTGTATAGTCTATCCAATCTTGGTAATTATCTTCCATGAGGACATATGGTTCTATATTTTTGGGAACTTGAATTTTAACATTGAAAATTTCTTCAAGTTCTTCAAACAACTTAATCTATTGCAACCAATCATCTTTGCTCTCTTTCTCCTTGAGAACCATCACTTATTCAAAATCATTCTCTTGATCATGTTCATGACTATAATATTCATCATATAATTCCTAATGATGTTCCTCAATACATGGTTGTTCAATAATAAATTTGTATTGTTTTTCCATAACCTCATCTTGCTCTCCTTCAAGGACTAGAGTTTTAAGACATTCATATTCATTGAACATTTCTGATAGGTCTACCACATACATTGACCAAGCTCTTTATGAATAACTTAAATCTTGTTTATATATTCTCTTTATTAACCTAATAAGGATGAATTGTTATTATCCTCAAAAAGTGGAGTCCCTATGATGTGTTTTTCTTCATAGTCACTTAAAACATCTTGGTCTGTTGCACATTGAGCTTGTTCTTCTTTGTTTGCTTCCCATAAGATGGGTTATACTTCAAGAGGGGATGAGGTCTGAGGGTAGTGGATTAGCTCATGTTTTGGAGAGAGAATAAGAGGAATGATAGAGGGCTCATGAATGAGCATGGGGATGGAAGGAGACACTTGGAAGAACTCTTGGAGGGGGAAAAGGTTCTACTGGGCTATGGACATGTCACTTTATTTAATAAGTAGCTCATGATTTTCATTATCATTTTGAAACCCTTCCATAGATACAAATTCAAATTTAACATTCTCAACTAAGGCATCTTTTCATGTTTAAACTCCTCTTAGATGGACTTCCAAGATGGACAAGACATAGGTTTTTAAAGAGAAGGCAATATTGTTTGACCATACACAAAGTTTTCATTATTATCACCACATTTTTGGTTTTAAGTTAGAACCTTGAGGCTACTAGGTTATTTTAGAGATTTAATGGGCTCTTCATTATTATTAGAGGCATGGAAGGAATGACATGGAACATAATAAGACACTTGAGGATGGGAGAGATAGACTTATCTTTAAACAAATTTTAACTTTCTTCATAGTTTTCTTGAGGTCTTTCAACAACTACAAGTTACTTCTTAACCTCTTGGTTTTACCACTTTCTAAGCCTATCAACCCACCATTTCATGTATCATATCATTTCATGAAAGTCTTCATTAATGACATAGTTAATTTCTATTGACCAAATTTTACCCTACAGGTCAAATTGGGACTCGTATAGGTAAAAAATTATTTTATAGGGGTTTCAAGTGTCTAATATTATGTCATAAGGTGTATTATAGGTCATTTGATGTCATTTCATGTCACATTAGCTTTGGTCTTGGTCATTTTAAATATTTATGTCTTTTGAGTCATTTTGGGGGTCAAAATGGAGCATTAAATGAGTTTTGTAGCCTCCTTGGGAAGTGTGAAGGTGTCAAAAGGTGATGTCACATGACATGTGTCCTATTATGTCTTAATCAACTTTTATAACTAAAAAGTGGTAGGTTCTTAAAAAAAGGTAATTTTCTTGGAAAAAATGAGCATTTAATGTGGTGTATAGAATAATACCGCCTCCTACAGTTGAGGACACTTTAATAGTGTCTCTTATTATTACAAACACTTATTATAGTGATCATTTTGATCAAAATCTCAAATAAATGAAGAAAACCACTTCTCTCTCTTTCCACTAGGCGTGGAAGCAAAAATGGTCTTCAAGTTTGTGCTTAGTATGACCAAAAATGAAGGTTTAAAGAAAATTGATCTTGGGGGTATCTTATAAAATTATTTAAATTCCATTTTATGTTTTTTTGTATAATAATGGTGACCTTTTCTTTATGAACCATTCCTAAGAAGTTCACCTATCCAATTTGATTGTTAATTTATGCACTCTATAGGTTTTGCTTTGGTTTAGAGAAGTTCATACAATCCATATGCTGAGAGTGATTAAATAGGTATTTTAATACCCTCTCACATGTTACCCATAATTTATTTCAAGTTTTGAGTTGATTTGATGAGCCAATCATCTTAGGTTTTTAGATTGGTCTCATTTGGGATGACAGACATGTTTCCACCATTTTCAAGATCTTTATGCTTTGATAATGGTTCCAGAGGATTGTGATAGTTTCATTTAAATGTTATAAATTTAATCTTAACCCCTCACATTTTAATCTCATTCTTAAAGGCAATTCTCCATGAGGGTGCAATCATGAACACCATACAATCAACTCTTTGATCACTTTTACTTACAATCATGATGAAACACGTGTATGGATCCTATATAACATGCTCATAAAGGTGTGATGAATGTTAAAAATCTATTTTACATATTTTATAAACATAGGTATTGAGTCAAGATTTCATGTGATGCAAGAAAGAAGGATTGTTGTAGTCATGTGTAACATTTACATACTACCACCATGAACATGCATCTATAGGTGCCATGAAAGAAGGGTTCAACATTGAAAAGAAGGTGTGATAGCTTTTTTGAGATTTGAATCATACTAGTGTGTCATATCAACACCATGAGGATAAATAAATTTAAATGGAAGGTATATTTCATGAGTATATGGAACATTTCATGCTTGTTACCTATATGCAACTCCAAATGCATCTATAGGTGCCCTCATAGAAGATCTCATGTTGAAGAGTACCTGAGCTATAAAATGACATAAATAATGGAGAGAGTATATTTTAAATATTTTTTATAGAATTAAATCTCATGAAATGTCAAAGACAATGCACATTTATCATATTCACACTATTTGCCTCTACATCAAAATATCCACCTACAGGTGGCACTAGTAGAAAGTCAAGAATGTTGATTATGGAATATTTGGTATGATTGGAAGCTTCCATAAAGTCTTTAGTATTTATTTATAGTGTTACAAATATTATTTAATCCTGAAGTGGATAAGTTAGAATGAGAAACCATGATCAAAGGTGAAAAGAATGTATTCAGTGACCTTCTCCCTGAAAGATGAAAACAGAGTACCTTGAAGTTTTGTTGATATCTTGTAATAGGGGTACTAAGGTATTTGAAGCATATAGATGTATATACATTTTAACCCTCACATTGGAGAATATTTATTCATAATTTTTAGGATAAATGATTAGTAGAGGTTAGTTATTGAAAGGCCCCAACATGTATTTTTATGCATTAATTTCAAGCAGTGATCACCTATAGTTTTGAACCCAATGAGACCTATTCACCCAAAGTTGTAAAAATAGATCACGTAATCATAGATAAATTTTTCTAAGGGTTTTCAATAACATTTATGATCTACAAAACATCAAAAGGATTTGATTAGTGATGTTTCCAGGTCTAGTTTACACCTACAGGTGTCCCATCATGCAAATGTTCACCCACAACTGACTATGAACTTATATACCTTCCATAAGAGATACTTAGGCATGGATACACATAAAATTTTCATTAAACATGATTTAAAATGACTCCAAAATACATCAAGTGGATCATGGGTCATGTTTTACAGGTTTCAAGGTGATTTTTTATCCAATTGATGACTATCCTAGGTATTTGGCATGGAAAATGCATAATATAAGTAACTAAAATAAATATGAGATGGAATTAAATGTTTCATAAGACCTTATACTGAGGTAAGAAAATAAATATTTATAATATACACCTACAAGAAAGAGAAGACATAGTCAATAAGTTGACCTCAATCTAGGATAATCATAGTAGGGCATGAATAAAGTAGAGTTTGGAAAAGGTATGATGGTTTACATGATAAATAAGAGACCCCATGATAGGTAATAATTTTTCATGAAGCTATAATGGTGAATAAATAATAGATAAGTGGCTCTAAATAGTGTAACACACAGTCCATACAGTTGAACCCTACATAGTCTGCCTTTTCTAGGGTATGTTTTGAAATTTCAAGGAGTTAGGGGGATTATTGATAAGACCAAGGAATAAAAATTAGTATAAACCATTTATAATACTTGGATAACCTCCATAAATAATCAACATTATTTGATAAAATAGGGGAGTGCCCTCTATGTTGTATCAAACAAAGGGCACTCCCTTTATGCACAAACCCTATAATTTTAGAAAGCAAGGATGAAAGGTGAGCCAAGGACCTGGTTGAAAATTAAAATAAGGTTTAATAATATATAATAAACATAAAAAAAAATGAGGAAACTTTATAAGAATTGAGAAGCTCAATAGGGTATCCCATACCCTTAAAGTTACAAATAGGCTTATTAAGCAAGGTTTTGGCTTAAATCCAAATGGTAAACCAATGGAACTTCAAAATTTAGGGGTGGATTATAATGGAACAAGACATATTTATAGGATCATAAAATATGTGTTAAATATTTTTGAGTGCATGAGTAACCACAAGGAAAGCCACTTTGGCTAGAGCTACATCAAACTTGTGCAAATGTGAAAACAAGCTTGATAAGGTAACTTCAAATGCTCACATATTTCATGAGGCTTTGCATGTAGATTCAAGGAGTTTATGGAGGTTTATGGAGGTCATAAATTTTAATTTGTGGGTTTTTTTTGTAATTCCAACATCTAACCTTCATGAACAATCCTTAAGAGTAGAATGTACTCAAAACCCTTGAAAACCCTAGTTCTAGACTTGATTAGGAAATCAAAGTTGGAGGGATATCTAGAAAATATGGAATGGGAATGAAAATTATTTAAATATACATAATAATCTCCAATGACCTTTCTCATCCACTTGAGGTGTTTCATACATGTATGGACAAGGTATAAAATTACTCTTTTTGACTATTTTATGCATTATGTAGGTTTTAGGAGGTTCCAAGAGATAAAAATAACTTTGGGAAGAATATTGAGACTTAAGATAACTCCCCATGCTAATTTAATTAATAATAAAAACTCCTAAGGGATCTTACCATAGCTCTCATCTCAACCAGTCTAAACTAACATAGTAAACATGGTAGTGAGAACGGTGAAAAGCTTCAAGTAAACTAATTTTAAGGTGTTTTTGATGCCTCTAAGGACATGTAGGGTATTTTAAAGTTTCATCCACTCCATTATATGAATTTTCATGAAAAATTGATGCCTTTTTGGAAGCCAAGTGTGCAAGGTGTGTGAAAGAGGAGTTTCTTTGAATGCAGGCAGTGATGGCTTACTTTTAGAAGATTCTAGATGACTAAGAATGAAACCAATACATAGAGAAACATGTTTGTAACCCTTCCCTCTAATTACAATAATTAGACCTATCCCTAATTAGTTTTGGGATATTCAAACAAGCATGAATGATGAAGGCAGTTTCCTTGTGAAGAATGAAAACTCCTATGCCACATTTCAAGAGTTTCATGACTTGGGGTGACACTTGTACTCCCTAAATTTGCATGATGAGTTTCAAATTAACTCCTCATGCACATGTAAATAATTTTATCAACTTTATAAGTGTCATTGTGACCTTTGGACTTCTCTCTTCTCTTCTTTGTCTCAAGTTTTATAATAACTAGCCATTTTTACCTTTGTAAAATATGCTCCACTTGAGTATGGTGAAGCCCTAATCATTTACATACCATAGATCAATAAGACTAATAATTTTGCCTCTTCTATGATTTTTCATAGTGTTCTCACTTGTATTATTAAGCTTACTTAGTGATGACTATTGTTTCCTTTGCATTGTTATCTCATTATCTCACCTATTTGTAGTTGGAAAGCTTCATCTTATAGGTCATGTGAAGTGTTCTATTGATGTGTCAAGGTTGAGTGAGTTAGTATATTCAAATAGTGCCATTATATACCTCTTGTTTAGTCCTCTTAGACTAAACATTAATCAAAACCTCATAATGAAATATTGATGCGAGAAGATTCAAATTAGAGAAATGTATGTTTAGTTAGTCCCTTGGTCATATGTGTGACATGTAACTGGTTGGTAGTTATCACTTAATTTGGTGTATCACCACATTTAGGATAGTTCATTTTCAATTTTATCTTCCTTTTCCTTGCAAATCATAGGTGTAGTAGTAATCCAAAAGTGGTACATTATGGATATAGCCCTATCAATAGATCCACCTCATTCTTAGGCTACCCATAACTTAGAAGTGTTTCAATTATGCCACTTAGATGAGGAGAGATGAGACACCTCCTCAAAGGGTGTAAATCCAAGTGAAAATAGTTTTTGGCATGCATAATGGGACTCATTGTCTAAGAAGTTGAAGGATTTTTTATGTTGTATTTTAACACATTAGCCTTTGGAGGCATATATCTAAGCATAAATGCTGACTCCAAAGTTACATCAGCTGGTCAGACAGCCTAGGTTTTCCTTTTTAAGATTATTGGTAATATTTATTTTTGTTCTTTCTTCAAAATAAAGTTTCATGGCTAATTTTGGTGTTGAGTATTATTTTACATAAGTTGGTGAGGTTTATCAAGCTTATGGCATTCTCCATTAGCCTTTCTATGATCCTTATCAACCTTATCATGATCCTTACTAGCTCCAACATTAACCTTATCAACCTTATCATGAGTTGTATTAGTCCTATAACCAACCTTCTCAATACCTTACTCCTTTTAATCAACCTAGTCACTTATCAAATCAATCCATTTCAAACTTCAAGCAAACTCTCTTGGGCTATGAGAGGTACATGATAGACCTTGACACACTAAGGGGACATGGTCAAGATATTCCTAGTAATCTCATTCATAATGTGAGAGATGCATTATATCTGGTTAAAAGAGAGTGGGCACCTATTGAGAGATCAAATTGGAAAATTCTCACAAGTGAGATGCTAAATATGGGTGGCTTAGTTGCATCTTTAGAAGATAGGCTAAGAATTCATGAGGAACAACCTCACCAAGTCTATCATCCCTCATATCCACCTCCCCAAGATTTTCATCAATCCTACTTGGTGATACAAGAGCATCTTCATGTCATGAGAGTGATTCTCATTGTCTTTGATTGAGTCTAGGTTGTTTAGTCATACTTAGTTTGTTTTCCCTCCAAAACTATAAATTTCAAATTTATAATTATGACTATTAAGCTTGTAATAAGACCTAAACATGTAAAAAGGCCAATATTTTATAGATTTGTATCCAAAATTATTTCAAAGATCATATTATATGTGATATTAGGTTGTTTGGATGTGATCTAGATTGGGTGAAATCTTATTTGTTTGGAAAAGTGGTTAACTCCATTTTTGGACTTTGTTGTATGAGTCTAGAATAGAGATTTGGTGTCTAAGTTGAGGTTTTTAGTTGGATTTAGGATTCCTTCAACCCAAAATAGATGTAATATGTTTATTTCAATGTGGAATGAAAGTATGGAACATTTAAGGATGATTTGATATGTTTTGTTAATGCTTTTCTAAGGATTGTGTATGCATACCAAGCAAGGCAGGAAGCTCAAGTTTGATAGTTAATATCTAGAGGGTTTTTCTCATCACTGTAACTATTTAGGACTCTAGATAAGTTAATTCTAAGCTCATACAATTTTATTTGGGTTCTTGAAACCCTAATATGTTCCCTATAGCCTCCTTTGAATGTCCACTATGCATAAACTAGGGCTCTATTGAATTTCAAATACATATGGTAGAAAATTTTAAAAATTTTTAATCCTAGTGTCTTGGATGTGTATGACTACTATTTAAATTTTAAAGAGCTAACTCAGTGGTTAAGACTATGTTTTAAACCTTGACCTTGTTTTAACCCTTGTAGGCCCATGATGACTGAGATAGAGGGTTTTGATCATGGTTTAGGGTGATAAATTGATAGGTTTTAGTTTGAATAGTCTTATTATGTCATTTTACACCTCCTAGGTGAGTCTTAGGTCTTAGATCAATATTGTTCTCCATACACTTTCCTAAATATGGCATTTAAAGGCCTAATTAGGCATGACACAGTCTATAGTAGGACTAGTCCATACACAGAAACCCTAGGAACATTTGAAATGTGTTATGTAAGTCCGTAATGGGTATCTAAATCACATTTGGGTTTTATGTTACTGGGAACATGAGTGAAGCTATGTCTCAAAAATAGGGTCAACAAGGCTACAAGCCCATAAAACCATGTACAAAGCAAAGGAGGTCTTATGGCCTGGGGTGTGTCTTTTAGTCATTCCAAGGTAACTATTTAGGTATTATTATCTTAGTTAGATTATGTTTAGTGTGTCTATATTAGTAATTATTGTATATGGATCTTTTTATATAGTTCCATGTTGAAATCCAAGTCTAAGTGCTTATGTATTATCTAAGAAGATCTTGTCATGAACCTTGTATATGAATAAAATTACAAAGAAAGTTGTTGAGATTTGAAGGTACCATCATATGGTCTAAGAAGGACACTAATTTTGGTATCAAAGCTAAGGGACTGTGCATAATCCAAGATCCAAGCAAGAGAAGGAAAGTGATTTGTGAGAGAAAACCAAAGTTCCAAGATGGCCATGAGAGTGAGGAACATGGGCAGAGTTGGAGGAAGGAGACTGGTAGGGAAAATGGTTACAATAGAAGAATTTAGGAACCTACAAGATAGGTTACAAGACCTAGAGATATCTTAAAGGAGAGGTGCTGACATGGGTGAAGTTAGTGATAGAGAAGAAGAGCCACCAAAGGAGGAGTTGATGGTAGAAGATGAGACAACTGAAGATAAGCTGATCAGAGCAATTATGAAGGTGAGTGAAAATCCAAATATGGAGGTTCTAATGTATAAAGAAAACTTGAATGTAGAATACTTGATTGACTAGATCAGTACATTAGACAAGTATTTTGAGTATGAAGGGATATAAGAAGATGACAAGAAGGTCAAGTATGCCATGACCAGATTAAAGAGCCATGCATCTCTATGGTGGGATGGATTGAAAAAAGAAAGGAGGAGAAAAGGAAAGCCAAATATTATAATCTAGGATAGAATGGTATAAAAAATGAAAGGTAAGTTCATGCCCTTATATTATCAAGCAAATCTTTTTAAGAAATTACAAAATTTGAAACAAAAGGACATATTTTTCAAGCAATACACTAAAGAGTTCTATAGGATAACCATAAGATAAAGAAATATTGAGGATGATATGTAAAAAGTATCAAGGTACACTAATGGTTTGAAGTTTTTCATCCAAGATGAGATTAGCCTTCTCATACCTAGGACAATTGAAGAAGCATACCAATTTTCTTTGAAATTTGAGGAGATGATTGTAAGGAAAAAACTTCCTTCTCAAGAGGAAAGGGTAGATCCATCAGGGGTACAGGATCAAAAGGAGGTAGAATATGGCTTCAAACATCTCAAGAATAGGCCAGTAGCTCACAAAGTTCAAGAGTTAGCTATACATTAAGAGGAAGAAGTCCATACCAAGGATATCAAAGAGGAAGAGGAATATTCATGGGAAAATGCTTCAAGTGGAATAAATATGTAGGACATAGAACATATGAATATCCAGAGAACCCTTATACTAGCCATGAAAGAGGTGTACATGTGACCCAAGGTGAAGAAGAGGATGAACGACCAGTAGCAGTTCATGAAGATGTACCAGAAGAAGGTGAGTCTCTCTTAATAAAAATAATATTGTTGAAGCCTAATAAGAAAATTTTGGAACCACCACAAAGGAAAAATTTGTTTAGGACTACATGTAAGAGAAAAGGAAAGTGTTGCAAGGTCATAATAGATAGTGGGAGTATAGACAATCTTGTGTCAACTGAGATGGTGGAGAAACTAGGCTTGAAGAAAGAGGTGCATCCTACACCTTATCAAGTCTCTTGGCTTAAAAAAGGATAAAAACTCTTAGTAAGTGAACAATGTAAAATGGATTTTTAGATAGGAACATATAGAGATTAGATTATATGTGATGTTACACCTATGGATGTATGCCATATATTACTTGGAAGGCCTTGGCAGTTTGATAGGAAGGACATGCATGCTTGAAGGAAGAATACATACACATTTGAGAAGGATGGGATCAACTATACACTCACACCATTGAAAGAAGAGGTTAATGCTACTATAGGATAGAATTATAAAGTGACGATCATGAATGGTAAAGAGTTTCTACATTAAATGAAGAAGGAAGAGGTAAACTTTGCTGTGATTAGTAAGCCAAGAAGCATAGTTACTAGTACTAAGTTGATTGATTTGCCTCTTGAGATCCAAGATATGTTGAATGAGTACATTTATATTATGGTAGATGATTTTCCTAATGAGTTACCACCATTGAGAAGCATCATCCATGACATAGACTTGATTTTAGGAGCAAATCTTCCAAACAAGGCTGCATATAGGTTGACACCAAAGGAAAATGAAGAGATCAAGCACCAAGTCCAAGAATTGTTGAATAAAGGATTGGTAAGAGAGAGTCTAAGCGCTTGTGTTTTTCCCAGAGTGTTGAGTCCTAAGAAGGATGGGAGTTGGAGAATGTGTATAGACTTTAGAGTAATCAACACTATCACTATCAATTATAGATTATCATTGCCTATTAATGATTTACATGATTGTTTGAGTGGAGCTGCATATTTTTCCAAGATAGACTTGAAATGTGGATACATTATATTAGGATAAGAGAAGGGGTTAATTGGAAAATATCATTCAAGACTAATGATGGACTCTATGAGTGGTTAGTCATGCCATTTGGGCTAACCAATACACCAAGCACCTTCATGAGGTTGATGAATGAAGTGCTTAAGGAATTCACTGGTAATTTTGTGATAGTATACTTGGATTATATTTTGGTGTTTATTAAAACTAAGTAAGATCATTTGAAACATTTGAGGATGGTATTGAGTAAGCGACATGAAGAGAAATTACTAATCAATGTAAAAAAGTGTAGTTTCTTTAGGGAAGAATTGATCTACTTGGGATTTATGATTTCAAAGGAAGGATTAAAAATTGATAAGGAGAATATCAAAGCCACACTTGAGTTGCCTACACCTAGGAGTAAATTTGAGGTAAGAAACTTTCATGGTTTGGCTAGCTTTTATAGGAAACCCATAGGAATTTTAGTGGAATTATTGATCCAATGATAGACACAATCAAGGGTGATAAGAGAAGATTTTGTTGGACTAAGGCTACTAATAAGAGTTTCAAATTATTTAAAAATAAGGTAACTAAATAATCAATCTTATTTTTGCTTGGTTTCAATAAACTATTTCAAGTGGAATGTGATGCTAGTGGGACTGCCATAACTGTTGTCTTAAGTCAAGATGGGAAAGTTATAGCATACTTTAGTGAGAAACTAAGTGATGATAACAAGAGGTACTCAGTGTATGATGAAGAATATTATGCTCTTGTACAAGCCTTGAAATGGAGGCACTATCTTTTGCCTAAAGAGTTTGTTTTGTTCACTAACAATTATGCTTTGTAATTTACTAATAATTAAAATAAGTTGAGTCAAAAGCATGCTAAATGGATTGAGTTTTTTCAAAGTTTCACATTCAATATTAAACACAAGAAGGGACAATATAACAAGGTTGTAGATGCTCTAAGTAAGATGAATCTAATCATTTAGGAATCTCAAGTAAGCACCTTGGGATTTGAAGAGTTGAAGGAGATGTATAAAGAAGATCTAGACTTCAAAGAGCCATATGAAGCTTGCATGAATCTAGTAGGGGATGATAGGAGTATTTGGATAGAATTCATGATCCAAGAAGGTCTAATGTTCAAGGTCAACCAAATTTTCATACCCAAAAGTTCCATGAGAGAGAATTTGTTGAAGGAGAAACATAGTGGAAGCTTGGCAAGATGTTTTGGGTAGAATAAGACACTAGCATAATTGAGTGCCCATTAGTATTGGACAAGTATGGGTGTTGATGTCAAGAAGTTTTTTGAGAGGTGAAAGGCATGCCAACATGCCAAGGGAAGTAGTCAAAACATAGGTTTATACCATCTACTACCCATTCCCAATAAGCCTTGGGATTTTGTAAGTATGGATTTTGTACTTGTTTTGCCAAGGACTCAAAAAGGTCATGATTCTATATTTATAGTGGTTGATAAGTTCTTAAAAATAACTTGCTTCATTCCATGCTAAAAAATAAGTGATGCTAATAACATAGCCAATCTATTCTTTTAAGAAATTGTGAAATTTCATGGGCTCCCTAGGAGCATTGTTTCAGATAGGGACACTAAGTTTGTTGGAAACTTTTGGAGGACCTTATGGAAGAAGTTGGGCACACATTTAAGCTTCAACTCAGCCTACCATACATAAACTGATGGTTAGACTAAATTCGTCAATAGGAGCCTTAGCAATATCTTGAGAAGTTTGGTAAGTATGCAACCAAAATAATGGGATATTGTACTTGCACATGCTAAGTTTTCATGTGATGATTTTCATAATAGGAGTATAGGAATAAACCCATTTCAAATCTTGTATGGGATACACCCTAGAGGTGTATATGAATTGAGGAATCTAGGAAATATAGAAGTAAGAAGTGTTGATGCAGAAGAGTTTGCCAATGCAATGCAAAATTTGCATGAACAAGTGAAGAGGAAACTTGAATAAAACACCATAAAGTACAATCAAAGGGTAGATAATACGAGGAGAGAAGTTAGTTTCAGTATTAGAGACCTTTTTCTTGCACACCTTAGAAAGGAAATATTCCTTAAGAGAGAGTACAACAAGCTAAAAGTGAATAAAATTGGTCCATACAAGGTGGTAAGGAAGTTTTCAAACAATGCATATGAGATAGAATTGACAAAAGGGATTGAAATCTATCTAATCTTCAATGTTGTAGATCTATATCCCTATAAAGATGAAGAATAACCAGCTAAAGAGACTGAAACAAGGGCTGATGAAGCCATCCAATGGGAACAATAATTGCCAAAGGAAGTACCAAAGGAGATTGAGAGTATTTTGGACAAAAAAGCGGTTAAGAGAAAAAGAGATAAAGAATATTACCAATTCTATACCAAGTGGAAGAACCTACAAGCTAAAGATGTAACATGGTTGACTGCAAATGACATCCTCAAGATGGGCACAAGCATAGAAGAATTAATGAAGGACAACAACAAATGAGGAATGGTTCTTTGTGCTCCTTGTAAGAATGATGCAAGAGCATCTTCATGTCATGAGAGTGTTTCTCATTGTCTTTGATTGAGTCTAGGTTATTTAGTCATACTTAGTTTGTTTTCCCTCCAAAACTACAGAGTTTAAATTTTCAAATTTACAATTATGACTATTAAGCTTGTAATAAGACCTAAACATGTAAAAAGGCTAAGATTATATAGATTTGCATCCAAAATGATTTCAAAGATCATATTCCATGTGATCTTAGGTTGTTTGGATGTGATCTAGATTGGGTGAAATTTTATTTGTTTGGAAAAGTGGTTAACTCCATTTTTAGACTTTGTTGTATGAGTCTAGAATAGAGATTTGGTGTCTAAGTTGAGGTTTTTAGCTGGATTGAGGATTCATTCGACCCAAAAGAGATGTAATATGTTGATTTCAATGTGGAATGAAAGTATGGGAATGTTGGAGGATGATTTGATATGTTTTGTTAATGATTTTCTAAGGACTATATATGCATACCAAGCAAGGCAACAAGCTCAAGTTTGATAGTCAATATATAGAGGGTTGTTCTCATCACTATAACTACTCAAGAATCTAGAGAAGGTAATTATAAGATTATATAATTTTATTTGGGTTCTTTAAACCCTAAGATGCTCCCTGTAGCCGTATTTGAATGTCCATTGTGCATAAACTAGGGCTTTATTGAATTTCAAATCCATACGGTAGACAATTGTAAGACTTTGTAATCCTAGTGTCTTGGATGTGTATGAATACTTTTTAAAGTTTCAAGAGCTAACTCTCTGGTTAAGATTATGTTCTAAACCTTGACCTTGTTTTAACCCTTGTAGGCCCAAGATGACTGAGACAGAGAGTTTTGACCATGGTTTAGGGTGAGAACTTGCTAGGTTTTAGTTTGAATAGTCTTATTATGTCATTTTACATCTACTAGGTGAGTCTTAGGTCTTAGATTAATATTATTCTCCATACACTTTCCTAAATAGGGCATTTAGAGGCTTAATTAGGCTTGACACAGTGCATAGTAGGACTAGTCTGTACATAAAAACCCTAGGAAAATTTGAAATATGTTATGTAAGTCCTTAATGGGTATCAATATCACATTTGGGTTTTGTTTTACTAGGAACATGAGTGAAGTTATGTCTCAAAAATAGGGTCAACAAGGTTACAAGCCCATGAAACCATGTACAAAACAAAAGAGGTCTTATGGCTTAGGGTGTGTCTTTTAGTCATTCCAAGGTAACTATTTAGGTATTATTAGCTTAGTTAGATTGTGTTTAGTGTTTCTAGATTAGTACTTATTATATATGGATTTTTTATATAGTTTCATGTTGAAATCCAAGTCTAAGTGCTTATGTATTGTTTAAGAAGATCTTATCATGAACCTTGCCTATGAAGAAAGTTACAAAGCAAGTTTTTGAGATTTGAAGGTGCCATAAGATGGTATAATAAGGACACCACTTGGCCCCTACTCATGAGCCTAGTTAAGCTTATCAAATTCATATTCTTCTTAATCAGCTAGAAGAGAGAGTTGAAAAGACAAACCTTATTTTTGAAATAAATATTGATAGGTAGATTGAGTTAGCTAATAATTAAATTATTTAGTCCATCTCAAAAATAAAGGAAGTGTAATATAAGCCTAATTTCACTCTCTCATTACATCCCTACCTCAAGTTGAGACTTCTAGATATGAAATCCCAAGTTGGAGACAATGTGGAGAATCCAAGCCTAAAGAGACCCCTAGTTTCTTGAACACTTCATCCACTCCTTAAAGTACATTGATACCTCAAGAAGAGAGTCCTAATAATAAAATCCTAAGCTAGAATAAGGTAGTGGAATAATGGGGAAATAAAGATGATAAAATCCTAGATAAAGAGTGTGAAGTTGAGAAAGAGCTTGATCCTATGCAAGACCTTGCTAACCTTCCTCAAGAGACCTTTTGTCTTCCATGTCAGCCCTCTTGTACTCCTTATGCTCATGATGACACCTATCAAATTTAGGAGATAATTTTCCAAGAGAACATATCCAAGTAAATTGAAGAGTTAGAGTTGAGAATGACATTTCTAAGTCAAGGTGCGGTGGAAGGTTTAGAGCCAAAAGAAGATCTTATGCCTAAACACACCCCATATAACCTTTCTTAAAGGAGTGCTCAAACCAAATAAAATGTAAATGAAGTGAGTATCAAATGGAAGGAAGAAAACCAAGCTATTTTAGCTCAAGGTTTGACTTCCCTTCCTGAAGAACTCTCAAAAGAATCCCCTACAATTCATTCTCAATCTAATTTTGAGTTTTATGTTCTACCTAAACCAACTAGTTCATCTTGTCCTCACCCTATCACCCTTTCCATTGATGGACCTATGTTATGGTAACTTATAGAGGAGCATTTTCTTGATAAGAATTTATAACTCTTGCTTGAATAAAATGTAACTCCTTGGTAGCCTCATTGGGCTAAGTCATATGATTACAAGATGCCTATTCTTGTCATCACCAAGAAGGAGAAAGAAATTTAGGACCTTGAATTACTTGGAAACCCAAGTAATTTTATGGAAGTTGTCATGCAACTTTATATCCCTCAAGAGGTCATAAATTCTAAAGAATAAGTGATTTCTTGTGTTGAAACTTTTGATTGGGTTGATATAGAAGAATGTGTTTCTTTTACCAAAGAAGAGGAAATCATCATTGGTTCTTTGATCACTATCCAAGACAACATAAATGGGATGGAACAAGTCTCTAATTAGCCTTTGGATGAATTATTTTCAATCATTGGATTAGGTTATACTCTTCTTTAAGGAGGCTATGATTTAATCAAAAATGGAGAAGGTAGCCTTGACACTCAAGTGAGTATGAAAACAAAAAACAACTTTTCAAATTTATCCTTTCAAGAAGCTTATCCATTCCATGATGATATGTTTGAAATCATCAAATGGGATATCATCCTCTCAACTAGTTGGGAGAAACACATCAGATTTTAAAGGATAGAATAATTTTTTATTGGCCTCAATCTTTTAAGGAACAAGAAACTACTCCTCTTGAAGCCATGCTTAACAAGAAGATACAAGTTGATTATGAGATGAAGAGTGGGCAGTAGTATGAGGTATGTGTACAAGTTCAAGAGGAATACATTTAAATTAGAGACCTATTCAAGGATGATCTAATTTAGAGAAGATAAAGTGAAGTGCCAAGAAATAGGTATGATCTATCAAGAATCCAATCCAAGGAGCAACATGCTTAGCACTATGACTCATCTCATGAAGAAGAAGATTCAAGAAAATTTCTTTTTGATCTTGGAAAGGAGGTATGCTTAGTTTATAGTTGTGAATAGTTATTTTTTTTCTATTTTTATAAGTGCTTTGAGGACATGTGTGTGTCTTGTTAGTGTGTTTGCTTTGCTTTGTGTGTGTCCTTTGTTTTGTGTGGTTGAGGCAATTAGTTGTCTTGTCTTGGTCAACTTCTTGTTATCAAGTGTCAGGTCTTCTTTTTGTCTTCAAGAATTCATTGAATCCATAAGCCTAATGGACTGATAAAGCTATTGATATTAAGTATAACATGTATACTACCCCTATGAGTCACCAATTTTTTGAATAAATTTGACCATACAAGTCAAATTGGGACCCCTAGAGGTAAAAACTTGTTTTTAGGTGTTTTATGGGTCTAATATTATGTCATAAGGTGTATTATAGGTCATTTTATATCATTTCATGTCACATTAGATTTGGTCTTGGTCATTTTAAATATTTATGTCTTTTGATTCATTTTGGGGGTCAAAATAGAGCTTTAAATGAGTTATACGACCTTCTTTGGAAGTGTGAAGGTGTTAAAGGTGATTTCACATTCCATGTGTCCTATTATGTCTTAATCAACTGTTATAAGTAAAAAGTGGTAGGTTCTTAAAAAAAGGTAGTTTTCTTGGAAAAAATGAGAATTTAATGAGGTGCATGGAATTGTATGGCCTCCTACAACTGAGGACACTTTATTAGTGTCTCTTGGTCTTCCACACTTATTATAGTGATTAGTTTGATTATAATCTCAAAAAAATGAAGAAAATTGCTTCTCTTTCCTTCCACTAGGCTTGGCAAGAAAAAATGGTCTTCAAGTTTGTGATTAGTATGACTAACACAGAGGTTTCAATAAAATTGATCTTAGGGGTGTATTTTACACTCAATAAAATTCCATTTTATTTTTGGTTTCAAAATAATGGTGACCTGTGTTTTCTGAACTATTCCTAAGAAGTTCACTTATCTAATTTGCTTGCTAATCTATGTACCCTATAGGTTTTGATTTAGTTTGGAGAAATTAGTACAATAAAGCTACTAAGATTGATTTTAGAGGTCTTAAAATACCCTATCACATGTTCCCCATACATTTTTTAAAGTTTTGAGTTGATTTGATGAGCCAATCATCTTAGGTTTGTAGATTGGTCTCATTTGGGATGATAGATAGTTTTCCACCATTTTTAGGATCTTCATGATTTAATAATGGTTTTAGAAGGTTATGATAGTTTAATTTAAATGTTATAAATGTAATATTAACCCCTCACCTTTCAATATCATTATTTAATGTAATTCTTCATAAGGGTGCAGTCATGAACACCATATAGCCAACTCTTTGCTCACTTTTACTTGCAATCATGGTGAAGCACGTGTATGGAGCCCATATAACATGTTTATAGAGGTGTGATTAAGGTTAAAAATCCTTTGTATATATTTTATATAAATAGATATTTATTCAAGATTTCATGTGATGTAATAAATAAGGATTGTTGTAGTCATGTGTTACATTTACATACAATCACCATGAACACACATCTACAGGGGCCATAAAGTAAGGGTTCAACATTGAAAATAAGGTGTGACATCCTATTTGAGATTTTGTTCATACTAATGTTTCATATCAACACCATGAAGAGAAATCAATTTACATGGAAGGTATATTTCTTGAGTATATGGAAAATTTCATGCTTATTTCTATATGCAACTCCAAATGCACTTACATGTGCTGTCATGGAAGGTGGAGTTGATTAGTGATGTTGAAAAGGAGTAACTGAGCTGAAAAAGGAAATAAATAATGGAGATATTCTATTTTAAATCTTTGTGATATACATAAAACTCATGAAATGTCAAAGACAATGCACATTGCTCATATTCACACTGTTTGCCTATACATCAGAATATCCACCTATAGGTGGCACTAGCAGAAAGCCAAGAATGTTGATTATGGAATATTTGGTATGATTGGAAGCTTCCATAAAGTTTTTGAGATTGATTTATAGTGTGGAAAACATTATTGAATCCCAAAGTGGACAATTTATAATGAGAAACCATGATCAAAGGTGAAAAGAATGTATTCAGTGACCTTTTCCTTAAAAGATGAAAACATAATACCTTGATGTTTTGTTGATATCTTGTAATAGGGGTACTAAATTATTTGAATAAAATAGATGTGTATACCTTTTAACCCCAAAATTGGATAAGATTTATGAAAAATTTTAAGGAAAAATGATTAGTGGAGGATGGTTATTGAAAGGCCCCGACATGTGCTTTTATGGACTAATTTTAAGTAGTGATCACCTATAATTTTGAACCCAAGGAGACCTATTCACCCAAATTTTCAAAAACAGATCATTCCATCATGTATAAATGGTCCTAAGGGTTTTAAATAAAATTTATGATATAGATACCATTATGAGGAGTTTATTAGTGATGTTTCTAGGTCTAGTTTACACCTACAAGTGTCCCATCATGCAAATGTTCACCCATCACTGACTGTGAATTTATATACCTTCCATGAGAGAGATTTAGGCATGGATAAACATAAATTTTTCATGAAATATCATTAAAATGATTAAAAAAGACATCAAGTGGATCATGGGTCATGTTTTATAAGTTCCAAGGTGAATTTTTATCCATAAAAACCATGCTCTACCATACAGAGTCAGCTATAGTCAACTGTAGCTAACAGTGATCTAATTGATAACTATCCTAGGTATTTAGCATGAAAAATGCATATTATAAGTAACTAAACAAACTATGGTATGGAATTAAAGGTTTCATAAGACCTTATACTAAGGTAAGCAACTCTAGATGTGTAATATACACCTACAAGAATGAGAAGACATAGTAAAGAAGTTGACCTCAGTCTAGGATAATCATAGTAAGGTAGGAACAAAGGAGAGTTTGGAAAAGGTATGATGGTTTAAATGGTAAATAATATACCCAAAGATAGGTAATAATTTATTATGGATCTCTCATGGTGAATATGGAATAGAGAAGTGGCTCTAAACAATGCAACACATAGTCCATATGGTTGAACCCTGCATAGTCTACCTTTTCAGGGGCATGTTTTGGAATTTGAAGGAGTTATGGAGTCTATTGATAAGACAAAGGACTCAAAATTTATATATAAAATCTATAATAATTGGATAACCTCCTAAAATAATCACCATTATTTGAGAAAATAGGGGAGTGCCCTTTGTTTTATCTTAGATAGAGGGCACTCCCTTTATGCACAAACCTTGTAGTTTTAGAAATTAGGGATGAAAGATGAGACAAGGAGATAGTTGAACATTAAAATAAGGTTTAATAAGTTGTAATAAACCTAAAAAAACATGACTAACCTTTCTGAGAAGGGATAATCTCAACAGGGTATCCCAGACCCTCAAAGTTGTAGACAATCTTATTAAGTAAGGTTTTGGCCTTAAGCCCAAATGGTAGATCAATGGCACTTAAAAATTTAGGTGTGTATCAAAATTGACCAATAAATGTTTATGGGATCATAAAAAATGTGTTTAATCTTTTGGAGTGTATGAGAAACCATAAGGAAATCCACTTTGGCTCAGAGCTACACCAGACTTGTGCAAAATGTGAAACAAACTCAATAAGGTAAATTCAAATGCTCACATATTTCATGAGGATTTGAATGGATATTCAAGGAGTTTAGGGAGGTTAATGGATTTATTAAAATTTTCATTTGTGTATTTTTTTTTCAATTCTAATGTCTAACCTTCATGAACAATCTTTAAGAGCAGAAGTGACTCAAAACCCTTGCAAACCCTGGTTCTTGACCCAATTGGGAAAACAAAGTTGGAGGGATATATATAAAAGATGGAATGGGAATTAATATGATTAAAATATATATGAGACTCTCCAATGATACTTCCCATCCACTTTATGTATTTCATACCTGTATGAATAGGGTATAAAATTACTCTTTATGACTATTTTGTGTATTGTGCAGGTTTTGGGAGGTTTTAAGAGATGAAACCAACTTTGGGAGGAATTTTGAGACTTAATAAAACTCCACATGTTCATTTAATTCATCATAAAAATTCATAATAGTGCCTACTAGAGCTCTCATCTCAACCAGTTTCAACTAGCATAATGAACATGGTAGTGAAAAGGGTAAAAAGCTTCAAGTAAACTAATTTTAAGGTGTTCCTAATGCCTATAAGGCCATGGAGGGTATTTAAAAGTTTCATACACTCCCTTGGAAGGAAAGTGTGCAAGGTGTGTGAAATAAGAGTTTTTTTTTATTACAGGCAGCGATGGCTCACTTCTAGAAGATTTTAGATGACTAGGATTGCAACCAATTCATGGAGAAGCATGTATGAAACCCTTAATTCTTATTACAATAATTATACCTATCCATGATTATTTTTTAGATGTTAAAATAGGGGTGAATTATGAAGGTAGTATCATTGTGTAGAATGAGAACTCCTATGCCACATTTTAAGAGTTTCATGACTTGGGGTGACACTTGTGCTTCCTAACTTTGCATGATCAGTTTCACATTCCCTCCTCATGCACATGTAACTCATTTTATCAGCTTAAAAAGTGTCCTTGTGACCTTTCAACTTTTATATTCTCTTTTTTATCTCAATTTCTACAAGAACTATCCATTTTTTGCCTTTATAAAATATGCTCCATCTAAGTATGGCAAAGCCCTTCTCATTTTCATACCATAGATCAATAAGACTACTAATTTTACCTCTTATATGATTGTTTATAGTGTTTTCACGTGGATGATTAAGATTTTTTAGTGATGACTTTTGTTTTTTTAGAATTTTTATCTCATTCTCTCACTTATTTACAATTAGAAAGCTTCTTCTTATAGGTCATGTGAAGTGTTATATTGATGTGTCAAGCTTGAGTGAGTTACTCTATTAAAAAATGCTATTCTAAGCCTCTATTTTAGTCCTCCTAACCTAAACATTCATCACTACCTCATAATGAAATACAGACATGAGAAGATTCAAATTAGAGAAGTGTATGCTTAGTTAATCCCTTGGTCTTATGTGTGACATACAGCTGGTTGGCAGTTATCACTTAATTTGGTGTATCACTAACTTCAAGATAACTTAATTTTAGTTTTATCACCCTTTTCCTTGAAAATAATAGGTGTAATAGTGATTCAAAAGTGGTACAAAAATGGAGTTAGCCCTATATAGAGATCCACCTCATTCTTAGGCTACCCACAGCCTAGAGGTGTTTCAATTGTGCCACTTGGATGAGGAGAGTTGAGACATCTCCTGAAATGGTGAAAATACAAGTGAATACAACTTCATCTTCTACCAATATCTACTTGTTTATCAAGAATTGGATAGACTTTCTCATTCTCTCTATGAAATGCATAGGGATCACATCAAGCTCTTGATCCCATATTTCCATCAACCTTTTGATTCTAGCATTTTAGGTAAGTGATAATAAGGACTTAGATTTAGGTGGAATTGGATTATTTAAAGGATATGAGCTTTGGTATTGGACTTGATAAGGTTGTATAGGAGTTTGATAGGATGGATAGGGCTGTTGGGGAAGATGTTTTTCAAGAATATGCTTCTTAAGAGCTTTGACTTCTTCTTTAAGAACCTAGATCTTAAGAGATTTTATCTATTATTCAAGGGACTTAAACTTATATCATTCATATCCTTATTCAAAAGACTCTTCGATAACTTCATGACTATATGGAGGAGGAATAGGTTGACCATATGGTGGATACCAACTTTGATAGGGCTATGTATAGTAGGAGTTATCAACATATCTATCCATATCAGATTCATTAGTAAAATGAAACACAAGAATTGATCAAAATATTTTTAATAGTACCTAGATCTGCTTAACAACCAAATGATACATTCAGAATCACCATTGGTGTTTGCTTGTATGCTTCTAAAATCTAATAGCAGGAAGAACACACCAATAATTCTTCCACTCTTTTGGAACTTGGTCCTATTGGGCATGCCAAAGATATTATACACAAATATTACAATCTAGGAGAGGGTGTTCAAGCCTCTCCCATATTTTGAAAACATGGGATTACCTCTAGGTCTATGGGTTTCCTATAGCAGAGGTAAACCTCTAGGTTAAAGGTATAAATCCCTTGATTTATCTTTTGAGCTCACACAATACACTAGACTATTCACTTAGGGGGGGGGGGGGTGAAAAGGGAAAAAGGTAACATAATGTAAACCTATACTAATGAGATGATACACCAAAATATTAGTCCACAAACACACTTACATATGCACTAAGGATGAATACTACCAAAATTAACTTCAAATATATGGACTTATAGCATTATTATTTATCATAGAGGCAAATTTCTATGCACATATAAATGTGGGTGAAAAAAACTTATGATTCTAGACACTACTAGTCCATCTCACACTTCAATACACACTCAACAAACACATACACTTTATGAGACTTGTTAGAAGAGATATCCATCACACAAAACATGAAAAGGCAACATGGAAGTAAGAAGAGCATATTCATTAATTAACCTCCAAGTACACCACTTAACACACTTAGGAAAAATATTTTAGAGATCAAATCAACTTCATACATCTTATTCAAAATCAAAACAAGGTGCCAAACTAGCAAGGCTTTGCCATACTAGGTGTGTACTTTTTACAATTACCAAAATGGATTGCATAAATAGAGTAAATGATAAGATATAGAATAAGAGAAGTGGAAGGGTAAAAATTCCAAGTTTCAAGGCATTAAATATAATGAAAACATGAGAGAATGAGGTGGAAAATAAGTCAAAAAGATGTCATGTATAAGTGTTCATAAAAAATATGACAACCTCCCTCAATTTGGCACAGAAACTCTTCATGTCTTGCTTTGAAACTACCTTGATGATGAGTCATCCAATTTAATATTTGAGACTACCATAGGGGTGTTTAAAACCTTTATAATATCATGAGAGGATGAAAATAAGGTTGTAACAAGATTCACATGCTCCTCAACTGATGGTTTCTCTTTTATCATTCACTATTTCCCAGTCATTTATTAGCCTTTCTAGACTGATATTCATATTAGCCACTCAAATGACCTAAAATTTCTCAAAGGAATGTTTCAAAGGTGTTAGGACACCTATTAAAGATAGTTTTATCCTCTAGTCTATCATATAGATCTTTATGAAAATCAAAACATGCTTCTCACTTCCCATTTTGGACAGTCACCTTGCCCTCTCACTATCTCACTTAGATTGCTTGTGATGAATGAGATAATATATGTCCTTTATTTCTAAACCAAGGTGAGAAATGAGTATGAGAGGTTTTAAAAAGTATATACAGACCTATTTAAATGGTTTTCATTCAACAATTATCCCCTTTACTTGTAGAACCAATTAAAACTTGCAATAAATTCTATATTGGGTCTGTCCATATAGACGACAATATATACCAAATGAGAGTCAAGGATAACATTAGAGTTAAAAATATGTCTAGATAAATTTCCTAAGCCTTTTACCACATTTTAATGTAAATGTATTTATGTCTTCACCATTAGGTCTAAATAAGGGTTTTAGGAGGGTTTTTGGTGGTTTTGGTTCTTAGTGATAGTTCATAAAATCTTGACGTCTAAATTTAAAACCAATTCCACTAATTTTGACATACATGCCCCATTAAACTATTCCTAACTCTTTGTGTCACCATGCAGCCCTTCCATATAGATGTGAGTGAAGGAAAGTGACCTTCAATTTATTGTAATGCATTCTATGTAGGTCTGAGATAGTCTTAGGCCAAATTGACCATCTATGTATTGTTCTATGAAAACCAATAGATGTTACCAGCATTTTAATATACTATTAAATATATCAAAGTGTTTTGGAGGTCCATACAGTCATTTGAGTGTAGTTAGAAGTCATTAGGCCTCATACCAAGTTCTAGGCCTAATAGGCCTAGTTGTGCATTATGAGTATTTGACCACCTATAAGTGGTCCTAATGGTTGTAAGTGTTTATATACACCTTTTTTACCTTTATTAAAACTACATATACCATCCAAAAATGAATTAAAACTCTCCATCTCATTCCTTCAACCTTCATCTCTTAAACCTACAAACTATGCTACTCAAGGAGTGCCCTCTATCTGAGACAAAACATAGGGCATCTCCCCTATTCCTATGAATTTTAGTGTATTATGAGGAGATAATTTAGGTAATGAAGTGATCTATAATAAGTTTCAAGGATTTCTCATTCTCATAGATCTTTCAACATCTCTAATTTCCCAAACTAGCTTCTAGTACTTGACTGTACAGGGTTATCTACAAGTTTTGGAGCTCATCACTGTAGGTTGATATTACTACATATTGATAACACCTAAGAGTGTTTCATTACCACTATAATAGTGGTTTAAATATGATTATCCATTCTACATTTATGATCATCAACCAAACTATAATCTCTCACTAGTCTTGAACTAATATGCAGACTGTCTTCTACTTTATGTGGTAACTCAAAATTTATAAAGTTTCTATAGGTGTATATTCATATGTGACAACTAAGTTCAAACCCCATAATTTGTTCTGAGGTTATCAAGACTATTTTCATAGTTGATTGAAACTACCTTTCCATGAGCATTCTGCAATCATCAATGTGCTATAAACCTATAGTCAGATTGTAGATGTCACCTATAGGTGATCAATAGGAGAGGAGTTTGAAAGTTTCTTATAGGTGTTAATATAGGTTTGAAAAATGTAATTTATACCCTTGGTATCACCTAAGGTCACTAAGACCATTTCAATATTTAATGTTCTCATCTCTATATCACTATCGTACTAGGACCACTATTGTATTATAAGTTGAAAGTCCATTTAGCTTCAAGAGCACTGTGTTTTACTGAATATCTTTAGTGAAGACTAGCTTGACTTGGGAGTCACCCAAACACATTCTTTCTCAACCAAAAAACCTCCTCTTAAGATCAAAATGTAACATATAGGTATATACTACACATGAGACACCATTATACCTATTATACAATCTAAGATACTTCACCATAAGATGGAACATTGGAGAGAATAGACCTATTTCATAGATATTAAGGTAAAACTTACCTTAAGCATATTTTATTGCTTTGGATAACTATAGGCTATGTGATGGCTCTAGGTTCAACACCATGAGCCATGAGTGACTTTAGAAACTCCATTAAAGTCTTGGTCATGAACATCACATGTGTCTTAGGTCTTATATAGCCCATCCCTCTTCCATACATGTTTACACATGACTATAGATGATTATGAAATAAAGAGTTCTAACTAGTCTCTATTCATATTTTGAGAAACCTATCTAAATAAAAATCTCAGCCTTAAAATTAAAAATTTACATGGAGAAACTAGCTTCCATGATTTGAGATGTTGAACATAGGTATATTATCTAACTTGAAACCATTGATTGAGAACAAAACCCTCTAGTTGATGAAACCATGTCTTATAAACAAATGCTTGCACTTCAAACATAAATAGAATGATATTTCATATAAAAACATGTTTTAAATGTGAAAACTAGTTGGAAAAAACATGAATATGAAGAACATGTTCTACTAAAACACATACACCAATTAGAAACATCATATCATGCAAACAAGTGAGAAAACCTACAGGTGTTGGGAATGTGAAGATAGTTTTGAGTCACTATCATTATTAGAGTTTGTTTATGAAGCAAAATACATCAATATATAATATATGAACATGGATTTTAAGTCCATGAATAGTGATAACATCCATCAAAATCATTTATACCAGTTATTCTCCTTTTATTTGTACTAGCATAAAATTAATTGGTTTGTTTGACTTGCACAAGAGAGCAATGGGATAGGTAAACTAGTTTTTGTAATTTTTGGAGTTATCAAGGTTACTAAAGCATGTGGATGAGTTTTGGGGAGCTTGAGGGTCAATCTAAAGTAGCTACATGTGCCAGGACTGTTATACAGTTTGTATAACTACCCAAAACTCTTCATTTTTCAATTGATCTTCTTATTTTAAACGTGAAACCCATAATTTCCAGTTACAAAAACTACTTCTCTAACCAATTATTACATATTGGATGTTGAATATCACTTTTACACTCTTTTAATTATGAGGAAACTATACAACTCATGAGAATTACCCAAAAGGTGACCTAGTATGACATAAGGATAACTAAGACAGATGCGACTAATATCAAGGCGTATTTTATGACCCTAGTTTTTACCATGGTTAACATTTATGACCTAGGGTACCTCATGACAAGTTTAAAATTGAAAGAGGATTGAATTATTTGACTAGGGGATCAAATTATTCAAAAATAATCTCATGCTTAGGTAAAGAGGTGTCAAAAGTGTGTATTTTTCATAGGGAAATAAAAGCTTTCATCCCTTCCTCTCAATCCTATTCTGGTAGAACAACCATTCATGTAATGGGGCCTTGATTTCATTGGTATGATAAACCCCCTTAAATTTCTAGTCATAAATGGTTGCTTACATCTAATAACTACTTCACAAGATGGGTGGAAGTATTATCTCTTAAGGAGGCTAGTGAAAATTTAGTTCTTGACTTCTATGAAGGCCTAGTGACTAGATTTTGAATTCTTTCAACAATAATTTATGATAATGCAATGGCATTTAGTTGTGCAATAAAAATTTAATGGTCTCTCAAGCATGGCATCTATCTGATTTATTCTTCCAACTACTATCCTTAATGGAATGGGATAGCTAAGTTTACCAACAAAACTTTGATTATAATCATTAAGAGGATAATGGAAAATAATTAAAGAACTTGGCACACCAAATTGAATATAAACCTATGGGCTAATAGGATCACTCCCAAGAGGGATATTTGTAACTCACCCTATATGCTTGTTTAAGGGAGAGAGTCTAAGCTACATGTTCATCTTGAATTACCATTCCTAGAGTTAACTCATCAACTTGAGATGATGGAGAGTGATCCCATGGTAGTAAGGTTGAGAGAGTTGATGGCCTTGGAGGAGATAATAAATCATGCTATGTATATCATTGAGTGCCATCAGTCCAAAGTGAAGAAGACCTTTGATAGGAGGGATAATTTAATAGCATATCAAGAAGGAAACCTTGTATTGAAGTGGGTTAAAAATAAGGCCAAACCAGGTAGGCATACCAAATTTGATACATTGTGTAATGGACCATATGTTGTCATTATTTGTAAAGAACATAATGTATTTCAACTTGCAATGCTCGATGAAGAGGAGTTGAGTATCGTAGTTAATGGTATACATTTTAAACTATGCTACTAAGGTTAGTTTTTAAGCTTTGTACATAATAGAGAAACTCTGTATTTTCCCTAAGATCTTAGAGTACAGTTTTTTTTATTGGTTTTGATTATTGTCTTCCCTCCAAGTGTCTTATAACACATGTTTGTGTGTCTGTGTGGCGTGATTTGAGTTTTATTTTAGATATCAATTTGTTTCAAGTCTATTATCAAGATTAGGTTTTAATTTGCCTTTAATTAAAGTAGCATTCATGACCCCATAGCCTAATGGATTGTCAAGTTCACTAGCCTAGATGAGTAACAAACATGCAATTCCATGAGGTCACCAAATATGTTAGCCAAAATTGGCCACCATTGGTGAGTATCATTCATAACTTTGGTCATCATGATATTAATTTTTTTTTGATATCCATCATAAGGTTCTTGTCTTGGTCATGGTTGATCTCAAGGTGATAGGTTTTTTGTTGTTCTTAGTAGTTTTCAAAGTCTCTTAAGATGGTCTAGTTAGAATCAAGTAATCTAGTCTTGCCCTCAAAGTCAATCAATGTGGCCATTTCCAATGTGCTTATCATAGATTAAGGTAAATTTGGCAAAGTTAAGGTTAGAGTGTGAAGTCAAGGTCAATATTCAATCATGGTCAAATAAGAATAATGGTGACCATATAGGAATAAATGTGTTCCAAGCTAAACAAGTGGAAAAAGGAGCATAATTAGTAGGTTCATAACATTACAATTTTAAGCATTTGGAGAAGTTAAGGTATGATTGTAAAGTTTAATGTTTTCTTCATTATGTCTTGTATTTCTTATTTCAATGTTGTAGTATGACTTTTGAGAAAAGGTCAAAAGTGAAGCTGTATATCTTTCAATATGGGTCTTTCATATCATTTAACACTTGTGGAATGTCATGATATTTGTGCTTGGCCATAAATCTTATTCAAAATGGACTATGAATACTTTTCCAATGTTGAAATATCTTTGTAACTGCCCCATCATCATTTTCAAATGTCCAAATAAGAGGTAATGAAGAGGTTGAAAAGAAATAAAGGTGGAAAATTATTTGGCACATTACTCCACCTCTGTACAAGTTAGGGAAAGCTTCATAATTACCTATTTCATCATCTCCACCATTTGAATAAGGTAGAATAGGTATTTTCTTGAAGAAAATATGACTATAGAAGTTTTTTTGCAAAATTTTCTTCTAAGGATCAACTTCCAAGCCTCTCCAAGGCTCCTCCTAGATCCTTTAGACCCAAATCCATGAAAATGAAGGAGTTGTAGAGCCAAACAAGGTAAAAACCTATACCATTTCTCCATCAGGTTCATATGTCTACTTGGAAATATCAAGAAGGTCATCAGTTTGAGGATAGTTCATGGAGGAGAGAGAGAGTTGGATCCAAATATCTTGGTAAAAGAAAGGGAACCTAATGCCCTTCCAATTTATGGCATTATTTGTGTGATCAAGCCCCTTAACTTTATGAATAATCTGTAATTTAAGGTGTAAAAGGGCAACTTCAAACCCAATAGGCTTGATTTTCAATGTTTTAAAGGCATTTGTGATCTAGTTGGTGTAAATGAATGATTGTGTGAGATCATGCAAGATCATAGTGTTTGAAAGATCAAATGTCTTTGATGATGTTATTAATTGATATAATAGGTGAATAAATATAATATGGAATTGGTTGTTAAAATTGTAATAGTCATATAAATACCAACTATAATACATAAATAATAACTAAAACCTAATATTAACAATTTAATACTATGCTAACATTAACCCCTTAGTTACATTATTTTTAAAAATATACCCCCAAAATAAAATTCACCTTACCAAGTGTCTTGGTGAGTATATTTGCTATTTATGAATCTATTGTGTAGTACTGGAGCTAAATGTGGTGGTTCAAGGATTTTTATCTAATGTAGTGGCAATAGACCTCAATGTGTTTGGTTCTTTCATGAAATACTAGATTCTTGACAAGCTTCAACACACCTTGATTTTCACATAAAAGGATTGGTGACTGATCTTCAAGAATGTCTATGTCAGACATAATACAACATATCAAAATTAATTTGCACATAGTTCTTCATGTGGCATGATATTATGCATCTATGTATGAGAAATCAATTATAAATATCTTATTATTAATCCATGAAATCAGTCTAGATCTGAGATGAAAGATATCTCCTAAAGTTGATTTCCTTTCATCAATAGATCCAACATAGTTTAAGTTTGTGTAACCCTGCAAGAATAAATGTGAGTTTTTATTATATTTCAGACCATAATCTATTATACCTCAGACATATGTCAAAATGTGATTCATTATAACCCAATGACACTTCTTTAGCTCCTATATGAATCATGAAAGATAGGTGACAACAAAACATATGTTCGGTCTAGTATATGCCAAGTAATTAAGACTCCCAACAAGTTGCATGTAGTGAGGTACAACTACTTGAGGTGAGTCCTAAAATCAAGATAGTTTAAAACATTTTTCCATTATATTTGATAATTGTTTACACTCTAACATCCCATATTTATTAAGTAGTGTATTAGCATATTTCATCTATGAGATAAAAAAGTGATTCTTCTTTTGCCATATCTCCAAGCCAAGGAAATAATGAATTAGCCCCAAGTTTATCATGTCAAAGGATTTATTTAACTTACTCTTTACTTATTCAACAAGATCATCTTAACTTATTATGATCACAATATCATCCACATATAAAATAATAATGACAATCTCTGTGCGTACCTTCATAATATACAATTTTTAATATGAGGGGATATGAATGAATCCATGGTGAAATAGATGATCATCTATCTTAATGTACCATGACCTTGGTGCTTGCTTAAGTCCATAAAGTGAATTAATTAGATGACATAACTTTTATGGATGTTGTTTGTCAAAGAAGCCTTCTGATTGTGTCATGTACACTTCTTATTTGAGATCACCATTCAAGAATGTAATTTTGACATCCATATGCTGAAGCTTCCATCCCTTTTATGCTGTGAGTATGAAAAAAACTATGATGGTCTTGATCTTAGCAATGGGTAAAAAGGTTTCCTCATAATCAATTCTTTCTTGCTAAACATACCCATTTGTAATAAGTCATGCTTTGTATTTGTCGATGGATCCATGTGCCTATATTTTGTATTGAAAATTCATTTACAACCAATGGACTTATTTCCTATAGGGATATTGATAAGTTCATATGTCCCATTTTTTATTAGGGCCTCATATTAAACATCCATGGACCTCTTCCACTAATGTTGACATAAAGCCTCTGAAACTATCTCTGGTTCAGTGTTCTCAAATATTGAACTCATCAGTGAGAGATTAACTTCATTTCTCACCTGTCTTCTGGTCTAAACTCTTAATGAAGTATCTAGAATAGATTTTAGGTGTGACTCCCTAAAGGTGATTTTTACCCATTTTGGACATCGATGTTGCTAATTATTTGATAAAGAATTATCTTCTAGATTTCCAAGGTCAATAAACAATTCTCCTTGCAACTCACCTTCTTTATGAAAATATTCTTCATGCACATCATATAGTTGTGGGAACATTCTATGAGAGGTGGTATGTTCTGATTCCTTTTGTGAAAATTATTTGAATGATGACTCATCACAAACCACATATTAATTTTCATAAATATTTTGTGTCTTAGGATCCATGAGATGATATGATTTTGAGGTATTATTGTATCATAATATAAGGAATGGGAGTGTTTTTAGTTTGATCTTCTTCATCTTTTTAGCTGGGACATGCATATATTATATACAACCAAATACTCTTACATGGGAGATTGAAAGTTTATGACCACTCCATACCTCTTATGGTGTTATATCTTGAAGTATCTTAGTAGGTGCCCTATTGAGAAGATATATGACTGTCTAAACTACTTTTACCCAAAATGGTGCCTCTAACTTTGTAGTGGAAAGTATGAAACAAGCCATCTCCATGACTGAATGATTGTATATCGCTATGATTCCATTCTTCTAGGGCATATAAGGAGCACTCCGGTGCTATTTGATGTGGTGTTGATTCAAGAATGCTAAGAACTCCTTTGATGTGAATTCCCCCTTGATCTAGCATAAGAGATGAAGAGGCATTGGGTGATAACAAGCTGGTAGAAGATGTTAACATGATTAAAGGATTCACTCTTATTATTGATAAAGAATTCCCATGTATTTCAATATAAATCATCAATGAATAATTTAAAGTAATTGAATCCTTGGAAATAAGTAGGTAGGGGTTCACATGGATCGATATGTACAATATCAAGATGATCCTTAGCATGTGAGGAACTCGGTTTGAATGGAACCTTATGTTATTTTCCATAGAATGTGATAGCTAAGGAATTACACTTACCATGGCCTTACAGATGAGTTAGTATGAGGAACCAACAAAAACGTTCCCATATCGATAATGATAGAGAGAAATAAATTTTGTCATAGAGGTAAAGAGAAAAATTGCATCAAATGAAACTACATCTAGGGAAAATAAATGATCCTTAAAAAAGTCTAAAGCAATGACCTTACCTTCTCATGAGAGGAGATAAGATTTGGTGCCATTATTGATCAGGAACTCCACCTTAACCCTATGATTCAAGAGCTAACTTACCAACAAGAGATTTGTTATCAAGTCATGGACATATAGTACCTTTGTGAGAGTACAGGTTCTCATTCTAAGAGGATGGTGATAGTTATAGTTCCTTCTACAAAATACTCATTATCATATGTAATCTGAACCTGATATCTAGTGGGTTGATTCATTAGTGAATCAAAGATCTCCTTACATCCTATCATATGATTGCTAGCACAAGAGTCAATCAACCAAATATTGCTCATTGGTGACAAGGTTTGGGAGACAAAAATTATGTTCTTATATGAAATTTAATATAATTTTACTGGAACCTCCTCTTCATATGCATCATCCTATTCTAGTTTTTATTGTGCTACTATGTTTCCTCTATGCTTCCCTCTTTGAGGACATCTTTTTAATTTATGTGAATCATCTCCACTAGATGTGATTTGTGTCAGGGCATTATAACAACAATGATCAATGTCATGTGTATTCATGTGGAATATATGACACAATCATTTTTCCTTCTCATATTTATATTATTATTATGACTAATTTGGTGGTCCTTTTGGAAAATTTGAACCAATTTTCTTGGAAATTAGAGCTTTATCATTGAACCCATATTTCATAGATGGTATGGATTCTTCTTGTTGAAGTAAATTCACCAGTTCTTCGAAAGACACTAATTTATTCATAATGTTTAGTGTTATGAAAAATCTACAAAATTGAGAGGGAAGAGATCTCAATGTGATCAAATCCAATAGCTTTTACTCAATCATTTCTCCAAGTGAAATTTGTTATGATCCAAGTTCTACCACCCAACATAAGAACTCCTTAACTTTCTCAACATCTTTCATACTGAGTATGAATCTTGGACTGGAGATGGAGGGTTTTAGTTTGGTTCTTCACCTCGTAAATATTGGACATAATATCCCAAGCCTCCTTTGATGTTGATGCATATGGAATATGAGTTTGAACCTCATCAATGACACTGAGTGTGATCAACATCAGGGCTTTGGCATTGGACTTTTCATATTTCATTTTCTCATAAACTCTAATAGGATGAGTCATGGTAGTAGTGACGTTGCCCCATAATTATTTGAATTGAAGAATCATTTGCATCTTCATCTTCCATTTGTATTTTTTTTCCCTTTGAGAAGTTGGGAATAGGACAAGAGTAGTTTTGGTGTAGACATTATCTTTACTTATGCAAGATTTCACAAATATAACAAAATAATATTTTATTACTTCAAAATTATGTATTAAAAAATGTACCTTATTAAAATTAATATGCAATTGTAGTATCTAAAGATGATTCTCGACCTCAAAATGATCTACATACTTTTTGGGATTGATGGAGCTATGGATTTGATCCTTTATCCACTTCTAGATCTTAATTACTCATATTCATTAAAACTTTGTTGTTTCCACATGTAAAAGTTTTGGATCTTAGACTTGATGTAGAGAAATCCATCTAGATATGAAGCAGTGATGGCATAAACATGGCCAATAGGGTTTATGCTCAATGATAAAATTTTCCCTACCTTTTTCACAAGAGTAAACCATTGATCTCATTATATTTCATAGTTACTTCCCCAGGAAGTGTTAGGATTGACTATGCACCAAACTACACCTGAGATATGCTATGATTCATGAAATTCAAAATGTGGGTAACAATCCATGATGGGCATTAGTTGGTGGGAAAATACATGATATTTTAATGTCACAAGAACCTAGTGCTCGATGACTATGAAGAGTTAAGGAAGCTTCTTGCTGATAAAGACATAGTATAGAGATGCATGAACTTAAAAATGTATACACTCCAAGATTATTATTCATATTGATGCCTTTATGAACTCTTGAGATTTGAAAATGATTCTTCGGTATCCTAATTTTTATTTTTCTAGAATCAACTTATTGGTAGTAGCTATGAGCTTTAGAATTATAATAGTTATTACCACCTTCCCATCATGGCTTTCACTCCTTTGCATTATGATTATTGTCTACAGGCTTGGTCACTTGGTATGATTTGATACTAGATGAAAGATCAAATGTCTTTGATGATGTTATTTTTTGATACATTAGGTGAATGATATAATATAAAATTAGTTGCTACAACTATAATAGTCCTATAACCACCAACCATATTACATAACTAATAACTAACACCTAAGATTAATAATGTAATTCTACACTAAAAATATTCCTTTAATAGCATTTTCCAGTATCTACTTGGCATGTTTCAGCATTAGAAGAGCGAAACCTCCATTTTGAATGAGTTGTAGACCTAGATGAGAAGCTATAGGCAGGGTTTTGATTGGTTTAAATATTATCTTACCTCAATTAGTATTCAATAAAATTGTATAAGCCCATCACACTCCTTATATAATCTCTTAGGTCTATTTATACCTTTCAAAATGTTCTCTTGTACTCACTTAGACTGACTACCATCATCAAAGAGACTCCAATAGGCCTATTGGTAGGAAATAAGAAATGGATATCCAAACATCTTGAGATATTTATTGAACATATAGGTGTTCTATAAATGGTGAGGATTATTATTAAATAATTCTAAGATCATCATAAAAAGGGCAAGGGTAGACAATATAATTAAAGAGAGATTGGCCTTGATGCTCTAAAATAATCTTGCAAGTATGAAATAATAGACACATGCCTATGATAAAGGAAAATGTTTCCAATAAATTTTGGAATAGTGACATTGATAACCAAGTTTAATATACCTTGATGTGTCCATAGGATATAATACAATCAAGGAAAACCAATCATGAGGTGAAAAAAGGAGGTGTTTTAGGCCTAAAACAATCATCTATATGTATGTTTGCAAGTTGAGATGAACTAGAGTAAAGTAGGTAGGTTTTATGATTAATAGAGAGTTTAAAAAGGTTGTACAAGGTGTGTGAGACATCATAATAAATATTGATAATGTTGAAACTCTATGAGAATCAAAGAGAGCACTATAATGGCCAAGTAATGTGAAATAAGCACCTACAGGGTTAGGCTATGAAAGTAGACAGATAATGTCAAAATTTTCATGAAGTCTAGGTTATGATGTTGAAATAGAGTGAATAAGATTAATGAAAAAATTTGAATAAGGATTAAAACCCTTGCCTTGAAAATAATATTACAAAACATCAAGCTTCTTGAATTAAAGAGTGTTCTAGGCCTATTAAAGGCCTAAGAGAGCAATAATGCTTTTGGGCTCATATTGGAGAAACCAATATGAGATAAGTTTCTCATAATATAAATGGTTCGATCATGTAATTTAAATTTAATTGATATCACACCCTAATTGATATGTTCCATTGATGAAGACACCTAGCTATGTACAATCAATCTTGGGAGAAGTGAACATCTTACAAGTCGACTGTGTACATCAAGGTGAAGACCAAGTGAGTTGGTCAAGTACATTTACATGAATAAGGGAATGTATATATGGTAAATAAGAATTATAGATAGGGTTTAAAATGTTACAATTGGAAAAATAGGCTTAGAGAGTATAAAACACAAGAAGTGGTAGTTTTAGGCTTAATAATCACATACAAGCATGCCATAGGTAGATGAGAGAGAAAGGGCATACTTGTGATGGATAAGAAGTGATAAGAATTTTTATAGGTAATATATGATATTATTAAACTCTCCATCCTTAAAAATATCACATATAATGCCAAAAATAATTCAAGAGAACTCATTCTCAAGGTGTTGCAATCAAGAAGCCTAAATAATCACCTATAGGCCTGCTCATGAAACAAGAGGAATTTGTGCAAGTTTTAGAATTTTTTTGAGGAATGATGACTTTTATGAGGTTAATATGACCTTGGTGGAATATCTTATAAGGTTTTAACTCATTTTAAGATGAAAAAAGTCATAAATAAGGACTGCTAGGATCACTTCAATATTACTATCCTCAAACCCTAACAAAGGCCTAATGTAAGTTATAATGAGTTGAAAGGGTGAGTTTATTTAGGGAATAACTTACAAATCTCACATGATGTTGTGTATACCTTTGGAAGGTTTTTATAACTCAAAACAAACACTTTCATGGCCTATTTTTCTAAATTAGCCTTATTGATCTCATCTATAAGACTGTTTTGTCTAAGAAGCCCAAATTCATCACATGAGAACTTGTATAAGAAAATAGTTGGGTAAAAATGCATTTTTGGAGGAGTTAGTAAGATCTCCCTACTAAAAAATAGTGGAAATAGTTTGGATATTAAGGATCTATTCTTTATGAACAATGCTTAACAAACTAAGACCCTAAAACCCTATTAAACCACCTCTAAAGATCCGATGAAGAAGATCATCTCATAAAATTCCCAAAATGGATTGAGATAGATTAAAAACTAATTGAATGGTCATTATACCTCTCTTAGGCATCTAATAGAGTAGAAATTTTGTACATGTGGTAGGAAATGTATAGAATAATGACCTAAGGAACTCTTTTTGGGCTTATTTGTAGGATTTTGGTGTCAACAAGTCTTCCTAACTATTTACATAGGTTACTTAAGCCAAGGCAGAGGTGTTATGATCCTTCAAAAGTATTCCAATAAGTTCCCATAGTGATAACACGAGTTTTAAGTCTTTGTTAGGCCTAAATGAATAAATATTATCAATATGACATTCAAGGAGGTAAAGTCTAGACCTATTTCAAGGTCTTGAGACTCAAAAGACCTTTAAAACATCTTAATGAACACCTAGTACTGTCTATAGAAGGTTTAATGGATGATGAGATAAAGATAATAACCCCTTATCACTTAAGGATACTTGAATTTTATATGGCATGAAGATGAAGGTCTTTTTCTATCTTCTTGTCACACAAGCATGAAAATCATAGTTGCAAGTTGATCTCAAATGTTTGAACAAAGAATTCATATCCTACTACAACACTTACTCAAAGCAACAAGCTATGGTAAAGACCATTAAAAAACAAACTAGACTTTTATTGAGTAATCAAATCCAAATAACCAAAGTCAATAGGGGAATAGGTCTGAAGTTCAAATGTAACTCTCACAAGATGAATAAGCATTACAAAAGGCAAGGTTGGCATAGAAGATTCTCTAATATGCCAAGTGTTAATAGGAAATTTTTTAACTGCACTCAAAGTAGTAGATGTATAACTATATATAAAGGGAGTTAGATTCAAGAAGTATCAAGTCTACCAAGAGGGCCTTCCATGAAACTCTTCATGAAGATCCTCATTTGATCATCAAATCCCTTCATGATGCTTGTCATCTTACATTATTAGGTTAGTATAAAATAAGAAGACATAAGGTGTTAATACAAGGAGAAAATCACCACAAATAGTTCATAGCTCCTCATACAAGAATATGAATCAGTCTAAGATAAACAATGAGTGTCTCTTTTTCATATCTTCACCAAATTTTGAAGAGTTCTACATTTTGAGTTTGCACATGGACAAGAGGATTAAAAATTCCTTGTCTTCTCTCTTCCACTTCTTGTATTAAACTGATCTTATGATAGATTTACAATCATGATGGACTCTTGACACCTCTTTTCTCTCTTTTCCTTCTCTTATTCTATAAATAAATACTTGAAAGGAATTAAATGTAACCTCTAAATTGGTATTAGAAAATCCCTACATAATTTTATAGTTTTTATTTCTTATGAAATAATATTCAATCGAAGTTACACTTTCTTAGTCTTGCATTTAATGAATTTGAGATGAATTATTGATGAAAGTTAGTGAGTTAGTTATCTTTCCACAGGTCATATGAAGTGTATAAAATGGGTTTTTGAGTTAAAGTGTTGTAATTTAATTAGTGTATTCTTTAGGCCTCTTGATTAATCACCTTGGTTGTACAAACCATAATCTTCATATAAAAGCACTTGTGTGGGAGGAACTATCTTGAAGTTATAAAAGCAGGTTGTAATCTTAGAGTTTCATAGTGAAAACATTGTGAATTAGAGGAAACTACAATTAGTGCATAACATCCATGTTATTTTTATAACTTTAGTCCTATCCTATCCCTTTTATTTGAAATTTCAGTAGATTAGTTATAGTTTTGGGTGAAATATCAAGGGAACTAGCCTAGTCTAGAGATTCACTTCACCAATTAGGCCACCCAAAACCTATAAGTGATCTCATGATATCATATAGTTAAGAAGTATTGAAAAACCTTCATAGGGGTACAAATTAGATAGATAATAGTTACTAATAACATGGCCAAATATGAATCTCTCATATTAGGTATGAAAATAACATCGACATGTTTTGGCTAATTCCCAACTTATTTATGACTAGGATAATGGTGATTATCAATATAAAAGTGAAAATATAGTTTCTTATCATCAAATTTTAATCACACTTTCCAAGGAGTTTTATTATTTTGCCATTAAGTGAATTCTAAGAGATCAAAATTCCATAGCTTATTCTCTTACTTCTTCAACATCTCTCTTTCATCCTCATTAAGGACTTAATGATTCCAAATTTATTACCCAAATAATAAAATCACCCTCTTCTATTCAACTAAATGATTCACTCAACTATCATATTGAGGATGTCACTATTTGGCAAAGTCCATGGTACAAAAACATCATCTAATTCCTTGAACATTAAACCTATCCTCTAGACATAGATTCTATGGGAAGACTAGAATACATAAACAAGCCTTTAAATATGTATTTCAATACAACACCCTTTATTACCATAATGAAAAAGGTACCTTGTTCCATTATTTTATGCCAAAATAGGTTCCTCCTCTCCTTGAATAAGTACATGGGGAGATTTATGCTGGATACTATAGTGTACATGATATAACATGAAAATGCTCAGGTATGGGATAATTTTGTCCTACTTTAGAGAAGGATTCTATTAATTTTTCAAAAAGGTGTAATCCTTATCAAATTTATGATGATTTAATCCATTCACCACTAGCTAAGCTCCAATATGTGTAGTCTTCTTGGCCATTCTCCATGTGTGGATTATATCTCATTGGTAAATTACCTCAGTCACAAGATGGTCATGTTTTTATCATTACTGCTACTGAATATTTTAATAAATGGGTAGAATCCATGCCTCTTTCTAATTTCACGAGAACCACTATTTATAAATTTATCCTCAACTAAATCATTTGTCAGTTTAGAGTTCCCCTTACTATCATTTTTGATAATGGTGGAAATTTCAAAAATAAGGACATTTAAATAGTTATGCGATAAATTTGAAATCACTTAACCCTTGTAGTTCTTGATGTGAAACTAACTCTTGTAGACCATTGGTGCTTCACAAGATTGTTATGTAGGTTCAACAAATAGTCGATATGATCGACTCAATTTTGATTTGTGTAGGTCTTATTCAAATATAGAAAATTGGATCAAATCAATTGACGTAGTTTTGTTTTTCTTACAAGTTTTCAAACAAAATTGACACAACCAACTTTATTAGTAGGTTCTTATAAAGCACCATTGGCCAAGAGAGAGATTGAGGCTTGGTGGGTTCATCTTCAAGGTAATTATTCCTAACTCTTGATCCTCTTTATTGGTAGATATATTTGCATGTTTTAGCTTATGAATATATTTGTCTCTCCATGCATTAGGATTACCTCTACATTGACTTGAGTAGAGTTCTTCTTTGCATGTTTAATTTTATGTCTATTATCCCCATTTTGTGCCAAAAGCTTTGGTGACTAGTAGATTAGTTTTATTTTAATTTTGTATTTACTTTGATAAGAAAAAAATAGGACCTAGATAGGGTTATTGTGTGGTAAGAGACCCCTTATTTAGGTTTAGCATATCCATATTGGTCATGACATTGATTTTCTAAATGTACTAACAAGTAGAAGGGTTAGTTTGATTTATCTTCTCTAATCTAGGATTGATTTGTATATCAGATTCAATTTCTATTCTATACACTCCATCTCTTAATTAGGTGTACTTGGAGGCCAATAAATGCAGTCGTAAAGGTTATTCAACACTCTAAACATGGTGACAATGCTAGTTTTCATCTAGGAGGCCATGGAGGTTGAGATATCTAACTATAGATTTAATGTTAAGAAAATTTATTAGAAATATTTCTTGAAAATATTTTTTTTGAAAAAATGTCTTTGCATGGATTTAGAGGTTATGGTGGTGGGAACATGTGCAATTTTCATATCTCAAGGTGTTGGAAGTAATGGATTGGCAAGCAAAGGTCTTAAAAGTGGAAGTGTCTATTGGAGCCAAAGAACCTATCTCTTAACTACATAAAATTAAAATTTTAGGACTGATCATAAGCATAATGAAAGTTAAAAAACTTTCACTTGAAAGTGAGTAACCCATTTTAATTTTTATTCTCTGCTCTTAAATTTAAAATATATCATCATTACCCACATATAGCAAACATCAACAACACAAATAACCAATATAAGAAATAAAGAGTTGAGTATTACAAACATTGAAATTTGGAAAAATAAATAAAAAATTAAAAGAATTACAAACTTCACAAACATAACAAGTGTGAAGAAATATAATGTTTGTAAACATTTCATAAATTGACCAGCTGAACAAACATTCACCTTTTACAACAATTTAATTTTTATAAAAAAACAAGAATGAATGAATATAGTAATTGACTATAGAATGGAAAAACTATCAAAAACATTTACAATATAATGAAAAACATATCAACAACATGTCACAACAACATATCAATAACAAAACAACACATCAAAAATTCAAAAACATTAATGTTGATACAAAGGCAATAAATTTTACTGGTCATATTTTATTGAAACCATAATTTGTATACAAAGACAATAACATTTAATGGTATGTGAATGAAAACCTTCAGGGATTCCATCCACATTCTAGTAAATGTTCACTCTTCCATCAATGTAAGTGGAAACATATCAACACTTATGACAAAGAATATTCATAATTTTTGAAAATGTGAACGAATAACACAACAACATTAAGTCACATGAACATATCAATAAATTTCAAGGTTTGCATCCACATAGTATAAAATATTAAATAATTTATTAACATAACCATATGTAAAACACAACAACATGAATTAAAAAATTATGAAGACAAGTCATAATCCAAGATTAGGAAAATGTGCCACAAATTATTTACATTTTTTTGGTCACATATATATGGTGTTTTTGTATCCCTTTTGGCATAAATTTGACAAAATCATGAGTGAAATTGGTATAAAGGGGTGGTTGGGTGTGTGTAGGTACCAATTCAACTTACATTACCCCAATGACAACATTTTATTATGATTCGAAGTGAATTAGGGTAATCATACACATATGTATCCAAAATTATCCACATTCTCCCTGGTTACAAGTGGATATGGTGTTTTTTTTATCGTTTCATTATCTGTGACATTTTGGTTCATTGGGGATAGTATATATATCTTGTCTTAGGTGAAATGTTTGTATTCATTCCCTTTGTTTTTATCTCAACACTTTTAATTTCTCTAATGTCTTGTGCTTTAACTTTTTCCTCTTCCTTGAACAAGATCCATCACCCATGGCTTGACAAACTTAATATATATTTAGGGTGGGGACCAAAAAAATACTTGATATATGTAGTATCTTCCCCCTGTCAGGTGGGAGGTAGGAATCCCTTGTAGTGAAAACACCAAATCCAAACTACTCAATATACTCATAATTAGGAATAGCAATGAACTAAAGAAAACCAAAAATTAATTGAAAAACACAAATTATTGTTACCAAAATGTTATTCAAGTATTTTACCCAAACTTGAAGCAAATACATAAATGGAGAAGGGGATTTATCCTCTAGCCTTCAATGGGTCATCCAAGCTCAATTTGATGCTTATACTTGTTCAATCAAAATGAGCATGATGGAATTATAATATATGACATATTTGTCTTTGAAAGTGCTAGTGATCTCCAATAACATAAGTGGGAGATGAAATTATAATTATAATTTTATTTTTATTTTCAAGGTGTTGGATTTTATCAAAAATGCACTTGTATATATAAAGATCATTATTTTAGTACATTTTTCTCATAGATTGTATCTGGACCCTCTAGTTGCACAAGGTCACAAAATTTGAAAAGTCATATGTTTTAAAAAACTACACTTACAACCTTATGTCTCCAAGATTATTCCTATTTTAGACACTTTACAAATTACATATCACCCTTAAACCCTTTCAAATTACACTCACACCCTTACAAAGTTTATTAGTCTTAGTAACTTTATGGACAAGCCCAATATGGGTTTAAATTTTATTCTAACTATATCTGCTAGCCGAATCCAATTTGAGAGCATATCTTCTTATCATACCCTTACGCTTCTTATCATGTGATATTCTATATATAATTACTATAACGATGCATTTAATCTATTTATTACACAACTTGGAAAAAAACCATTGAGAGGCTTATACACAAGTGCACATTGAGCAAAAGTTCCCTATTTTATCTAAATCAAGTTATGAACATTACAAACAATCCTCAACTAAGTTTCAATTCATTTTTATGTATCCCTAACTCAATATGATTAATTATTTAAGCCTATTATATATATTCACATATTCAAAGGAAAACACTTGTGCAAAGCACTTAGGTGGGAGAACTACATGGAGGCTTGATTCCTCTTTAGAGTATTTGCATGTAGGTAGCACTCAATGCATTCGGGTATTGAATTCTAATAAAAATTCACCTACTAATCCTTTTTTAATCCTTAATATAACTTGTTTTGCTTATGCCACACAAGTCAGAGTTTTAAACCTAAAAAAACAATTTGTTGGTATTGAGCATAATACAGAGGAAAAAATCATTACAAATAGGCATATTTTACATAGTTGCACAGGTTTTTGCCCTATTTTTTAGTAGCCTATAAAAGGACATGAGCACCAATGTAGGACATTAGTGCCCACTATATGTACATAATATTTTTAAACTCAATTTACTGATGCTTTCTCTCTTGTATAAACCTATCAAGTTTTAATCTCTTTAAGTACACACCTTAAATGGTGCATAGGGAAAGGGGTGGGTAGACCATTAGTGATTCAAAAGATTTTTTTTAGCTATATCATACCTAACCCCACTACAAAATCTAAATATTCAACTTCTCAGACCCACCTTAAGAGTTTGAGGATTATTAATACCCAAAATTTGATTATAGGAGATAGTATAATAAGAATATTTATATGCTTACTTTGGCTATTCTATACCCTCACTTCAGGCCTCATCATATTCTTCTTCATATTAATAAAAAACTTAAATGTATAAAAACTTCTTTTTTGCATAATTATGTAATTTTATCCACATGTTGTCACAGTTGAAACATAACACTTTTACACACTTCTCTTCAACTTGCTGAGGGGTCAATATTATAGGCTGACATAATGATTTTATTATGGAATTTTGTTTATAGACATTAGATAGATCCATTTATTTAAATAACTATTTTCTATCTGACTTGCACATTAATGGTATGGATTTAGATACATGATGTTTTACTTGGTCAACTATATCTTTACAATTGACATGCATTTTATGAGGTAAATCCTAAATTTTTTCATAGATGCTGGTGATATAAGATACCACATACTTTATCTTAATGCTATGAGGTAGTAGAAGATAACACATACCTAGTATTACATTTAGGTATGTGGTCACTCATACATGACATATACCTATAATCATGATACAA
>JARHVA010001218.1:1145000-1185000 GCA_037957365.1 Torreya grandis | reverse complement strand
TTTCAGACCTCTTCATGGGTGTTTGAGACTCATTCACAGCTTGCTGTCCACCTAAATTCCTTTCTGTCAGTGACCGATCTCGGTCATCTCTGGTTGATGTCGGTTCCACATGACCAACGTCAGTTACCTGACTGACATCAGTTACCTAACCAAGGTCGGTCTCTATCTGACCGACATCAATTTTTGCCTGACCAACGTCGGTTCCTACCTGATTGACATTGGTATCTGTGTTTTCCTGTGAGTGATGATTTTTACCTACGAGCTCATTTTGGATCATAACCTCATCCAAATCACGATTGCCCTACTTAGAATTATTCAACCTCTTGCGCTGATCACTGTACATCACCTTCTCATTGAAAACTACATCACGACTTCTAATAATTTTGTTAGTTTCTAAATTCCACAACCAGAATCCAAAATCTCCAGAACCATAACCAATGAAAGTGCATCGCATAGATTTAGCATCCAGCTTCTTTCTATTTTCTTTATCAATGTGCACAAAATATTTAGAACCAAAAACTCTGAGATGTGAAAGATCTATCTTTTTACCCGTCTAAGCCTCTTTTGGAATTCCACCATCCAGTGCAGTAGAAGGTCCTCTGTTAATTAGGTAAACTGTAGTATCTACAGCTTCTGCCCAAAAATGTAAGGACAAACCAGCATGCAACCTCATACTCCATGCATGCTCCATTATTGTTTTATTCATCCTTTCAACAACTCCATTTTGCTGAGGTATCCTTGGAACTGTCCTTTCCCTACGTATTCCACTCATAGAATAATAACTATTGAATTTATTGCTACAGTACTCACCACCATTGTCAGATCTAAGGCACTTCAATCTCAAACCTGTTTCATTCTCAACCAAAGCTTTCCATTTTTTAAAAGTGTCAAAAACATTAGATTTCCTTTTTATGCAATAAACCCATACCTTTCTTGTAGCATCAATAATGAAAGAAACATAATACCATGATCCTCTAATAGAATCTACCTGAGCTGGTCCCACATGTCTGTGTGAACAAGCTCCAACTTGTGCTTCTTCTTTGTTGACCCAATTTTGAGAAACCTCACTTTCTTCTATTTTTAAAAAATACAATGCTCACAGAAATCTAGATCTATGCTTTTCAAATTTGAAAGTTTACCTTTTGACTTAAGAACATTCATTCCCTTCTCACTCATGTGACCAAGCCTACAGTGCCACAACTTTACATCTACATCTGAAGTAGATAAAATAGAAGGAGAATAATTAGTAATATAGGTACATAGATAAAGTGTACCTACTCTCTTACCTCTAGCTAATACAAGTGCACCCTTGAAAACTTTCCAAGATTCAACTGTGAGAGTTACTGTGCAACCCTCATCACCCAACTTTCCTGTAGAAATTAGATTCTTCTTCAGGATGGGTACATGCATGACATCCTTCAACACCCATGTGTTTCCATTTTGTAATTTCAGCTACACTTTTCCTTTGCCAACAATTTGACAAGGCTCATCATCCCCTAAATAAACTTTTCCAAAATCTCCATGGACATAATCATTGAAAAATTCTCTATTTGGGGTTGCATGGAAAGAGGCACCAGAATCAAAAACCCAAGATTCTACTTTATTATCCAAAGAAAATATAAGAGCATCCTGTGCAACAATACCTGCAACTTTTGCTTCTTCTTTATTACCTTAATGCTGATTTTCTTTGTTATCCTTCAACCAACAATCTTTCTTTGCATGCCCTTTTTTTCCACAATTCTAGTAGGTTATTCTTCCATTTCTAGATTTGGATCTACTTCCCATCTTTGACTTTGACCTTGATCTCCCTTGCTTGCCCTTCTCTCTTTGCCTTCCCTTGCTTTCAATACTTAAAGCATTACCTGATGTTTCCCTTGTGCTTTTCTTGTGAGTTTCTTCATTCAAAATTACACTAACAACATCATCAACTTTCAAGATATTTGAAGCAGATGCAGTATTACTAACTGCGATTACCAAACTATGCCAACTTTCAGGTAAAGAGCATAAGATTAAGAGAGCCTTAATTTCATCATCAAAACAATTTTGACTGAATTTAACTGATTTACTATTGCAAGGAAATCATTAAGATGACTAGATACCGATCCACCTTCCTGCATTTGTAAATTAAATAATTTCTTCATAAGATATACCTTATTCAAAGTTGAGGGTTTTTCATATAAATTTGCCAAAGTATCCATTAACTCTACCATTGTCTTTGTCTGTGATAAGTTGGAAATCACAGAAGATGCCAGGCTCAACCTTATAGATCCAAGAGTCTTTCTATCAAGAACATTCCATTCTTCATCTTGCATATCTATGGGCTTGCTTGAAACCCCACCCAATGGTAAGTATAGATCTTTCTGATACAGATAATCTTCAATCTGCATCCTCTATAATTGATAATTTTTGCCATTGAATTTCTCCATTCTTAGCTTACTTTCTTCTACCATTGCTTTACTCTCACTCAATCAGAAACCCCTGTGAGTGAATTCTATAATCAACAAACACTAACACGCTCTACCACTTGTTAGTGAACCTAGCTCTGATACCAACTTTTAGGATCTTACATCACAATTGATTACTTTTATATAAGCAACTAAACACATAATTAAACCAAAAATAATAAGTAACTAGAAATCAGAAACAACAAAGAATAGGAGATACAAGAAACAACCAATCTTGTATTAAACTCTTCCAAAAGGAAATACAATGAAGAAATCTCTTCTTCTCACACCTCTCAGATGTACAAATCTCTTTCCCTCAAGAGTTCTCTCTCTCTCTCTCTCTCTCAATTACAACCAACTCCACTACTTGAATTGATTCACCTTCTTTCTCATACAAGCTATGAGGATCTAACCCTATTATATAAAACTAGGATTCATGAGCCATGCATCCTCCACCGTTAGATGCACGTTTAAATCAAAGGTTCAAATCTATTTAGTCAAAAATAGAAAAGCAGACTCAAGACTAACAGTTAGTCTTTACATGGAAACAATCTATTCTCCTCAAAATTAGAATTCTAGGAATGCACAGATGAATGATGCCGGTCTCTATATGTCTGCATATGACCGATGTCGGTTGATCCCTAACTGACATCGATCGGTCCTGATCGATGTCGGTGACTGTGTAACTCCAGCAACCTCTACATTTGTTCATTTGGTGAAGCTTTTAGCTCCACAACTCAACATTTCTCTTATCCATATCCATCATGAGAAGATTCAAAATTAAATCCTTATACCTTTAGGCTACTCTTACTCTCCCAATACTAAAAGGTAATCCCTATATACATCTATCCCTCATAAGAAGGAATGTCTTGATTCCCCCCATATTAATATCTAGGCCATTAAATGAGTGAATCCCATACCTTAATCAGATAGATTAGTAGCCTAAAGAGATAACATCTAATTTTTTGGTGGGATTCATAGATCTGTATGGTGATCTATGTATGGACTATGAAGAGAGTGTGTATCCAAAGCCTCAGGCCAAAATAAATAGGTATACAAGTAAGTGAAGGTTAAGATGCATATAATAATCTAAATCATAGATTTGAGAATGACTAGGGATGATGAGGGCCAATGAGGGAATGACTCAAGATGATGAGGGATGGGGAGGGAGTGATGATAGATGATAAACGATGATGATGGATGATAAGGGAGTGATTAGGGATGATGAGGGGAAATGAGGGTTGATGATGGAGTGATTAGGGATGATAAGGGTAAATAAGGGTATGATTAATAATTAATAGGAGGATTCACAAAACCTCTAGAGAAATGATGCTTATGTCTAGCATTTGTTATAAAAAAATCAATTAGAATATTCAAATAGGAGCATTATTTTCACATTATAGTAACATTTGTTTCAATACAAATTAGGTTGATTAGTTATTATGTTTTTTTAATTTTTAAGTTTTAATTTCAAGTTTCTAGTTCAATTTCAAAATTTTAATTAGTGTAAGAAGTATATATGTCATTGATTAATTTTTGTAAATCATCCATTGTTTATAGGCATCATAAATTTTGAGAAGTGAAAAAAAGTGGATAGAGGCATGGCATGAAATATTACTCATCCTCTTACTAATGATAGTCACTGTATGCATTTCAATTATGTATCATTTTCCTTTGACACATGCATGCATCGCTCATATACACATATCAAAGGCCATTATGAAGACACTCAATTTTGGTAGAAGCATTATTGTTACAATGCTTTTGACACTATTTTGTGTATATATGTCATCATAAATTATGAACTTAGTTGCACTTTTTTCTTTCTTCTTGTTTGTGTGAACCCATGGTCACCTTTTCTTCTATTTCTCATTTTATCATGTTTCTATTATGCTTATAAGCCTTTTTATCTCTAATCCCTTTATCTATGTTCATTTATACCTGTAGGACAAAAATGATGATTTGTCAATCCTTTCTTGAGTAGGACTGGTAGCCCACCGATTCTGTCCTCTATGTTTTTATGAGCACTTCTTATCATGGTCATGTCTTGTCAGTCATTAGATCTATTTGTCAATTATTTTTTTGCTAATTTTAGTGCATCGATAAATATTTAATTCAAACAATGTGAATCTAATGTATAAAAATCATCCTTATAGCATTTTAATATTAAAAAAATATAAATAATAATTATTGATTTTCCAAGGGCTTTATACAAGTTCCCAATCTATTTGTTCATTTTCAAGTCTAGGCAAACTGTGCATTAATTTATCTATGCTCAAGGACTTCTATCACATCTTGTATCAAAATTGACCTAGAAAAATGTGCATGTAGTTGTATCTCGTGCACTTAGAGAGAGAAGGAAAATATTTTAATCTCAAATTCTCTATTCACACTAAACATAAACTACAACTAGTCTGATTCTGACATGTGGTATATGTAGCTATAACCCCACCTTGGTGGCTACTCGACCCAACTACTTCTTCCTTTCTCTTTTTGTCTAACATCATATGGCAAGCTAGGTAAAATAAATTAAAATATAAAATCAATAAGTCATGTCCATTAATTGACAAAACATAGATACAAGAAGTTACGACATCGCATAATACTATGTACAAAAGAATTATGAATCTAGAAAGCAACACAAGACAATCAACATAGTAGGATGGGAATTATGATTAAACTAGGAGAGTGACGATTTTACCCAAGACTTGATCGACACATGCACTAATCCTATCCCTATTTTACATAGATGATATTACAAACATGCATAACCCATATCCACACTCATAAATCTAGAAATCATTAAAGTGTGTTTCCTCAAATCATTTTACTTTCATATTATTAATTGTTTATTTAAAAATTTTAAATTGACGTGTTTACTATTTTCTAACCACTCAAGCAGCGCTAAAAGTACCATTTTACATTATTAAATGATATATTTTTATAGTATATTAGTTTTATCTTATTATTTTAATGACATTATCTCATTTACAAAAATATGGCCAATCACCAAAAGCATGAGTAGCACTTTCGATATAAAGCTCTAGAGAAGGGAAGAGAAAGGAGAAAGGAGACAACTCAATAGCACTGAATAGTAAAAAATAATTATCATAAGAAAACACATTCATTAATAATATATAATTATTTTAAAAAACACACTCCCATACTAAAATCAGGCAATTGAATTTTCAGGAAATTAAAAAAAAAATGGACAACAAATATTTGATAAATAAAAACCTAATATTTATATATATTTTTAAAAATAAAGCATGGTGCTCACAAAATAATGTGAGGTCGCTAATTTGTCCATATATTTAATAAAGCACAAGCGGAACGTTTAAAAAAAACACGAAATCAAATAATTTATTAAAAGACTAAAATTCGTTGACTTGATCCGCGACGCTATAACGCATGGAATGGAGGTATTTTTTATACAATATAAAACTAATGAAACCTCCCGTGAAGAACCATTTTATTTTTCTATATTGCAAGCAATATCATGCTTCTATGCAAACTCTGGGGTTCTTCCATAATTTTCTTGCTCTGCCTACGAATCCTTTTTCAGGTGCAGAATTTTCTATAGATTAGGCTAGGCTACAATATCAAACAAATCTCAATGTTAATTTTAAATGACAATTTAAAAAAAAGCTTTTCAATCAAATATTTAATTGTAACACAACAGAAAAAGGAGGGCTCAGTACATAAACATTGTAAAAAACAACCTTAACATTATTAATATTCCTTAACTATTCAAACACTTTATGGAACATCCCAAACTCTACATAACATTTTGGCTGCGTTGTCATATTTGTTCTGAGAACTGAAACATACAAACCTTGTCTTTAGGAGGAAGGTTTCTCAATAAATCATGATTTTTTCTTTTTACAAATCATCGTTGATATGAATAATCTGTATATCCTGCACAGTATCCCCCAAATCTACACTTTCTCATGTACCGATATTTAGGGCACAACACCACTGGCATCCAATTTATTAAAAACTGAACCCATTAGACACAGAGTTAAGTTTCTCCTCATGTACTATAACCTTCATAAAACTATCAACAATAATATCTATTAGGAGTGAATATCCCCTTATATCTTCTCTTTTTGAACGGAAGAAACATTCTTTCACTAAACATTTCTATTGCTTCTTCGAATATTTTCGCGTCATGAAGTTTAACTAGGTCCAATATCCACAACAACAATTCACAGCTATAATTTCTTAAGCTCTGATTCTTACTAGTATACATACAGTCAATAGCATTCCGGTATATTTTTAAAATATATACATATAGAAAATTTTAAGAGCCAGGGCCGTATTTTCGTAAGAATTGAAACAAAACATTCCATCATTGCATGCATTATATCATTGCACAGCGTGAACATCTTCTCCACATAAAACGTCACCTGAGAAATAGCTGGCAGTACTCCAAGAAAAACCCTAGCGACTATCGTCTCTCTCTCAAATGAATAAATTTTTAGTAGCCTTGCTGTGCAGCCGCAGGAATCACCATGCTAATGCTTGCCACATAATCGTGGATTGTGCCACTTTTTCCCCATAAACCGCTGCCGTGTGTGGTGGTGCTAATGACGCTCGCCATGGATAAACCGGCCCAGTTTGAGCGGGATATTCTTTAGCTGGGATTTAAGTGGGAGTTTTAAAATTTAAATTTGTTTGAACGGTTCCACATCGTCGGGGCCAAAACGACACCAACACTCACCTGAATTTGTACATGCTGTTAAGCTCGACCATTACCTAGAAGGAAACTGCACCCCTAAAGGCAATCCGGCCAGCTTTAATTGTGTGAATGTCCCAATATTTACAACAGAACAACGCCCAAGAAAAAACTGAAGACCATATATCCATAATCGAATTATATTTATTAAAATATATGTTTAATAAAGATATAATGAATTATGAACAAAAGTTATGGACAGTGAGCACGTACATTTTCTTAGAATAGAAAAAACATACTTCAAACAGTGAGGGATGGCAGTTTTTTTATGGCATACAAAAACAGTATGAATTTAGTTTTCCCCCAGCGACACACACAATAACAATGGATCCAGATCCTCAATATACATGAATTTAGTTTCTTAGAGCATGTCGAACATGCTGAGATCCAGTGCCGAGGAGAAATACAAGCTTATCATACCGCGAACGCATATTCATAAGCTGTTGGGTGGCCGACAACTGGTTTCCAGTTAAGCAATCCGCTTCTTTAGTTGATGGATGGCACTTGCACTACCATGAATGGGGTCCTTCACTCTGGCGCTTGCTTCATGCACCATGCTATTTACTGCGTCTGCTATTTGCTCAGGCTCAAGGCCCTAACTCAACATCACATCACAAGCATGAGTTCCACAATGCATAGCTGAAAAAAGATACAATTTCTCTTGTTTTGTTAAGGAAAAGGGCTTATAACAAATAGTTAAAATTTTGGGACATTAATGGAATTTGACATTTAAAGAGATGGACAACCCTAAGCCAAAATAATTAATAATAACATGAAGTGTTTGACGAACAGAACGCAACGAATGCAATTTTATCATCTCTCAATGAAGTAGAAATAAAGCAGAAATTATTTGACAATATGATTGATGTTTAGATAGAATGGTTTGTACGCGTAATAACGAGTCCTAATTATAATAACATTGTTGCAACAGGAAGCTTGGGCAGGTGGGATATTTCATCATTTCTTCCGTTTCTACAACTAAATATGGGAATGCTGACTTAAGCCGAAAAATGGGGCAGACAGTAACCAGTAAACATTAATTAATTTGTGGATTCACCTTCAAGTCTCGACGATGTTTATTGACTAATTTTTGCAAAGCGAGGCAATTACTGCGCGTAATTAATGGGTGGAAAACACAACAAAATCATCCGCCTGCAATGGCATTGTAGGGAATGGTCGGTTCGAGATTTGAAAACAAACGCACGGACTGCACCGCCTAAGAGATAACTCTCACATATATATGTTTGCCAGCTGCATGAGGTCAATGTTTAATTAATTGCGTCTTCACACCCAGGTTTAGAACTCCATAACGTAACTTATCTTATAAATTACACACAATAAGTTGACGAATGGTAAAAGTCTATGATGTTAAAATTCTATTTTGTACACCTTACTTTAATTAAATGGATTTAAGAGTATATAAATGTTGCAGTTTACGATCAGTTTTTACTATTTTAATCAATAAAATATATTTTCATTTTAAAAATGTAAAAGTTAAGTTATTCATATAAATGAAAACATTTAAATAGAGAATAAAGAAAGTATGACAACATTCCAAAAAAAAACTTTTAAGAATAAAATTTTATTTCAATAAATTAGAAAGAAAACTTTATAATGTCAATAGGTGTTAATTATTGGATTGAGCCTTGCATTTTATATTTAAGCGAATGTTCACAATAGATGCTAGAGGATAGATATAAATGTCTTTCCTACTTCTGATGTGTGATGTACATTGGTCTATCCATATCATAGGACCTTATTATCATCAATGTGAATGCGTTTGCTTATCAGTGAATAGGTGATTGATATAAAAAGTGATCAATAAATTGAACTAATGGCGGAGGTACTTTTACCCCAATCACAATCATATACTTATCTTGTTATGTTAAATATCATTAATAATTTTATCCTACATTTGAATGTGCATGTAAAGATGCAGAGGTTTGCTAGATGTGTTATTAGCCCTTGAAACTAATGGTCTAATTAATAATATATTAAAATACTTAATCTATATATGATCTCATCTTTTATGAGAGCATGTTTGATATTGCCCCAGTGATAAGTTTTAAAATTCTATTAATTATTTTTGTTTTCTCCCAAAAAAATATTTTTTTTACTTATTCAATGGAAAAATTAAGATCTATGATTTTGTTAGCTTAACACATAGATTAGAGATTGGTTATGCAACCATTATTAGGTGAGTAAAATTCGAACTAGTGTCTCTACATAAACAGGGGTAATTCAAAGAATAAATTTTACCATATTTTATCAAAAGTACTGTCGCATCCTAAATCTACTACTCCATATAAATCGTCTAATCAATTTTTTAAAATATTTTATACCTCTAATAATCCTAGCACAAGTCTAAGTATTTTTAAATTATAAATTTATCTTAGCCATAACAAAAACTAATATAATGTTTTAATAAATTTATTAAAAAAATTATACCAAAATAAAAAAAATTAATAAAAAAATAATATTATAAAAATTTCAACCAAAGAAATCTCTTCCCCACTTTACCTCACACTTTGCCTCATGATCATCTTGCACTCTACTCTTTCCTCGTATAATTATCTCATACACTTCTTGTATCATGGGCAGGTGGGATATTTCATCATTTCTTCCGTTTCTACATCTAAATATTAGAATGCTGATGTAAGCTGAAAAATGCGGCTGAGTATGGTGTGCGTAACCAGTAAACATTAATTAATTTGTGGATTCACCTTCGAGTCTCGACTAAGTTTATTGACTATTTTTTTTTGGGAAAGCTAGGCAATTACCGTGGGCAATTAATTGGCGGAGAATACAACAAAATCATCCACCGCAATTACAATGTAGGGAATGGACGGTTCTCACACATATATGTTTGCCAGTCAGTTTTATTTACTACGTCTGCACACCCAGGTTTTAAACTCCTAGCGAGATGTCATGGCTCAGAAAGTAGCCTATTTCTATTCATTTCATCTCACTGTTCCCTAGTCTTCGATGGCTCACTTTACCAAAAGAGATGCTAAAAGTCCATGTTGTATATGCTATCTTAATTAAATGTAGGCAGTACCGTTTACGCCATTACCTAATAATTAGGACTAAATCTTTCATAAAGACATATATTACTGAAATAATTCAACAACATACATTCAATAAATTATTGTTTTTGTTAAGAATTCTATTATTATTTTTATAACAAATTTCGTTAGTTTTTTGTGATTTGATTTAAGAACATACAAGTGTTTTAGTTTGCGATCCCTCTTTACTATTTTAATATATAAAACACATTTTCATTTTAAACTGTAGAAATTAAGTAATTCATATAAATACAAATATTTAGATAAAGAGGATAAAAAGAGAGCACAATAACATTCACAAAACCTTACAGAAAAAGTGATTATTTTAATAAATAAATAACTTTATTATGTTGATAGGCATTAATTATCAGATTGAGCCTTGCATTCTATATCTAAGTGATTGTCCACAATGGATGTTAGAGGATAGATACGATTGTATTTCTTACTTTTGACATGTGATATACATTGGTGTGACCAAATCACAGGACCTCATGGTCGTCAACCGGAATGCATTTGCCTGTTGATGACCAGATGATTGATATGGAAGGGTAAGTTGTGAATAATTGAACCTATGGTGTAGGTACTTTTTTGACATGTCAATTGGATAGTTGTTACGTTAGACACCATTAATAGTTTTTATGATATATTTTAATGTGTATGTAAGGATGCAACTATTTTCTAGATGCGTTGTTAGCCCTTTGAACTAATGGTTGAATTAATAACATATTGAAAAAACTTAATCTATATATGATCTCATCATCTATGAGAGCAAATTCGATATTTCACTAAGATCAAGTTTGATTGAGGGTATCAAATTGAGCCAATTTCTAGATCTATTTAGGGTTTTAAATAAGGTGTTTTGTGGGAAAATACATGGACAAGTTCTAGTTAGTGTTAACATCAATTCAAGGTAGGATCTATCCTCTACATAACCCAAATAATTAGTTGTGTTTTCATTTTTTAAATATTATTATGTTTTTTTACATCATCTAATCATTAGCTTCTTATAGACAAAGCTATGTTAATGCTTTTTAATTCAATGGTAATTTTGATGTGAAAATGCTATTAACTATATTTGTTTCCATACAATGAAATATTTTTTTACCTATTCAATGGGGAATCAAACCTCTAGGATTTTCATAGCTTAATGTGTACAAATTAGAGACTAGTCATGCAACCATTATTAGGTGAGTTAAACTCAAAGTGCAGTGTCTTTAAGTGAATGATTTTTGGTGGGGTTTTTTGTAAATAGTTGGACATATTTTTTATTTGATAGGGTAAAATACAGGTTTTGGGAGGTCATGTAACCTTTTAAAAAAATAAAAAAATTTAAGCTCAAATGAGATGCCTCAACCAATGGCCCATGTGGAACCAAACAATCATCAGGCAATGAAACCTTAAGTATAGGGTCATATTAGAAGGCTAAATTGTATCTCTTCTACCTCTTTTCGTTTTTTGCATCTTGGTCTATTCTCCCTTATCTTTTGTAACTTCTAGTTTAACTGGTAAAGGATTTTTAATTGATTTACAGGGCTAAGATTTATCTTCCATTAATGTAACATCATTTAGTTCTACCTTGAATATGTGAATCTCTAGGTTTAACTTTGTAGAGATATCTAGGTCGGAGGTCTCTCAAGCTGAGTCCACAACCTTCCTTGGAGTGTTAAGATCTACTAGTAGGTATCCTTGTATATGAAAATGACTTATAGGGTCCTTGTTTAGAATAGGGAATTCAAAATCATTTGAAGATGAGGCAGAATCATTGTTATTAGAACAACCAACATAGTATGGTGGGTAGGAAGGAAGTCCTTCCACTAAGAAGAATCCCTTTTTTCTAAGGTAGTTATAGTTTTTGTCCAAATGCCCTGTATTAAAATAACAATGACAATGAAACAACAAGCTTTCATAGTCAATAGGTTAAGACCAAGAGCATTCTCCTACTTATAAAATAATTTTTTCGAGTAGATTCTTGGAGTGTCAATATTCACTAAGATCTCGAAAGAATTAGTGTAGGAAAAATGATTGGTATCTTGGTGCATTTACAAAAACTCACATAGGGATTTACCAATTACTTTTAAATTGGATTCAGTCCAAAACTAAAGTTGGAAATAGGGTAGGCAAACTCAAATGGTTTTTACATTAAGAGGCTCAATGACAGGATTGAAGGTAGGGTACCATGGTTTCAAGAATAAGGGGTGGTGATTCAAGCTCCAAAATTAGTTTTGAATCTTCTCCTTATCCTTAATATGATTGAAAATAATAATAAATAATTTTTTTGCACATGGCTATACTACAAATCTACCTTTTATGAAGGGTTTTCAATGCTTCAAAATCTAGGCATGAAGAACTTGAAGTTTTGGCTAGTGATCCATGAATCCACAGATAATGCCTTTGATTGAGAAGTATTCATATGATCTAAGTACTTTCTTGGAGTATTTCTCATCAAAGATCACTACTGGATCAGGAGATACATGTTTGAGAGGTTTAGTATCTTCTCTTGGCACTATATTTTAAGAGACTACCTTAACAAGGGATTTGACACCTATCTCCTAGCTTTGAACGTCCATCATAGCTTCTAAATTCATGAAATAAAGAGCCATATTAAGAACATAGATGAAAGGGGGAGTTTTAAGGTCTGGGATCCTATCCTAGAGCTAATTATTGAAAAAATGGCTGATCTAGCTAGGGGAGCCATTTACTGCTCTAGATCTATCTTTGGTCTTCTCAGAAGAATTCACTGAAAGGGTGGAAGGGGCCTATGATCGTAGTTAGGGTTTGCTAGAAGTAGATAAGGTAGAGGAAGCCATCATTTTAGGGTTTGAGGCATTTGAAAACACCTTGCATGGGAGTGTAGTTGGGCAAACAGTTGGGAGAGACATATTATATAATATTCTATATGATAAATAATTGGACATATTAAGATCACATTATTTAAAATTATCAAACTTATAAGTTTAAAAAATTAATATGAAATATCAGGATCACATTTTTTTCTTAATGACTATATAAGTTGTTCATGGCTCTCTTTGCCTACTCATTATGTTTCTTCTTCTTTCAAAACTCTATACAAGTCTATAAGGTCATGGTTATATTTTTTCCAAATCATTATTTTATCATTAGAAGGTGCTTCATGGGAAATTACATGGATAAGTTCTGATCATAATTTACATCATACCAAGGTGGAATCTGTCCTCTGAATAAAAAATAATTGGCTATGTTATCATTTTTTATAGTATTATATTGTTTGATGGAATGTAATCATTGGCTTATTGAAAATAGAACTTTGTTAATGTTTTTTGTGCTGGATGAAATCAAATGGATTTAGATTCAAATAGGACATATTTGGATTATGTTCTTTAAAATTATCAAGCTTATAAGTTTAAAAAAGTAATAGAATGCATGGGTAAATAATGGTTTGTTGTGCCTAGATAATAAATTTATTTTTCAAATTTTTTTATACATATTTGTAGGTTCTTGATTTCATTTTTTAAAAATCCCTATCTTATCATTCTCTTGTAAAATAACATTAGGTTGTTTTCAATATGGAAAAGCTTATTGGTTTAATCATAATAATTCAAGGGACAATACCCATGCATTGTCATTTATATTCTTTGTTTTATCATTTCAAAGGAATTTTTTTATTATCATTTCTTTTGCTCAAATACTTATGTGTAGGTCTATAGGGTCATGATTTCATTTCTACCAGATCCTTGTCTTATGATTTTCATTATGGCCTACGTTTTGGGATCTCTCAAAATGCCATACATTGATATTTACATTCCTAATTTTTATTTATTATTTAGATGAATATATGATTTGTTTACAATCTTATGTGCATAACCATTTATGTAAATGGCTCAGGAAAGTCACTTCTTCTTCTCAAAGTTTTTATAGTTTTTTAGTCTCATGACATCGTTTCTATCAAAGCCTCTTCTTATCATTTTTGTGTTGGCATGCATTTAGGAATATTTATAAAATTTCATCAAATTCTTCTTAAGAAGAGAGGATTTTTTGGTATAATTTTAAGCATTTAATGCAATATGATTCCTACGTTGGCATCTTCATTATATCAAAGTCATTTTAAGGCTTTTTTTTAGTATTTTTATTTGTGTCCATAAAGATGTGAATGTGTTTCAAAGCCTCTAATTGTAGTCAACATTTGATTCAAAAGATATTGGTTGATTATTGTACAATATAATATCATATAACATTATATATAGTTATATAGATATTATATGAATATTAGTATATGGTCATATAATGTTAATATTTTTAGTGTATGTGTGTCCACACACACACACACACACACACACACACACACACACACACACACACACACACACACACACACACACACACACACACACACACACACACACACACACACACACACACACACGCACGCACACACACACACAGACGCACACATGCATGCACACACACACACACACACACACACACACACACACACACACACACACACACACACACACACACACACACACACACACACACACACACACACACACACACACACACACACACACACACACACACACACACACACACACACACACACACATGTGCGCATGCATACACACACATAATTTCATATAGTTACATAATATTATAGTTTATATAGTTATATTTAAATAATTGTAAATATAAATAGGTCATATATTGGTCACATGGAATAATCTTATGAGTTTTAAGTGCACACCAATGATTTTGATATCTTTTCTATCGATGATAAGTTTATTTTTTGAATGAGTGATGTTTTATACCCTTGCTAGATTTTAATGTGTGAAAAATGATCCATAGATTAGCATGATGTGTCATTAACCCATGAGTAAGTTTTTTATATGTGTTGTACAATTTTTTTTCAAACGAACTTAATGATATCTGATGCTACATTTTTATTTTTAGTTCTATTTGCATAATTCTATTTATTCCTTGCTCTAGAGGTATGGATTTTTTTCTTTGATCTTTTAATTTATGAGAAATAATTTAATGTTGGTTTAAATCCATTGGGAGGGAAAATTTTACATGTATGAAGTTAAATATTTGTTGAGATATTTGATTTGCATAGATTAGGGTTGTGCATTTCTATGTGTTTAAAAATACCAATATATATTTGATTTTACTTGTTGATATATTTTTTGAGATATTTGATTTATATATATAAGAATAATCACAACATAGACAAAAATACAATTTAAACAATTTTTTAAAGATATATAAAGCTATAAAGTTATCAATAAAGTACACATTAAATTTTTATCTATAAATTAAATGAATATATATATATATATATATATATATATATATAATTTAAATAATTTTTTAAAGATATATAAAGCTATAAAGTTATCAATAAAGTACACATTAAATTTTTATCTATAAATTAAATGATTATATATATATATATATATATATATATATATATATATATATATATATGATTGGTAAAAGTGGGTTTTGAAAGGTTATAAAATAAGTTTGCCTTTCTATTTTCTAAAATTCCCAGAAAGCACATCCCTCGCTTACCAGGTGAGTAATAAAAATGACATAATTCACCATGGTATGATATATCTACTGGTTCAAAAAGGTGAGCCTCTGCTGATTAAATCCATATCACTTACTGAAGACCTTCTTTTTTAGACCCCTAATAATAAAGATACTTCACACACCCCTAGATCCTATAACCCCTCAACTATTTTATACCATACACCCCTCAATATCCTACTATCCCTTTCTCTACCCTCCACCAAAAAATGCAAAACAATCTCCACCACCAAGGAGGCAACTAGTCATAAGGGCATACTAACCTTATACTTGGAGGACTCTATAGGCTAGCACAATAGAGAACTTACCATTTTTTGGACAAGCTTAATAATGTTAGGATGGCCATGATAGATCTTATCATTGACTGAAATTATTTGAAAGTGACAATTGTGAGACTCAAGAATGACTTGGATATGGTGTTGAAGATGCAAGACACCCTGCTAGAAAAGATGATTGAACCAATGGTTATCTCTAAGGAAAATCCTATTAACTAGACCACTTATCATTATAAAGGGACCCCAAAATCAATTCAAGAAAAGACCAAGCTCACCTTTAATGAAGGCCCCTAAAAATGTGCTAGGGGAAAAATTAAAAATGTTCAACTGAAGAAAACTGATTAGGAGACAGAGTAGGAGGCTACACAAGATAATACTAGCTCTAAGGAGCTATCTAGTTATAACTAAGGCATTAGTTGTGGTATTTTTGTGTTTTAGTTATCATTATGTTCATTTTTTAGTTTTTGGTTTTTGGTCTATTTTTTCTTGACTAAAGGACTTCTCTGAACTGCTACTAATCTTAAGCTTATATTTTGTTATGTATTACTTTTATTTGGACTAGTGGTTATAGGATCACTATACAACCTACTTTATCACCCTATATAATAAAATAATTAAAAAAAATTAAACTTATTTGAAATAAAATTTATTGTTATTTTTATTGGTTTATTCACTATAGCTTCAAATGCTATATTTTAAAAAACCAACAATTTATGTGAAATTTAACATATTGTGAATTTATTTAACGTGATACTTAAATATTGTTTTTAGAATTTAATAAAAAGGAAAATATGAAAAAAAATGAATCAGATAATATATTTAAGATGACATTAACAACGACACGCTTTATGGGAGAAGAAAGAATTAACAAATCATATTTTTTCATAAACATTTGCATTATAGACTACCAAATATTTCCATCAAATATAAAGCGATGGTGAAAGTTTAGTTATGGTTTTTATAATAATGATTTAAATATTTTCCAAAATTTAATATGTTTGGCCCTATATCTATAGGCTTCAACCTCTGATGAATCCAAAAAGCGTAGTACAGCTAAAACACCTAACTACAAAGACAATTCTTAACCATAAGAGTAAATTATTTTTTGATACTTTATTATTTATTAAAGAAATAAAAATGAGTATTTAAATAAATCAAAAATTTAAATAAGATTTTTTTATGCACAACAAAAAAGATAATAAAAAAGAAAAGATACAAAGAGTTAAGAAAAATTTCTATTTTTAGTAGCTACTATTTTTATAAACTTTTGTTCAAAAGATTAGATGGGGCTAGTAATTATCTATTATTATATGCATTCATAAAAAACAAGTAGTTTATTTCAAACTTAATTTCATGTTTGGTTACAAGAAAATTAGATTCTAAAAATTCTAAAATATTAAAAATAAATTAAAATGTAAATTTTGGCTGCTAGATGGTTGATTTTGGCCTCGAAAATTTGTCAAATAAATCACATGAGTTGATAGTGATACTTATGGTTACATATCTCTTTGAGATATTTATTTTGAAAAAAAGGATCAAATAAGTTCCAAAATCATTATTTATGGTCTTCACAAGATAGGATCTTGCATCATTCTCCTCGAGTTCAAAAGAACTCAACTCTTATGAGAATGTTTAGTTTAAACATATTCGATTTATCTTTGTCGATATTATTCAATTAACATTATGAAATACAAGTATAGGATTCATATTATAATGATTTTAGTTATACCAAATACTTTTTCTAGCTACCTTTCCTAATTTTCCTGACTTCTTGTCTAAAACTTGTTTTGTCTTTCTTTCTTCTTCTTTGGTACTTGTTAGATCCATTCTAATTATTATCATCCCCATTCATTATTATCTCCATTAAATTAATATAAATCAAAAACTTTAAAAAATATATAAATATCAAATGTTTGTGGTAAATTTATCTCATATGCATTTTCATTTATTTTCTTCACAATTTTTAGAGACGAATTTTATTATAATTCAAAATTTTGTGTGTTCCTTAGGTAAATTTTTTTTTATCATGTATACAAGCACTAAATCTTATTATTTAAATACATTTTTCATTTTTTTTATATCATTTGTTTCGTTATACTTGTCATTGCTTTCCTATAGTTTTCTCCTTACTTGATATTATAGTTTTTATAACTGCTCTACAAATGGCTCTGCATCATCACTAACCCACTTTGTAATTGGTAAATAAATAATATATAAAACACCCTCAATATTCATACCTTAATAAATTTATAATGGTGATTTTAACATTGATATGTTTAATGAAATTTTATAATAAAAATTGACATGTGATAATACTATTGATCTGTTAGTGTGCTCTAACTTTGTGAAGAAATATGAATATTCTTATGTGTTCTCAAGACATGTTTTAAAGTTGACTTGTATATGGTTCAATATGTTACTTGTATTGTTACATAATTCAAGGTGTGGTATGCAAATATTGGTGTATGCGCTGATGTGTAACACATTTTTATATTTAGTGCATTACAAATGTGGTACACTATATGCTTATAAGACCAATGTAGAGAGAAAGAGACTTCACCCAGTTACCAAGGTCTATCTACCCACATTTAATTTAAAAAATGCATAAATATTTTTTAAATTATGCCAAAAAGTGGATTAAGAATGGCTATTGTTTCCAAAGAGAATAAAAGGATGAAGTCACAACCACTTATAAGACTTATGACCACTACAAAGAGAATTATTTCATTTAACTAGAAAGTATAGTGTGTGTCTCAAATGAGAGAATATTTATGGTTGGTGTGTTTGAACCATGTGATTTTTTATACACATGCAATGTGTAAATTTCTATTGCAAAATATTCTTTGGTTATTGTTACTATTACATATTATTATTTTTCTTGAAAGTATATGTGGTTCACGTTGATTCTACATGAAACACTACCAAAAAGCTTATACTTGTGATTATATATGGAATTTTTTCAAAGCATACATATTACTTAACACTGTGATGGCATAGGTTTTTAGTAATAAGATTATATGTGTGTACATGGTCACTTATATGTGGAGTATGGTTGTGAATCTTGCACTTATTTAAATAGTGACTTTTTAAAAGTGTGTTCAAGATGTTCACATGACTTATTTAGGTTTCTTGAAGAGATGTTAGGATGAGGAACCTAGTGTACAAGTGAAAACACCTATGCCATTATCCATTAAGTGTGACGTTTAAACAACATTTTTCCTTGATTCTAGGGATAAGTGTAGGAAACATGTTCTAAATTACCTACACTTCATTTAACCAAGACCCATGTTTCACCATATCATCTCCAAATAGAGGATATTGATGATACCTTGGCCATATTTTCTTGGGTATTGGCCTCCATATCCCATTTACTTCAGTATCTTTAAATGAAATACCTTGGTGCGCTTGTAAAAAAAACAAAAAAAGAATATTGATGAATCAATTTATGATGAAGAATAGGGACTTTAAAAATTATCATCAATCATTTTTTCATCATCAAATGTCATGAGTAAGCATGTTTAGGCATTGATAACTAAAGTATATAGTGGTTGGAACTTTGTGTACATGGCTTCCTATCACTTCAACTATTTTTTCTTGTTAGATAACTCCTATAATAGAATATTATTTAAAATAAAACATCTATAATTTTATTTAAACAAGGCCACCAAGGATAGTATATAATAAATATTAATGTTTCACATCATGAGATATGCTAGTTATTCCATGGAAAGACTAAAGCTATTTTACTTGACTATAACATATATTAAAACTGTTGATTTTGGTGTTAGATATGTTGGATCTCATCTATAATTTCATTTTTATATTAAAAATATTTTTAAATATAAACTTCCATTTATGAGTTTTTTCCTTCTTTCTCTATTTTCCAATGATTGCAAAAAAAAGGAGCATGCATTTAAATACCGTTTTACTTGAAAAATATAACTAAAGATAGAAAGTTATGATATAATTTTCTATGATACCATTAATATCAAGCTTGGGGGAAGACCCAATGGATAACCTAATTAAACTAATTTTAAGTATTTATATGCAAAAGTGATGATAAATTAGATGGATATATTTTAAATATAATTTTTAATTGTATAACATGCAATGAAATCTAATAAGTAAATGTGTTCATTAATTACACATTATATATATGAGAGTAGAATAATGAGGCCACTTATATTGATTATAAATAATATGATAGGTAATTATTAATAAGTGTGTAATAAGAAAGGAATGTAAGATCCTATAATAAAAAATGGAAAAACATCTTGATTGATTTGTCTAGACTACTTTATCATTTGAACACATAGGAACGTAGGTTCTTGTGATTCTCAAGGATTACACATCCTTGATAATTTTCCAAATATAGATATGACTAATTAAATATGATAATGGACAATGCTTAAATTATCTATGTATTAAAATATATCATTACAAGTAAGAAATTATATCATATAGTTACAAAAGTGGACAACTATAGGAACAATTTATCTTATACTTGAGTGATAGTTCAACTTCCTTGAAAGTGTGCATGTTACACTTCCAATAAATCTAAATTACTGACATGATCAATAATATAATGTAGACTTATATAATTAAAACTAGAATTCTACATGGTGGAAGGTTATAACATATGGGTTCTAATTCATGTGTTGAGCTAGACTGATGTGTGGTATGTTGAAAAGTGATGTAAAATAATGGAAAGTGTTATGTGTATAGGTGCTTGTCAAGAGATGTTTTGAAGGCATTAATTCATGCATAGTACCATGTCACATTTGTCTTAAAATTTCATGAAAATGCAAGGATACCATATAGGTTGTATGAAAGCCACACATTATTATAGTGATACATCTTGGTGTTTTTAAAAACGAGCAAGGGTGAAAATATCTCTATGGGTGCCATATCAAAAATCTATACGAGAAACAAAATCATCCATGTAATTTTGAAATATAATCAATATGTACTTATTTCCTTATGACAACTTGGGATGAGATAATTAAGCCAAATAATTCCCAAGGAGATACCATAGATATAGAGTAAGCTATTTCTCTTGGAATGACCTAAAACTTATCAATATGATTCAATTATGAAGTATAATATATATTAGGAAATATTGTTTCTATATCTATAAGTTAACCCAACTAATATTGATGCTGATGTATTTTGATCCTCAAGAAGACTCTAAAGACCTCTGAAATGTAATTGGAAGGTTTTTAGTGATGAATTACATGAGTTATGATGTAATGAACAAGAAGAGCTATACCTTGTAGTTTGGTGCACATGTATTATAGATTATTTTGGATTTATTTTAAAAATTTCATGAATATTGGGAAACATCTAATTAATGTGTGTTGATCTGAGGTCTTAGATCATCCTAGATAAGTGTCCAAAATAGATGTTGAGCTAATGTGAAAAAGTTTCTAAAAGAAATCATGTGATTTATAGCCAATTCAATGGTTAATAGTTTAGTAGATAGGATGGATGGGATTAATAATGTCCTATAGGTTATTAAGAAGTCCTATATGTGAGTGACACATAAATCAGAGTAAATAATAACTGATACCAACAATGTGTTACTCAAAATAAGAAAGAACATATGTATTATGATTTGATGCATGTGCCACAAAATTGGATCCAACAATATGAAATATAAATTACTCTTGGAATGGTAGATCAAAATATAGGATTGAATTGATTGGATGCATGCCAAATTAAAATAAGGTAGCGTATATGCTAGGTTCAATGAGGCTAGAGTCCATAGTGGAAATCTATTATTACAACTATTTAGTAGTTTCCTATAATGATGTGATGTAGAAATTTTGTTAGAAACCTAAAAGAGAGATAATTTTATTTGTTTCTCAAGTGACCCATTCTCTTCAAAAAATTAATCATATCCTCTTTAAGTGTTGTGATCTTAGAGAACAACATATCATTTTGTGAATATAGGTTAAAATTTTCTTACATGAGTGTGATTACATCATATAAAAAATCCATTACAAGGATTAAGGTGGAAAAATACCTTGTGAAGAACCTATAAATGAATTAAAAACACTGAAAATAGTATACAAAATCCTAAAATGCTAATAATTACAAAGTTTTAAATTAATTTCCCTCAAGGACAAAATTATTGAAAATGGGGAATAGAAGAATTTTTGTTTTTATATACATAAAAATAAATCCAACTATAGATTTGAAACATGTTCAAAATATTACAAGTGTAAAAATTTCACCCTAATTAAAATTGCATGTAAAAAATTATCAATTAACAGACATGCATGCCAAATGGGTTGAGAAGGCATAAGATGTGCTATAGTGAAGTGTGTATAAATTATAATTTTTTTCTTAGATTTAGAATAGTCATGAAAATTTATGAGTTTAGAAAAAAATGGTATAGATATCCGATGCACCATTTAAAATATATAGACCACATAATAAAATGTTTTTAAGACAAGCATGAAAGTGTGATCTATAGGAGTGGAATATTTAAAGAGGGATGAGCTACATGTGGAGACCAAGTTTAAATTTTCAAAAAACCTTTGAAAAAATTTAAAAAAATAAATTTCTTAATTTTTTCCTAGAAATGAAAGAAAATTAGAATAATATTTGTATCCTCTTAAAATATTGAGAAATAACTCTCCCACATAAAATATTTCAAATGTTTTTTAAAAACTCCAAATCGTACAAACCCAAAGAGAATGTAAGTGTTTTTTTTCCAAAAATGGCCAAACTTTAATGAAAAATTATATTAAAAACCCTATAACCACTAAACTATGTGGATTTCAAATATTCTCTGCATTATAAAAAACCATGGCTAATAAAAAATAGATTTTTTTGAAAATTTCACAAATTTCAAGTCTATGTAAAACAATAGTTTCACTACATATAAATTTTATATAACCCTTTAAAAATGAAAAAGATGATAATAACATACTATGAATCCCCAAATTTGGAAAAAAACTAAAAATGCAATAATTTTTCTCAAATCACATAATTAAAAATAGATAAATTTTACCTTTCAAAATACTATAAGCTATATAAATTATATATATCTCTCAAAACTCAAAATATTTTTTGTTTCAACATGTAGCACGTTGAAAAACTGATAGAAATCGGCTCTCATGCCATAATAATCTGAAGGTGTCAAGTGTTGAACGGTTTTCATATCTTTCTGGAATATATTTTAAAACTAATTTATTTCATGCACATAAAAAATGAATAAATTTTAAAAGAAATAAAATAACTTTATAAACTAAATCAATAATTATATATAAGGGGTTTCAAGTTTTCATGCTTAAACAACATAATTTCCAATTCTCACAAGTGATATAAAAACCTATTATGACTTTTACAAGCTCATCTCATGATTTTTTCTCTAAAATCCTCTCCAATGGAAAATCAAATATATGAGGAGTATTAATATAAAAGTTATAATATCTATCCATTTTTTCTAATTGCATGAGGGAATTGTGAAATTTTATTGATCTAACAAAATGATACATTCCTATTGGCCCTTGAAAAAATTGATTTTTTATTATTTTAAAATAAATAAAACAGGAAAATAATAATTTAAGGTGTTTAAAATAAACTTTAATACACTAAAACCTATGTGTGACATAAAATATAAACCAACAATCACACCCACACATTAGGAGGAAATTACTTATATAGGCTGATGGTACTAAATATTACACTTGGGGAGTTATAGTGCATGGAGAAGTATAAATAAATGACTGAGGTTGAAAAAACACCTATCAAGACAAATGTGTGAGTGCACAAGAGAGAGTGACATAAGTATGCACCATACAAAGTTATTCAAGATAAAAAATGTTTGTAATAGGATCTAACTGTTATTCAAATGATGCATGATGAGAAGACTTCAAAAGGAAGTTTTGATGCGAAAAAAACATTAGAAAAAAAATATTTCATGATTTTAACTATGTTTCCTTGATAATGTATTTAATTTATGTTACTAAACACAATTTTTTTTTGGAAATCCACTCAAAAGAGTGATTTTGGGAATATTTTAGGTTTATGATTTTCATCCATTAATATAATAAAGGAGATAAAAATGAAAATTGTATATGATGGTGTAAAAAACATACAACAAAATGGTGTAGTCAAAATATAAATCTTATACAATGGAATGGTGAAAGATTAGGAAGACGGTATGGAATGATTCCATGGAAGTTAGGTTGAAAAATACTTTATTATTGCACTAAATTAATTCATATAAGATAAACTATGGTGGAAAATTTGGTTTGGTAAATAATAGTAATGATTTAGTTTGAAAATTATAATAAATAAAATAAGCTAAAAAAATAGAAAATGTGGCATGTGAAGTATGATAGACTAGGTTAAAATTATTACATAAGATGGATGATGAACATGTTCTAATGCATAATACTACATAAGGTATGAGGCACAAGTTTGGAAATATGGTGCATAACCTTATAATTATTTTTAATAAAAATAAAAATGTGGATGATGTCACAAGAGAAAGCAAAAACATACTCAATTAGATGAGGACGTAGATGAAAAATTGAATGTTGACATGACATATAAAGAAATATCAATACATTTCAAATGATCACTGAAGAGTTGAAGAGAATAATATCTAAGAAAATAATAAATAAGGGTGGAAAGAGAATAAAAATCATAAAGATAAGTTTGAAGCACAACAATATTTAAAAAAAATGTGCACTATAGTGTGGAGAGAGATATCATGGGTTATAGGCTATGTGGAAAAGGAGATGTGTGAGGATGGGATTAAGGATAGTGATTTTTATAAACTAAGGATATTTTCATTTTATTAAATTTTATTTGAAATATTAGGGAATTATGTATGGAGTGAGGAAAGAATGAATAAGGATTTATAATGTTAAAAAGGAAATGGTGAGAAGTATTATACATGAGGATAAAATATCCTATAATAGATTATAAATAAAATGAGGAAGTGGGATCATAAGTGAGGATGTAGATAAAGAAAATACCAACAAAAGTGAATAAGAGATAGACTGAGAGGAATATGTTATTAATGGATCCACTAATCAAATTAAAAAAGGTAATGCAAGAAGAGAAAAATATCAACTTTTTTTCATGATCCTACCTCATTGAGGGCTTAATAAATGAATGCATATAAGTTATAAACAAAATGTGAGTTGGAAGTTAGGATGGGAAAAAATAAGGAATTAATGAAGGTAATATAAAGGATATAAATCATAAGAGCACTTAAATTGTTCTATATACCATTATTTGGAAATGTGGAATAAATTGTAATGTTTCTATTCTCGCACTCCCATGAAGGAATGCTAAATATCATGGGGGTTAAGATAATTATATTACATTTTCATATTAATCAAATATTAAGACTTAAAATTAAGATGCCAATGTGTACAAGGTGTTTAAAAAGAGAACTAAGACAAACATTGTAGCCATGGTCATGGGAGTATATCAAAGTATAAAAGTTGATTACACTGTAAACGAAGGTTTTTTATGGCCAATGATTTCAAAGATCTGGTTATTTCAAGACAAATGGTAATTTTTTACCTAGGATGTGGTGTATTTGGCATAAGAATTTGTTTGACAAGGTGTAAAATTTAAGTATGTGAACTATAGTTCCAACGATCTAGTGATGACATGTGATGACACACACATGTAAGGAAACTAATTTTGGTGGGTTATAATCATTATGATGAATATTGAGGAAGTTAGAGTTATTTAAAAACAAAATTAGTTTTTTCACAAATTGGAGTAAGATGTCACATAGACAATTATGTAGAACATATTTAAAAATATTAGATAAATGAGTTATATAGGAAGAATAATTTATGATGATATGAGCATGTGCAAGAAACATTCAAGGAAGAAAATAAAATATAATTGGAAAATTTTGAACAATATTAGAGTTTTATTCAGTTATTTCTAATGGCACAATATACATTGGTGATGTTAAAAAAAAACGCTACATGGTGGCTAGTCCCTGACTTGGTATTGTAAATTGTTTATGGTTGAGTATTTATCTATAAGCATAAGAATTATAATGTGGATAATCTTGTAAGTAAATTTTTAATATTTATTTTTATAGACGTGAATTAATTAAATGTAGTCAATTGACATGCACCTAGCAGGGAGTAGATCTCTTAACTAGACAATGTGAATAAGTTTCACAATATTAATAATATTTGTAACCAATAAATGAGCCATCATACCTAATTATAATTTTAATAATAGTGGACCAAATAATTTATTAAGAACTAATAATTTTGTTATATATCATATAAAATATATTATCATTTGTATTACAAATGCCTTCAAAGTAATAACAGACTATTTTAACAATTTTGGGAATATTGGTGTATTATTCCTAATTTAGTTAAAGGGTTTGAGTAGTAAAATCGGTAAATAAATAGATAATAATTAAGATACTAATTTGTGTAAATTAATTACAGTTCAAACTTTTCTAAAAATAATAATAAGGAGAATAAAACAAAACTTATCTGGAAACTGATTGATCCGACTGAGACGAAAGCTGGAATTCACTGTGCAAGACTGAGAAACTGTTACAAACTAAGATTTGAACTTCATTTTGTGATTATAAAATATCACCAAAATTAGAGAGTAGTGGCACTGATGCTATAGTCTACCTCCATCAATGTTATCCTAAGGATTTGAGCTTTCTGAGTTTTTTTTGCTATGTCTGTGTGACCCTGTCTGTGAAGTTTTTTCAGCTAGAAGTCTATATAGCTCCCTGTAGAGAAGATTATTTATTTAAACCCTATCTTCCATTATTATTTGATCAATTTTGAGAAAGAAAGGGAGGGGGTAGTGTGTGTAATATGAAATAGATGTGCTTCACACCTTATGTGTGGGCACGCTACCTATATAACAATACTCTGAAGAGGGATAAATCCATATGTAATTCTTCCCACTTGATGTGCTTTGTGAAATTGTGTATATGAAGATGTAGAGTGTTAAACTAGATGTTATTGAGGTGTATAAGTACTATGTAAGGACTTGAATGATCTTGTAAGTGTGTTGGATGGCTGTATGTATAGAATAGGCTAAGATTGCTTGAGTAGTCTTGCTTATATTCTTATTTGCTTAGTGATATTTGCCCACACTTTCCAAATGATATTTTAATGGGATTTTATAGGGATCTATTGGTCATGGGTTGAATTTAATCACATTAGGCTGAAAAGGATAGGGATGTGGAATTGGAAAAAAATGATCATTAGGGCCAAAAATGGGCTTATACAATAGTACTAAAAGTAAATAGTAGTGGCACCGATACTATAGTCCAAATGTGGTGCTATTATCTTGAGTAAATGGGACCTAGGGGGATTGATTTATCTTGGAAAGAGTAGTTTGGGTGAGTTGGTACCAAGTATGGAAGGATAAGAATGAATGAGAATCAGTGAAAATAAGCCTAAGAGGGTCATGAAAGCAAGCACAAGGGACCTAAGGGTTGGGTGTCATTAGCCACACTCAAGTTACCATTTTTTTCATTTTATATGACTACATTTCTCTCCCCTTTATTCTAGTGATGCAACAAAGTAAAATAATAGAATAAAGTAAAAATAGAAATTGTACCTAAACTTACTTGTAAGGGTGAAGCTCATGAATCTATATGATGCTGGGTGTGCATAGAGAGAGAAAATTATGAAGTATGAATTTGTAATGAAAATAAATAGTAGATCAATTATTACTAGATATGCTATATCTAAAATAAGAATGTACAAAGATAGGTAAGAGAGATAGGAAGATAAATGAATGAATACACCTCACTAGGTATGCAGACCAATACAAAACCTATTGTGATGCTGAATGATGCTAAGTAATGTTATACCAAGAGTAATATTATGAATAAAGCTAAGTGCTCAATTCCCTGAGAGTGGATCAAGATTGAAAATGTTGTCCCTTTGGCTCCATCATCACCCACTAAGTGAAGCTAGGTGATCATGCATGTGTTGATCAATGTTTGGACTATGTGTCCAATCCCTCTGAATAGGTGGCTCAAGAATATAAAGGCTAGCTATTCCTTTGGCCCCATCTTTGACCTGTGAAGTGAATCTATGAATTGATATTGGTATGAAATATATATCACATGAGATGGATTTTGAATCCCATTAATGTATTATGACATGATAATGTTAGCATGGATATTCGAATGTATCCTAGAAACTAGGCCACTCTTGGCCACTCTGAAAGATGGAGATTAGGCTTATATGAAATCCACTCCAAACTGGTGCACTAGGCTTGTATGAAATCCACTTGGGAACTCAATAAGTTAGGCTTGTATGAAATCCATTCTAAAATGATACTAGCCATCTACAGATGGAATAAGGCACACAATTTCTAAGAATGCTTGGGTAATGCTAAACTCAAACAAAACAAAACAAATGTGTTGTACACATTGCCCCTAATCACTAGTGTTTGAAACATGGATTCTAATTTGGAAGTTGTACCAACTTTCCTATCTTAAACTAGAATCGAGAGTCATCATGCCATGCATGATGCCCACTATATCTAGATTATTTGAGCAAAACTAGATGGAAACTATTGAATCTAGTTTGAATTATAGATGATAAAATTAAAATTGAGCTTACCTTTCTATCAATTTCTAAAAAATCTAGTTTTTTTGTTATTTAGATAGGAGCATCAAAAGTGGGCACTAATGGCATCAGTGCTATTATCCAAGTTAGACGCTATTGTTGAGGGCCAAATTTGATGTCTATTTTATGTTCTTGACTATTTACCTGGTTTATTCTAACTATTTTGATGTCTAGTTGCTGTTCTGGGTGTTTTAAAAATTATTATTTTAATCGTTGAGAACTTTAATCTCTGTGATAAAATCCCTATTTGTTTCCCCCTCTTTTGAGGGTAGGAATGAAGACCCTGCAATGAATTTCCTCATAAGAAAGATCCCTGCAAGTGTGTTATGCTACAAAGATACATGATATAGTAATGATAATTGACAAGATATAACATGATTTATATTGAGAGATTTTTAGATCAATAAGGCTATGCTTAGATGGATATAACAATGTAATAACATGTGCAATGTACTAAATTGAAAATTAAAGTATAGTTAGTTTTTAGTTTTTAGTTGGAGGGATGGAGCATGATGTCCATCATGGCATCCAAGAAAGCAAGATAAATGCATGATATGAATCATGGCATTACAAAAAAATGAGAAACAAACAAGAAACAAGCATACAAGGCAAGAAGAAAGAAGCATATAAGGGTGGCTAAGGGGCCAAGTAAACAATAGACATGGGCACATGTAACTCAAACTAAAAATTAATCATACACATATAATTAAAACAAGAAAAATTAGCGTGGAAGCCACAATCATATAGAGGAGTACAAGAAAAAGACATTGGCAAATGTCTTAAGTCACACACATGAATAGAAGCAAAGGACATTCACAAATGTCCTAAGGTACATATAGGAGGTAAATAGGAACTGAGAAATTCAAATAATCTAGCTATGCTAAGCAAGAAAAGAAAGCATGTAATAAATAAAAATACAATCATATCTAACTAAACAAAGAAAAAAGTGAATATATGCAAAACATGTTTATTTCAAGATTAGTATATGTTAGGAAATACACAAGTGATATATACTAGTGAGTGTTGATAGAGGAATCTGTGTAAGCTAGTAAGTAATGTACATCAACATGATAACTAGAGTGTGTGGTGTAGGAATGACATAGCTTAGATGGTCTAGTCATTTGGTAGATGCCCCGAATGGGTATGTATATCAATGTATGTCTTGATGTAAAAGTAGGATGCCCCCTTAATGGGTAGAGTGAAGCAATCAAAGAGTTGGATGGCACTGTACACACTTAAAGGAGATCAAGGGAATCATGGTAATGTAGATAAAATTGACAAATAATAACATATAATATTAAATGTAAGTCTAACATATAGAAGAAATGTAAAGCATGGATAATACATACAATCAAAATCTTTTTGTGTTTTTGAATTTTTTGAATGTTTTTGTATTTTGAAATGTTATATTGTTTTTGGATTTTTGAGATTTTGTATTTTTTTTGGATTTTTAGTTATATTGAGCTATGTACAATAAATCATGAGAAGATTATGTACATTAAATTAAAAAGGACTATGTACAAGAGAGTAAAAGGAAACTATGTACAAGTAAGGCTGAGAAGAGATGATATTAATCGATGAGTCTCATGGGATACTCCATATCATGGTGTCTTGTATCGAAAAAAGGAATCATGTGTGATTATGAAGCATGAGGGAATTGCTATGAATATGACTTTGAATACTTGGATTCATTATCGGTATCTTAGAAATCATAATAACCTATATTTTTCCACTCATCATTATCATCTTGATTTTGAACCAATGGAATGCTAGTGTTGACTTTTGTTCTATCTGAATCTTTTCATTTGATGAACTATGTCTATGAATGATTTGACTTAAGATGTTTAATAAATCCCAAACCTTGGTGAAAAATATTATCAACTGCTAGAATAGGAGTTGTGATTCCTTGAGCCTATTTGCCCAACCCTTGACCTTGATAATCAAAATATTGTAGATATTTTAGACCAAACCCATACTACTTTGAAAGTTGAGCCTCATTTTGGAGAGGTAGATTTGCATATTTTTTGTGCTTTACCTATGCTTGTGGTAATTTTTATTGATCTGATTTTGATTTTTGATCTTTTTGTTGTTCTAAGTTAAGCTTTGGTATCCACTTTTGTACTATTTCTAAATTTGAATTTAATCCTTTGTATCCACTTTAGTTGCTTCTATTTGAACATGCAAGCACATATATAGAAGAGGGTTGAAAGAAGCTATAGGCTGAGTTTATGCATCAGGAATAATAGTATATGATGCCTCACCTTTTGGAGAGGTGATCACATGGACCTAGTTAGAGACAAAGTAGCTATCACCCTCTTGAGGGAGAAGAAGAGAATGGATTTCTTTCCTCTACATGAAATATGAAATTGAAACAAGAGTAGCCAAGGAGGCATATACATCTAGGTAGAAACTATATATATGAGCTAAAATTCACGTAAGTAGAGTTATAAGCTATATAGCAATATGATTATAGAGAACATTCCACATGAGATATAGCAAACAAGGGATAGAGAGTATGCAACTGTGCATTGATACATAAAGAACTTTGACTTGTGACATAATATTTCTAACATGTTTTAAAATAGAGTTGGACATTATTCCTCATGAGAGATAAAGAGTATGCAAAATAAATATTTAAATCTTGTGCATGTTTAGCAAAAAAATTGTAATATAATTCCTTATTATGAAAATTAGGCATAAAAGAGAAAGTATGAAACTTTGCATTAACATATGGTAAACTTCATCATTCATGTACATGATAAGATTAGTGATGGTCTCCATATTTTTTGCAATAAATGTAATAAAAATTTGTAAATAAGTGATCCATTTTTGAAATCTAATTTTAGAATGTAAGGTGATATCTCAAAAGCAATAGGACCTAGTGTATGCAAATAAGGTTTAAAAGATGATTATTTTGAAAATTACTATGAAAATTTGATATTTAAAGTAAACTTTGGAGTGAATATATGTGAGTAAAAAATCAAAAATTTATTGGAAAATTTGTGATTTAACAGGACCTAGTATATGCAATTAGTGTTTTGAAAAATAATTATTTTTAAAAATTACTTTTGAATTTTGAAATTTGAAGTGTATTTATAATTTAAATAAGCTAGTAAAAAATCAGAAAATTATTAAAAAATTACTAGGAAAATATTGGGACCTAATATGGGTAACTAGGGTTTGAAAAAAAATTATTTTAAAATTACTACAAAATTTTAAAATTTAATGTTAATTTCTGATTTTATTATGTAGGTAAAAAATCATAAAAATATATGAAAAATTAGTAGAAAAATTACCTTATTATTTCTAGGGTTTTTATGTGCAAATGAAGTAAGTCAGGCTCACCAAATATTTTAATAATTTTAAGAATATTAGTGTATAATTCTTAATTTAGGTAAAGGGTCTAAGTAATAAAATTAGTAAATAAATAGACAATAATTAAGCTATCGATTTGTGTAAATTAATTTCAATTTAAACTTTTGTAAAAAAAATAATAAGAAGAAATAAATAAAATTTAGCTAGAAACTGATTGATTCGACTAAGACAGAAGCTAGAATTCACTATGCAGGATTGAGACACTATCACAAACTAAGATCTAAACTTAATTTTGTGATTGGATAGGAGTGCTGAAATTGAATAGTAGTGGTAGCAATGCTATAGTCCACCTTTACCACTGTCATCTTGAGGATTTGATATTTTTGGATTTTGTTTGCTATGTCTGTGTGACCCTATCTACGAAGTTTCATTGGTTAGAAGTCTATATAGCTCCTTATAGAGTAGATTCTTTCTTCAAACCCTATCTTTCATTGTGCTTTGATCAATTTTGATTAAGAAGGGGGGGGAGTGTGTGTAAAATGCACTAGATGTGCTTCACACCCTATATGTGGGCACACTACCTATATAGCAATACTTTGAAGAGGGATCAAATCATATGTAGCTCTCCCCATTTGATGTGATTTGTGAAATCATGTATATGAAGATGTAGAATGCTAAACTGATTGTTCTTGAGGTGGCTAGGGACTAGTGTAAGGACTTGAATGAGCTTGTAAGTATGTTAGTTGACTATATATAGAGAATATGGAAGATTGCTTGAGTAGTCTTGCTTGTATTCTTACTTGCTTAGTGATATTTGTTCACCCTTTTCAAATGATCTTTGATTGGGATTTTATAGGGATCTATTGGTCATGGGTTGAATGTACTCACGTTAGACCGACAAGGATAAGGATGGGGAATTAGAAGAGGTTTATTGTTGGGGCTAAAATGGGCTTGAACAATAGTGCTGAAAGTGAATAGTAGTAGCACCAGTGGTATAGTCCAAATGTGGCACTACTATCCTAAGAAGATGGGAGCTAGGGGGATTGATTTGTCTTGGAAAGAGTAGTCTAGTTGAGCTGGGACCAAGTCTAGAAGGCTATGGATGACTAGGAATCAATGAAAATAAGCCTAAGATGGTCATGAAAGAAAACATGAGGGACCTAAGGGTTGGGTGTCATTATCCATGCTCAAGTTATCAATTTTTGCATTTTATATGACTACATAAGCACATGTATTCCAAATGTAAAAGATAAGCACTTATAACCTAAACGATATTTAGGTTTTTAACACTAAATGAGATAAACATACCAAGATTTATCACAGATGATATGCATCCAAGATAACTCACACTTGAAAATGTAAATGATGTTTAAAATTAGAACTTTGCATGGTTTTTTTTGGGTTCTTTGACAAGATTATATGAAGATATGAGTGGACCATAACTATATGAATGCTGGTTGAGGATGACAAAGAGATAATTCAAGTTTGATTCCATTGATTATGATAATTAAAAATGGCTTGGGTTTAGTCAAACTTAAGTGTATCTTTAAATGTGCCCAAATCATTAGTGGAGAGAACCTTCTTTTGTACTTATTCCCCATCCATCCATTTAGAGAACCCATAAGTCTGAGATGTTCTAGAGATGAAAGTTATGAGAACCCATAAGGTATAGACTATAGATTTTCATAATAATTAATGTGTAATTTTTTTAGGGAACTCAACCTAAAATTATTATTTCATGGTTCTTTAATATCAATGTTTTTAATATATAGTATTTGAAGGTTTTTAAGAGTAGTGATAGAGTTGGGGAGTCTATTGATGAAGGAACCAACTAACCTGAGGCAAACCAAATGCTTAAAACTTCTTAGGACTTTTTTCAAGGAATCAACCATGGTAATTGATGATAAATCTAACACCCTAAAAGAGATCATATTATTAATCACATGTTATAAAATTTAATGCAACTATCTATTTTCATGCATAACTAGGAGTGGGTATAAGAATATCTAAATGTGTATAAAAAATTATTCAAACCATTATCCATCCATGAAATTCTAGTGTGTACGAAACAGTCATCAACTTGAAAATATTTTAGTCTTCTACCTCCATGAAAGTATAATTTATCTTCTTTCTTAGCAATTTATGTGCTAATTAATGAAAAATGTCATGCATCATAAACAAGATCACATTTCCTTTAGAATTATTGAGAATTAGTTCAATAAGGAATAGTTGTTTGAAAAATTTAATCAATTCATAATGTAATTGTTATATATAATAACAAAGTTGCCTAGATCTCTAAGGGTGATGTTTACCATTTAAACCATTTTTAGAAGATTCTTTACTAGCCATGATGCAATGTATGCTCCAGTGCCTATCACATGCACTAAATTTACACCATTGTTACCTTATATATATTTTATTTTTGGTTAGTCTTGGTGGATTAATTAAGATTGCTGCTAATGGTAAAAGCCATCTAAAATTGTACTTTCCAGTGTAGGGGGTATGATCGTTAAAATGCATTTTTTTAACCCAATCCATGGTCATTCATTTCCAAATGAAAACTCCATAGTATAATTTGTTGATGCCACTATGTATATATTTTTGAGGATTTATATTTAAAATGATAATATTAAAAAATGTAATGAATTAATTTCAAATGTATAGCACTTATAGTTGTATTGAAGTTAGAGGAATATTCCTCAATAATAGTTATGGAATATTTAAATATTCATATGTAAAATTTTAGGAAAAACTTTGCACTTTTATTGTAATATATAATTTCAAGTTATTTGATTGGATGAAGAAAAACTAAGTATAAAAAAAGTGATTCCATTATTTCCCTACCTTAGTATGGACTAATAAATGGTTAAAGGAATATAAGGATTAAATGAGTTCAGATAATTTACCTATGTATTTAATGTGTGTTTTTTTTAATTCCACACTTATTTGAAATAAATAATTACAAATTCCACCATCATATCACAACATGATTTCAGTAATTTGCAGATTGACACACATGTTATGAGTTAAAAATAAAATATTAGAGCCACAAATTAGGTGTGAATATGAGAACTTAAAAAATGAAATTATCCAAATCAAACCACCATTATTTTTATGAAAATAAGTAAATATGACTACAACATCACATGTGAGATGAGGGACCAGACACAATTTGGGATAACACTAAATAAATAATCACAAATGATGCCATTGGGAATTGATGGAGTTATGGATAAAATAATAAAAGAATATAAAATGAAGAAACTATAATATAAAATAAGAATTTCAAGGTAAAGGAAAGGTTAAGATGATAGAGGAAGACTCAACAAAAAAATTACATCAATAAAGAATAATGTTTTAATGTGCAGGATCATGTGTTACATGAAGGTCATCACAACAAAACAAAGATATGTAGATTATAGTACATTTGGAAATAAGTAATAAAGCCACATATAATACAATGGATACCTTACCTTATATTGATTCATAGAAAAAAAAAAAGTGTAGGATTCATTTAGCTGTGACGAGACCTAATTAGTGGATGATATTTGTAAATCAATTGAAAAAATTTAATATAGAGACATACTCTTATACAATACTATGATTTCATAAATAATAGATTAGTTCTTACTCAACTAGACTTATCTCCTAAATATCCTCACTCTCACTAACATATTTGAGTGAGTGATAACACTCGTACATACATTTTTATATATCTTATGTGGTATTAGGTCTACATAGGAATATTTTAATAGTGGAATCACACAAGCTCCTAGTTTGGTTATTCTGATTGGTCCAATCTGATCATGCACAAGTTTTCCAATAGTTTGTCAATACTTATAGAGGGTGAATGATGTGAAAATGACTATGGAAACAAATGTGAGAAAGGAAACAAGTGAACAAGTAGGATATTTAAAAGCAAAAACACTAAAAGAGATAAACACAAAGGAGACACCATGCATGGAAGTGAACACACAAAAAAGTGGTAGAGTAAGCATTAATTCATGTCAAAAACTCAAATATTAAACAAAAAAATAAATGTATTTGTGTTTAAAAAAAGGTGTTTTTCATAGCAAGAAAATATTTCACAAGAAGATGTAAAAAGTATGGAGGTAACAATTGATGTGTGATATGAAATGAAAAATGTAGAGGATATTAAGTAATAAGAATTGTAGGAGTTAGATGGAATGATGGTGATTGATATAAAGGACTATGTTTAGTAAATAAGTCCTAATTTATACATTATATTACCATGTTTTACATGGGGCATGATTTTATGTGATTTTTTTGACGATAGATTAGAGAAAAGCTCAAAGCTTTTTGAGATACCCATATGGTGTCTGCTGAATTTGAAATCCTTGAAGAAACAAATTAGAGGAGAAGGGAGAAGAGGAAAAAAATGATGATAAGGAAAATTTAGAAATTAATGTGGTTGAACTCAATCCCATGTCAACAAAAGAGGAAGGAATGAAATTGGAAAATATATTTTTAGAGATGATAAATATGGGTTTGATACGAAATACAAATGTAAATAATTTTTCTCAAGGAAATGAAGAAATATAATAGGATCTAACACACTAAAAATATTGAGTTCAAAATTTGGATAAAAAGGTAGAAAATGAACACGCACAAGTTTATATTTAGTTTTATGTTATTCGGAAATCACCTCTAAAAAACATATAACTACTATTTTCTTATTGCATGTGACATCAACACTAGAGAAAAATATTGAATGGGAAATACTAAATTAAAAAAAAATTCAATAAATCAAAAGTGAGTTTAAATATGTTTCTAACACAATGTCAAGTTCCATTAATTAATTATAGTAAAAGAAGAGGGATGTTGAAAATATTTAACTAGATTCAATTATATAGATGAGCTAATATATGAAAGGTTGAATGGATAATATTCCATCCATACATATTTAATGGTTCCCATTGAGGATGAAATAAATAATATGGATATGTTAAAATAATTGATCAAGTTTCAAACATTAAAGATATAAATAGATGGGGTGCATGAGAAATCATATGTAGTTTTCATAGGGATTATAGAGAGATTTTTGGTTGATGAAGTGCCCATGTGAATGAACTACTAGAGAATAAAAATTTAAATAGATACCATAATTTATACATAAAAAATTAATCAAGAGAATGTAGATGTATTGATAAATTATATGAATGAAATATAAGAGTTGCTACCTAAAATTAATGCAAAAACTAATTTTTAGGTTCATATTTTTAAATATTTTAAAGAACAATTTATTGAAGTGTTGGTTATACTTGAGAGCTATCTATCACTAGCCAAATATAATAATAACTTGAATAGGGAAAAATAGGAAATGTAGCATGGGTGAATTTTGACCCTACAATTATACTTGATTAAAGTTTACATGTATTCTAAAGATTTGCATTGGAGAGTCACATTGAAAAGTCTTGAATACTTGAAAATGTACAATATTTTCAAGATACATGTGTGCATGAATAAAAAACTAACACATGGTTCATGTTGCACAATGCACATAAATCATAAGATAAATGACATATGAAAATGAGATAAGTAATGGTCCATGTGTGATAGAATTTTTTCTATGATATCCAAAAATAATGAGATAAATGATATATGAAAATTATATTAAATAGATGTCTAATCATGCTCACGTCCCATTTTTTTTAGGCATATTTGAAATATTTGTACATATTTTCATGTTGAAACAAGAATCATAGAAACTAGGAGATAAAACCATGAATTTTGAAAGTAGAATAAACAGAAGGGATTTGAAAAATTTCCAACATGTGTTGATGTAAATTATGTGCTAAATATTATGGTAAGTCCATGTATGAGTAAACTTCCAACATTATATATGTGAATAGTTATAAAATGAAAATTATTATACATACTCATGTCATTAAATATACATATTACAAAGCATATAATCACATGTATGAGAATTATAGTACATAAAATAAATATTTTGCATGAATAATAGTGTTGTGTAAATTGAAATTGATTATATTATCAAAACATTGGATGTAATAAGGATCTATTTTCTCACTTTTTTTAGTTGTGTCAAAATGCTATAAGATTCAATCAAATGGCTTAGGATAGTAATGGAAGCCAATATTTATTGTTCCTAGTCAATATTATCTATGATATGAAATGCAATTTGGTTTGTTTAGACTATGAAAATAACATGATAAATAGAAAAATTTGGAAGCATAGGTCATTATTTTGGATGGTTTAGATCTAGGAATTATAAAGGAAGTGTCAAAAGGCTAAAAAGACACAACTAGCCAAAGTCTAGAAGACTAATCAAATTGATCACATGTAAGAAGTGGAAGAATATTATGATGAATAAATAAAGAAGATATGTGTAGGAAACTTTTTATACCAACCAAGGATCACACTGATGTGATTCCCACATGTATGTTTTGTGTCATTCGAAGAATCATACCAATATTATGCATAATCAGGATCATAATCATTAATTTAGTCATCATCTTGATCGATAATTGATTTTTTAGGTTTATATTTAAATAATGATATGCCACTCTAATCATATATTATATATGTATATGAAAACCCAACTACACCATATATTGGAGTTATCTTATTGATTTTTTCTTGCTTCAATACAAGGAAGATAATGAGTTTTTACTTTGAATTATTGACTTGAGTATGCAAACATAACTTTGAATTTATCTTGTTCCTATATGCATGAATTAGATTAGTATTTGAATCCATAGAAAACATATTTTTAACATTAAAATTTTTGAGAACATATTCCTTTTAAACTTTGTTCATGAGAAACATTTTCATAAACATGTTTTCTATCTTATCTTGATTTTGTTTTTGACATATTTTTTTGTGAATGTTCTTTGAGTAACTTCTCCTTTTCAATTCTTTCCCCTTTGTAAAATTTATGTTTGTAGCCTTTATTTTTCATCTTGTTCCTTTTATAATCATTCTTACTCTAATTTTTTCATTTGTTCTAGTTTCACTTATTCTTTAAGTGATGCAATCATAGTGTGAGTAAGTTTCTTAATTTATTTATCTCCTATAAGTTCACCAATATTAATGATAATTTGTATTTTTTAATTAAAAGATAAACAATTTTCTTTATTATGCCCATTCATTCTACAATATACACAACAATATTTTGATCTCATTAAAGGATGCATAAGAGGTAATGTGTTCAACTTGTTTCAAAAAATTTATCTTCAAATATTACTTGAACTCTCTTTATCATTTTTATTATAATTTTTGAATTAATAGTTGTATATATGTTTATTATAAAAAATACTTGACATGATTTTTTTTGAGTCACAAAATAGCTTGATGTAGATGTAGATATATGATTAACACTAGCATGCTCTAGATTTGACATGTATATATTATTATTATCAAAGGCTGTTGTCATTGAACTTTTTTTAAAATTTTGAACTCTTATATGAATGCTATCGCAATGATTATTTGATCTTAATTGGATTCAAAAGAACAAGCCTTAGGTACTTATGATTAAGTATAAAAACAAAAACCATCAATAAAATGTGTGGTAATTGGATGGGTTTTAGGAAGGAAATGTTGAATTAATTCATGATGTAATGGCCTATGTATTCAAGTGTTAACAACATGGAACACATAATCCAATATAAACCATGAGTTAATAATGGGGTGGAATGGTGGTTTTGACATCCTTGAGGCATAGGAGGAGGAATAATTAAAAGGTATTAGAAGTTTTCATTATTTTTTTGATCCTTATTGGATTTGATTTATTTTATAATGTGAACATTAATTATATTTATTATTAGGAGAAGACAACATGTAATGAAAACTAGGAAAGGTTGAAGTAAAAAATGTTCATCCATTATAACCATGTATTCTTTTTAGATTATAAAGAAAACAACAAAAATTTGAAATTTATGTCTTATAAAAAGGTTTTTTTTTGTGTATGAAGATTAGTAGATTAAATTGGAATCTA
>JARHVA010001218.1:1122500-1140000 GCA_037957365.1 Torreya grandis | reverse complement strand
CACTCCAACATCTCTTAAACATCTTTTTTATGTATTACACTATGTGGGAGAATAGTAAATACACCTATTATTCACCACACAAACAAACAAGTGATGAAAATAGAAAAAATATATATACACCACTATAGCAAGAAGCACCCCTTCATTAGTGGCTAATGAGAGGCATAGAAAGCCTCCATCCTCTAGTGTCATCCAGCCTCCAATTATTTAAGATGATTACTCAACTGATGAATATTTGAAGCTCATATACATGTCACTTTGAATGGAATTCCCACACCCCCACTCCCACCCCCCTCCCCACAAAATTGACATATTTGACATTTGACTTAGGACATTGCATGCAAGCAGTAATATGTCTTTTACAAACATTTATTTTTTATTTTGACAGTTTGAATTTTTATGACATAAAAACAATCTAAACCTTGAGTCATTTTAATGGCACACTTTAAAATCGACTTGAAGACTTTTAACTTATGACTCATAATCAAAATTTAATTAAAGATTGGATTTGACAAACTAAATAACACTATTGGCATAAAAATGATTACGAATTTAGACTTGACACTTTTGAGATTTTTTTGACATATTTTTGACATTAAAAAATGATTCAAATATACTAATAACTAAATACTTTTTATATTCAAATATGACTATTGACTTCTAATAAATTATAAGAATATGAAAATAATTAAATACTATACTAAACAGAAAAAAGATGCAACTTTCTCTTTCTCTTATAAACAAGAAAGTAATATTTAATTATTTTCCTAAGTATGAAATACAATTCCAATCCTTACAAGTATTTTAACTAATATGGATTTCTAATACTAATCATATTTAACAACCTAATAGACTGATAAAAAGAATAGATTCTCTGACCTGAAGATTGCAAAATCATTATCAACTTCACTTGCCAACTATATTTGCCAACAATCCTTGGATGGCATGGAATGTATCTAGCTTGATATTTTCTGATCTTGAGGGAGGAAGTTATGGAGGGATACATTTAGATTCCAAGAAATAAGTAATCAGGTTTAATTTGATCCAAATCAAACAAAAAAAATTTCATGTGAAAGGTACAATGAGTGGATTGCAAATACTTAAATCTAAATGCAGAAGTTGAGTGTAGGAGGAGATCATAAAATAAATTGAGCATAGTCCTGGTTGGGTTTTGTTGTGAATTCAATTATCTTTCTTGATATGATGTAAAACACCTTAAATATGCACCAAAAATATCTCCACAAAAGCTGAACTTGTTACACGTAATGAGGAACACATGCAGAGTGTGGAAAAATGGTATTCTATGAACCATATCTATGATTGAAAATATAACGTTGAAAAATTGTGGGTAGTGAAATGAGCATGGAGGAGAAATATGATAGCATGATGATGTATTTGATGATAGAAGTTAAATGTATGACTTGAATCCATGTGCTTGGAAATGAAACTTACAGGCCGTAGAAGAGATCACACACTTTAAACACACTAAAATAAATAGTGGATTTGAATACATTATTTTTCTATTGCTATAAATTCCAAAACCAAATGCAATGTAGATTCTTCATTAACTAGGATAACATAAAAACATGGGTCTACCCCTTGATGATTCTTATGCTACCATTTTTCATTGACCTTGAATGACCCACTCTAATACCAAATAATAGATCTAGTTTAGATCTACATAAATAGAATACAAAAAATTGAGATGAACACAGAGAGAAATATTTAACACACCATAATAATCTTCTGCATATATTTTATTCACATGCTCTGATTATAAATCCATATGGGTGTTACATATTTATAGGAACATCATTCCTATATTCATGGAGATTATCTCTCCATTAATGTCTCACTCATAATCCCTATGATTATGCAAACTCTATGATATATTGTTGTAACTCTCAACAATATATCTAAACAAATAATATAATCTAATTTATATTCATAATATTATTTATAACAATATTCTAATAACTAATTACTAACCAAATATATCTAACAAACTAACTATACGTAATAATGAATTATTACTCTCATAATTATTCATATTATGACATACAAACTAATATGAAGACTAATTATTCCCTAAAAATCCTAGCTTTCCCTAAGGTTTAAACTTTCTAGACTTTCAAATCACTGCATTTATGTTTTCTAGATTTCATTTTCTATGGGTGTGGCATAGGAAATGTTTTCCTCCTTACACTAGCCTTTTTTCTTCCAATTTTGGGTGTGTTTGGATTTATAATATTAAAAATGAGTCCATATGGTGAAGATCCTAAAAGGCCTCATCCATTATATTTCATATTCAATCTTCCTAGAAATTAATATATTGTTTATGAGGATCTAATAGCTAATAAGAACAATGATAATAATTCTTATTTTTCTTGTAATTTTGTTAATTAATGGCAAAATTATCATGTTAATATAAATGAAAATACTATTAATTATATAAATAATATTATCACTACTCATGATTATGAATATGATAATTATTCCCAAAAATTATAAAGTGAGTGTGAGGAGCCTAGATCTCATATTTTTCCCATGTTACTTGATTTACATTCCATTGATACATTATTTAAGAAAAAACCTATTTTTAATTTAATATTTGTTTGTTCATTGCATAAAATTCAATCTTATAACATGGAAAGACATGAAAATAAAAAGAATAATATTATTCAAAATGTTTATCATAGTCATCTTCCATACATATAATCTTTACATGACGTGTATGTAAAAAACATGAATCTCTTTCAAAAAATGATGTAAATGTTGAGTATCTTAGTTTTTTAATCAAATGTTGATAATGTTAAAAAATTGAAGACTATTTTACTTTTTTATAAAATGCAAAAAATTGAATATGCTTCTCTCTATTAAAACTTCAATGATAAAATTGTGTGCTAATATTCACTCCCTCTCCTTTTAGAAGAGAACCTAAAAATGATAACAATAATCAAACTAGAATACATGATGCAAGTGAAAGTGAATACAATGATTATGATAATTTTGATTTGAAGGACAATGATTACAATTTACATAGTGATGAATAAGAATAATTTCATACAATAATTTCTCCCTGTAATTCTTTGATGCATAATGAACAACAAAGTGAAATTTCATTAATCTCATGTAATGAAGACTCAAGTAGGCTAAAATAGTAGTCATATATGAAAATTGAGATCATATGAAATATTTATTTAAATAAGATTATTACCTATTTTTGTGATGTTAAATATGATATAATTACTTCTTTAGATATATAAAGTACTATGAATGATGCCAATTTAGAATGCAATGATAGTTGTCATGAGGCCATTATCCTTATGTTTCATATAGGTGGAACATTAAAATAAATAAGTGAACATTACCATATTATAATCATTACCTCTAGTCACATTTTATAATTAATGAACATTTTTGGATGTCTTAAATATAGATTACAATCCTAAATTTACAAATATTCTCATATCATGAGAGTATTCATGATAATATCCTAGAAGGTCAACCTCTTACAAGAAATGTGTTTGACTATCCCTACCCAACAAAATTTATCATACCTAAAATTTCTTTATTTTTTGGTAAATATGACCCTTCCACCCATATAAGCCAATATGTATATGCCTTTAGTCATTGTTCTAATTATGGTGCTTACTTCTATAGGATTTTCATATAAGTTTAACACAAACAACTAGTGATTAGTTTTATAGTCTCCTTGATGGTTCCTTTCCCAATTTCAAAAATCAATAAAACATATTCATATTATATTTTCACAATTATGATGTGTCTAAATACACATTAGAATAGTTTTAAGTCTTAAATCAACAAAATTATGATTCTATTCGAGATTATGCTATAATATTCAAGGATGGATTATATTATTTGACATATCAACCCTTAGACTTGGAATTGAAATTCATATTTAGTAGGGTTCTTATTCTCCACTTAAAAAATATATTTCCATAGGTGTTATAGTTCATTTGATAGCATGCATATGGATGTGCATTAGTATGCATGTGAGATAATGAATGACAACATAGAAATAAAGGCATCCCTATTAAAAGGCAAAATATTTTTAATAGTTCTTACAAAGTGAAAAACACAACCCAAGATGTTCTTAAGTCATATACAAGTATGCATAATAATGTAAAAATAGTAAAATTACTACATAAATGAAAGGAATAAACATATCATGTATATCCTATAGTTAAAATATCTACTTCTACTAAGAGACAACCATTTCAGTTTGATTGAACTAAGGATCCACCACATGAAATATTGAATGTATTATTGGATAATAAGTTGATTACTCTTCCTCCAATATACTATAATCCACCACATAGATTTGAAAATATATAAGGACATATCTTTTTCACTTATCATAATATTAACACATATTATAATAGTAATTACTATGTTTTACAACACAATTTTGCATAATAGGTAGATAAAGGAGTTATTGCATTTAAGAATGAGATAAAAAGGTATCCTTATACAACTTATTATATTGGTAATTCTAATAATACAAAAAGATCCCAAGAAATTCCTACCAAAGAATGAATGATCTATCTGCCTTTACAAAAATAAACCATTGGAAGAAGCCCTTCTCCTAAGACACATTCTACATTGATAGATATTTCACACACTAGACCTAGAAAGGAAAAAATGGTTGATTGATCTCTTCCCAGAGCTGTAATTTGGGGAAGCATAGAGCCAAAGATCATATAATACACTCATGCAAAGACATATATGTTTTCTATGCAATAAGAAGAAGTATCAAAAGAAAACAAGAAAGCAAATATTCAATTATAACATAAAAAATATAGTCTTAAATTTATATTCCCTAATAGATTCCATGGTATATGATGATTTAATTGAAATTAAAATTAAATTATATAAATAAAAAATATTAAATTTCAAACACATCACATAATTCAAAATTACAAAGCAATTAATAAATATAAAATATTGTATGCTTGAGATCACATGCCAAAAATAATGTTATTAGTGTTTATAGAGTGTGTTAATCATATGTTGGGTGAATATACATAGAATTATACAAATCATCATTATCTACATCCATAGGAATTTCTACCCCTCAATGTGGAGGCTTTGAAATATAACTCAAGACTATGAGAGTGAGATGGAGGCTTTGATATATAACCCAAGACTATGAGAGTGAGACCACTCTTAAAATATCTATTCTAGGGCTCCTAGCCGATGTTGTGTCTACTCATTCACATGTCATAAGTTATAATATCTATCAATTAACAAATAAATGATATCTATGACTCTCTTTTCCAAAATGACACACCTATCTAGTTCTATGTACATCTCATCCCGTTCAGTTACCATCGTATGGTATACTACCACAACCATGGCCATATGACAAAAAAATGGGTGTATGTGCACCAATAATGTCATTACCTCACTCCATGGCACCATTAATATAAATTTACATCAACAAATTTTACATTAAATTATGAACAAAACTATAAACCATTGTGTCTCACTCCTAGTTTCCTACAACCATAAAAATAACCACAATATAAGTTAGACATATATATTTATCTGATCTCAAAATACAAGTATATGCAAAAACTCTAGAAAATCACATCGTAACTTACATGTGTCACATATAGTTTCCTCATATATAATAAATGGGCATATAGGAGCATGCATACCTATACCTTATCTACCACTGATATGTGTTTTAGATACTATATTAAGAAGGAAAATAATAAAAGGAAACAAAAATGGCCATCAGGGACAAGTCCACTATTGGTTATACCTATTTTTACACCCCACATCATATCAATATGATAATAGAAGTACAAAATCTATCTTGACACCTAGGAGTGATTATATATCAACAATAATGGGGACAACCCTATCATTTGGCCTATGACTGACTCATACTATACACTTTATGTTAAATACCAAACTAGTGGAACACAAGGTCATATTAATTATTATTGTATATTCCAAGGACCCTATTAGGTCTAACGTGTGCCATATTTAAAATCTCAAATGGGGACCTTCTTACTTTAGCATAGTTATTTTATTTTATTGTTATTGGATATGTATGCACACCAGAGATATATAGTTCATGTAATTTCAAAATTCAATTCAAATGTAATCTCTTGTATGATGCAATTAACCCTCATTATCCTAGCTAGAAGCATTTACCTTGTGTTACACTGTTGAGATTTTTAGTTTTATGATGGTAATATTTCATGCATATTAAATTAATATTCTAATAAATATGATCATGATATTAATTTGAAATTATTATTAAGTTGTTGAAGCATTCTTATTTAATTTAGAATGATGTTTATCTACTCTAAATCTCCTTTGAAAATCAGGGTTTATTTACATTTTGGGTTTTACTTATAACAAATTTCATGTTGATTTAAAACTAGTTTTGAACTTCTCATCTTAAGTTTGTGTTATTATATGCTTTGCTCAGTAATTATTCATGATCTAATGGATTTTAGTTTTTGACTAACCTACTGATTATTTATTGGGTCTATTTTTACTTTGTCTTTGTTTGTAAAAATGAAAATCCTTTGCAATCAAATATTTTCAAATAATTAAGTATTTTTAATCTTTTTGAACACTAATATTGCACCACATGGAGTGATCTTAGTGACTTAGCTAGTGGAGAGTCAACGAGCAATGTAAAGCTTTGCACCCTTGAGCCTAGGATTGTACCACTTGTCACCATCCTAAGAACCCAACATGATGTTAGGTTAATTCCTAGGAGTAGCGAGATTCATCACATGTCAAAATAATACTAACCTAGATGTGACATTAGCATAGTTCATTATATAATCATTTGTAATAAAGTATAATATTGAGATTCATCCACATGTGAAAATAATTCTAATGTGGAGATGAAATTAGTAGATATCCTTGTAAAGTCATTTCCAAGTGAGCAAAATAGTGAGAGCTACCCAAGTGTTTAAATATAACTAACTCAAGAGTATACCAACAATGTAAATCTTTGTGCCCTTGAACTATTAGATTTCACCATTTGTCACCATCCTAAGATCCTAGAGCCCCAAAGTGATGGTAGTATTAAACTTGGGATGACATGGCCTTGAGAAAGAAATGAAGATAGTGAAGGAGAAGTAGTGAAAAACTTGAAAGGTGATAAGTGGTATAAAATTAAACACACAAATATCCACTCACCATATGTAAAGTATAAATTTGATGGCTAGGAAAATACCAAGTGATAGTTTATGTTTGGTTGAAATCAAAGATAATATGTAGAGAAAAACATGTGACTGCAAGATATAAACCTGAACATTTTAGAGAATTTAAAACACATAATTAGTATATAATCTAAATCACTAGTATCATAAGATTTTCACAAGAAGGCATAATGAAAATAAAGATGAAATTTTTTGGAGCATTAACAAAGATTTGGGTAAAAGAAGATGATGAAATTGATAAGGTTGTTTACAACTCCAAGGTAGATTCAACCCAAAGGACATGGATATCATTAAGTTTATCAAGAGAATTGAATGCATTTATTTAAAGATGGGAGCAATCCATTATTCAATATTTCTTGGGCATCAACATTTGATAGGAAATGGTGCATATGGAGGGGGATTTATTTTCTTGGAATAAGTATAAACATGTGGAATGGACAAATTTAGATTAATTATCCAATGACTTTATCATTGGGATTAATTCTTAATAAGGTGTCTACACCTATTTAGATCGATGATCAGTTAGTGGAAGAAATTGAATACCAGAGAGTTCATATTGTTAATTAGAGATTAAAGTGCATTGAATAGTCAATCCACATCTATCATGGAAGTTGTACTTAAGACTTGTGTAATGACTAGATCCTTATCCTTCCTTGATGTATTATCATAAAAGACTGATTTCTAATTAGTTATTCCCTTTAATGTTTGTATCAAGAACATTTAATTTATGGTTGTGCACCAAAACCATGATGGACTAGCATTATATATATAAGTATCACTTCATGTTATTATAAAGGGTAGGAAAATTTAATCCCAAAATGTTGTCATAATAACACCAAAATTACACCTACTTTTTCTTCTCTTATGCTTTTGGATTTTGATTGTATACTAAGTTCAACACATTTGAGTATCAAAGCTTTGTTGATAATAAGCTAGGATTTCACCTACCCTTCCTAATAGTTTTTTTTTTTATGGTTTACCAAATTTCTTGATTTGGGAAGTAATATATGAAAATATTTTTTTTGATATTATTGGTGTGCAAGTGGATACACAATTAGATTGTGTATCAACTAGTTTAATTTGATTTGAGAGTTCATTCTAGTTATTTTTACACTTACATTGGTCATGGTGTGAAAATGGCTATAGGATATTGAAATTTCTTCCTTTAAATAAAGTTATAGATTTCATGTTCACATATTATTCCTTTGATTCTTGCTCATTATGGTGTTTCAATTTGTGTAATAACTATATTTGATGCATAATGATTAACTATAGACCACAATAATCTATTTTTTGAGTATTAGAAGACCTGCCTCAATCAAGGGTTTATCTCTTTTCTACCCTACACTTCCCTCTCTTTTACATTTTTTAATGAGAAACTATTTATTCATTTACATTGTAAATATCCCATTGATAGAGGAACCAATAATGAAATTTCTAATATGTATAGGAAAACATTTGAATATTTAATTGAAACAATCAAAACCTACACATGCTATAATTACTTGGATGTTTCATGGCCCTTGGATACTAAAATATACTAAAAATAAGGGGAATATTTTATACCATGAGTTTTTTAATAATTTTATTCCTTCACGTAGTTAATTCATAATTGTGTTTGAGCAAGTCACAATTTCATGCTAAAGAAATTGGCACTGGAAGGAGGGCATAAGTTCCATATTTTATATCTTGTATCCTTTAAAATATGTAACCTTTATAATCTCTAAACTTATTCATTTATTAAGACTATTAAGTCATTTTTATGCTTGTAGTTGTTGTGCGTTGAAAACCATATGAACAAAAGATTAGGATTTGTAACTCTAGAGTCTTCTTTAACAGTAATATAGTCTAGAACCAGGTTGGGAAAAAAAATTAATTATTTCTCCTCTTCAAGAACATAAAAATCCTATATCTAACCATGGTATACCAAATAAATTAGTTTACCCAAACAAATCATCCTCACATTTTTCCATCAATAAACCAATGCAAATGGTGACACTCTAGCTAGTTGGATCAACCATACCTGTTCCTAGTGATGTGATTGATTTACCTAGAAAATATGAGTATTATCTTCCAAAGCTCACTCTAAACACTAAAATTATTGCATAATATCACATCAAATCATACAAAACATCTCTCATATTGCTAAATGTTGAACATGAGGATGTAACTTATATGTTATTTCCTTTCACCTTGCTTGATCAAGCTTATGACTGGTTTCTTAACCTCTTTGTAAATTCAATTATGGGGTGGAATAAATTGAAAACCATATATCCAAGTTTGGTTAGGTGGTATATACAAGTATATTATACCATGCATGAGAATGGAATCCAATGAACCTATAAACAATTTCAATGCATGTTTTTAGAAAATTTATAGTAGGATAAATGATTCTTATATGCCAAATTCTTGAGTAGCCATAGAGATGTTAAGAGATGCCTTAGACCTGTGGAATGCCACTTTTATAAGGAGAGATCCAATAATATTATACTTGCCTCTTGTATATGCTAAATCAATCAAATTGAACATGTAACTCAATATAAAAGGACACATGTTGCCTCCCATTCCCAATGTTCTCCTAAACATTCTAGTACTAAACCTAATCTTGCCTACAAATCAAAATGTGCCGTTTCATAAATATCTTCCAATTATGAATCACTTTCCATTGGATCATGATGCTCTTAATCATAATTTAGGATTCCTTAATCCAACTGGTAGTGAGTCAATGCCTTAGTCTTATAATTAGAATTTAGTTCTCGTAGTGACCAATAATATGTAGAATTCTCTTCAAGATGTAGCTAAACCTAAGTTAGATGATATTGAATGAAGGGTCCAAAGGTTGGGTAATAATTTTAAGAATTTTAAAAAACAATTACAAAACTTGAGTATTGGAAATTCAACTTCAAATTTCACTTATTATCATAATTATAGACTCTTCAGTGGAGCTAGTAAATAACTTGAGTCCACATCTAACAAGCTTCCTAAGATTTTTATCATGGATATTTATTTGCCCAATTGGTGCCATGTACAAAACATAACACATCATGGATAACTTGACTGTATTGAGTTCTATATATAAATATGAAGTTAAACTGAATGACCATGCTTCAATAAATTTTGATCTTTATACTTCATCAAATTTTCCTAATACAACCATGGTATTATAAAATCAATATTTCCCTAACATAGAATACAATGAGTCTTAAAAAACACCAATTATATCCAAGATTTCCAATAGTAATAGAAAGGAATCTATACGCTTAAAGTAGAGCACATTAGCCCTTAACTACCTCAACCCCACTAGGCAATCCTGCTACACCACCTATTTCTAAGGCTAAAAATGATCCACCTCCACTAAAATTGAGAGGCAATCAACCCTTCATTATAAAAACTAGTTATAACATCATGAAAGATATGAAAAAGATTAAACCAAACATAACTCTCCATGAACTAGCCAAAATCATTAAACAAAGGGATTTACTTCTTTAGTCTTTCATGGATAAGAGTAGTCATCCTAAACAAAATAACCTAGACAATACCAATGTTATAATACATAACACTAGATCTAAATTTACACAATTCCCATTTAAAATCATAATTTTTGGTAAGAATCTTCACAATTGTCTTGTAGATTTTGGTCCATTAGCTAATGTTATGTCTACATGAATTTACAAGAAATTAGGATTGGTTATCATGAAATCATACAAGGTGGAAATATAGTTGGATAAGTATAAATTAAAGGTCATGAGATATATATTGAATGTTCATATGTAGTTATAAGTTGAACCAAGAGTGAAATAATTTATAGACATACAAGTAGTTGAGATATCAGAAACATGTGGCATGCTACTAAGTAGAGACTGGTCAAGATCACTCAATGACTATATGAAAAATGAGTTTTACCACATGTGGTCACCATGGAGAGGAGTGGTAAATAAAATTAGAATTTATAGACATCCAAAAATGAAATTGATGATAACATAATATAATGAAACCAATAAGAAAGTTAATTTCACTCTTATAGAGGCAAGTGTCTATGCTTTATCAACCAAACCATCAAAGAAGAAAAGGTCTGATCATGATCAATATTTAGGTATGTGGTCACTTTATTTAAATGGAATATGGTCCAAGAATAGAGTTAAGGTTGGTATTATCCTCATTTATCCCAATGATGAGAAATATGTTTGATATTTTATATTACAATTTCCTTGTACTAACAACATGATAGAGTATGAAGCTTTAGTCTTGGGTCTATAGTTTTCAATCAAGTATGATTCTTATCAATTAAGCCTCTTTAGTGATTCTAAATTAGTCATTGACCATGTGTGTAATAAGTTTCCATTAAATATTTATTAAGTAAATAAATACAAACATCATGATTTGGACTTGATTGAATCTTTTAATATTTTTAACATTTTAGTCAGCCCTATAGCTAAAAATACAATGCTTGATCCATTAGTCATTTTAGCTACTAACCTCACACCATTATAAAAGACTGACTTGATTTTTTTTTAGTAGAATAAATATCTTATCCTTTTATACCTAATAATGTTAAACATTTCCATGTTTTAATGATGATAAAAAAATTCATGATTTCTTATCTAACTCCAACACTTTTGATTTACATGTGATTGAAGATGAAGAAAGGCTTGATTTTTAAAAATAATAATATAATTATGATGGAGTACTTAAGCTTTAAAATAATCATATTATAAAAGGGATGTTATCACTTGAGAGATTGTATGACCTATATAACACATCAATTAGATTAGGAAAGGAGTCTTGATTGAGTCAAGAGTCACAAATTCTCAACATGGGAACTACAAACAATCCTAAAAATATGGTGGTTATACTTGAATACAATAATGAAGAGATGAAAATATTGAATAATATGTTGTTGTGATATCAAGATATCATAAAATTGAATTATAAGGACATAAATGTATTCAACCCTCAAGTTATGACACATAACATTCCTCTAAAACATGATTAGAGACCCTTTAGACAATGTCAAAGGCCAATCGATCCAATCTTCTAATCACTCATTCTAAAATAATTCTAGAAGATGTTATCAGTTGGGATTATCTTCTCAGTGTGTCATTTGAATTGGGTGAAAAACCTCATACTTATGAGGTATGAAAATTGAGAAATTCATCTTTGTGTATATTTTTAAAAACTCAATCATGCATTAGATAAAGACAACTATCCCTTGCCTTCACTCGATGAAGTCATTCAATAGGTTGATGGTTTAGAGATGATGTATTTTTTGTAAGGATTCCTAGGATACAAATAAATATTAGTAGATAGGGCATATAGAGCCAAAAAACATTCACCACTAAGTGGGGCACCTGTGCATGCAAAAAAATTCCATTTGGTTTGCTTAATGTTGGTGCCATATTTTAGTGAGCTACAGTGATTGATTTCAAATGCCTAATTAGTAAATTAAAATTAGTATACATGTATGACTTTATTGTATTTTCCAAACATAGATTATATCATTTCACTCATCTAGAGAAGTTATTTGAATGTTGCATAAGGTTTGGCATATCTCTTAATCCAAAAAAATGTGTCTTATTTGAAACTCAAGTTAAGATTATAGACCACATTATCATCAAAGAAGGTATGCCAATTGACCTAGAAATAAATAATGTTATTTTAAAAATTCATCTACCAAACAATAGGAAAGAGCAAAAATCATTTTTGGCAAGATAAAATTTATATGAAAGTTTATTTTTAGTTTCGTTGAGTTCGCTAGATACTTGAATGCTATGTTAAAATAGGGGGATAATATATAAATGGATACTTACTCAAAGAATACATTTCAATAAATAAATGATGTAATTATGTAAGCTCCTATATTGGTTAATCAATATTATGCTAAATATCTCTATATTTATTCTTTCACTTTTGATCACACAATTATAGTGGTTTTGACGCAAAGGTTCAAAGACAAAGAACACCCCATAATTTATATAAGCACATATTTGAAAAAAGCTAAAGTTAAATACCCTCATTTGGATAAACAACCCTACACATTGGTGAAGGTAGTCAAAACATTTTGTCATTATATATTTAGAAACAAGGTACATGCTAGAGTTTTAGACCCTACATTCAAGAAAATTTTAGGATAAAATGAGCTTGGTGAGAAAAGAGGATGATGGGTTGATAAACTTTAGGAATACAACATAAAATTGAAATCTTCAAAATTGGTACACATTTAAGGTTTATCTAAGCTAATTTTAAAACAAATTCCAATATATCCATTGTAGAAGTTGATCAGTCTAAAGTTCAGTTTACTTCCTAGTATGATTTAATTTTTCATTTTTTACTTTATGGAAATCCACCCACACATTTTGATAGAACATAGGGAAGAGAATTAAGACTAAAGGCTATACACTACATGTTACAAACATGAGTTCTACACTTTAGTAATCATGAATGGATTTACTTGATATGTTTATTTGAGGATGAGGCAAAAGAATTGATGAACTATTTTCCTAATAAGATGGGAAGTGGTCATCCTTTTAGTAATGTCATAACACATAATTCTTAGAGATAGATATGATTGGAAAATAATATTTAAATATGCTTATGCACTTGTGAGGACTTGTCATTTATGTTAGATATTCACCATGAGGTAGATTGATGCTCCTATGCTGGTAAAATTAGTAATAGAGGAATGTACCTTTACCTAGTGGGGATTAGACTTCATTAGAGTCATTAATCCTAACTCATTAGTTGGTCACAAGTTCAATCTCACCACAAAAAATTATTATACAAGTTAGATTAAATCTAAAGTGACAAAGAACAAGACAACATAAAAAGTTATTGCATTTCTATAGAAACACATTATAACTCAATTTGGGACTCCTATCACTTATCTACAACAACATAATTTTTAGTCAATAAATATGACTGAGTGGGCTTATCATAATGGAATTACACTTAAATTTTCTTCAAACTATTATCCCCAAGGAACTTGTTTGGTAGAGTCTACCAATAAGAATTTGTTAAATGTCATGAAGAATTAAATTGACCAAAAACTCCTATAATTATCATGTGATCCTTAAATATGGTCTATTATTGATAGAATAAGGCAAAAAAAAGTCTTGAATAATTTCCCTTTCTTGATTATTTATGCAATAGAGCCAATTTTCCAAATGCAACTGAAGAAGCCCACTTATTGGTTCATAAAAGAGTACATAGAGGTATATCTAATAATTCAGTCTAGATTGTTGGATCTGATCCAATTAGAAGATAAAGGAGATGAAACTCTAAAATGTTTTAGTAAATCTCAAGCTATTGTAAAGATATTGTTTGACATGAAAGCAAAAATGAAAGCCTTTCACATTTCATATTTGGTCTTATTATGGGATAAATCACATGAGAGAAAGGGTCAATATACTAAGTTTAGTCATTTGTGGATTGGTATTTATAAAGAATATAAGCCTTTGGGATAGAAAGTATTCATATTAAAAGATATCGAAGGCAAATACTTACCACTACTAGTTGATGGATAGTACTTGAAGCTTTACTTCATGGTGACTCCATCTAATATTATGTTTGAATAAAGATATTCAAGTTCTTATGTGTATATATTTTGTACATAGTTTTCATTTATTAATTTGTGTGTCTAATTTAGTGTTGTTTTTATTTAATTTAGTTTGATTTTGTTGGTTTGTTTGTTTCATGTGTAGTGGTTTTCCCTTTCTAGCTGATTTAAGTTGCTTTGCGTATTTTGATCCTTTGTTGGCTTATAGTATGTATTTTTAAATAGTAATTAGAGTTATTCATATGATTGGCCTGAGAAGTCAATTCCATAAAAGGTAATCTTGATGTTATTTAATTTCCATTTCTAAATCTTTTTTATTTATTTTCATGAGGATAAAACTATCAATAAGAAAAGAAAATCAAATCTTAAAAGAATAAACAACAGAGTTCAAGATAACACTATGCCAGAATAATGTGGTGTCTTTATGTTCCCATAGGAAAGGAACTTCAAATGGTAAAAAATAAAGTATGAGAATTTTTAGTTGTTTAAAAATTATAATATGAACCTTATTTTAATAATTACATATGCTATTGTAATGTTATTTTTGAGTTTATAGAATTTGAAGGCTTGTGATTCAAAACAAAATATGTGAATTTTAGAAACATTTAATTTTCTTGTTGAAAACATCAAATTGCACTTAATTTCACAATTATACATAAAATTAAAATAATGAGTTGATTTATCTTTATCGTAATAGTTATTAATTTTTTGATTCTATCATTATACCCATGGATTGGTCTCAACCCTCAATGGACTAAATGATGAAAACTTTTCAAAAGAAAGATATCAAAAAAAAAGAAATTAAACAAAATGCAAAATCCAAATTATTTCCTTGAAAGGGTAATTGAGGGAATCTCCATCAAATGATTTTTATCCTAGTTGGCAATGAATCAAGGCCATAAGTTAGACCAGAGGTATCTCTCTCTGGGCTATAGATTCTTGGCTGGTAGTTGGGCAATGCCCATGCCATTTCTATTGAAGCCAAACATCCAAATTGTCCTTCTCATAAAATCTGATTCTTTTAGACAATTTTAAATTTTTTACTTGAATTCAAGGGCCATAAAATAATGAATCACTTTTAACAAAAATTGATGGTAGTAGGTAAATCTTAAACATAATATGTCACATATTGAGGCAAACATTAGTGCTTTCATCTTTCTATTTTTATCTAAAGGATTTGATTGTGTTTTTTATTTTATTTTTAAGTTTGATGATTTATGGTCAAGGTTATGAGTGATGAACAACATTGTTCCCATAAAAGTCTCCATTTGTTGGCTCCAACATGCCCCATATTCAAAATCTCACATGGGGACCCTCTTACGTTAGCATAGCTATTTATTTTCTTGTTCTTGTATATGTATGTGTACCATATTTATATACTTCATTTAATTTCAAAATTCAAGTCAAATATAATCTCTTGTATGATCAAATTATCACTCATATCCTAGCTAGAAACATTTGTCTCATGCTATAATATAAACATTTTTTTATCTTATGATGGTCATATTTCATATGTATTTAGTTAAGATTCTGATTGATATGATCATGCTATTAATTTCAAATTCTTATTTAGATATTAAAGTATTTTTATTTATTCAAAATGATGTTTATCTTCTTCAAGTCTTAATTGAAAATTAGGGTTTATTTACATTTTGGTCTTTACTTATAGTAGATTTCATTTTGAGTTGAAATTGGTTCGGCACATCTAATGTTAATTTTGTGTCATTATATGTTTTGCTCAGGGGTTATTCATGATTTAATGTATTTGGGTTTTTACCTAACCTATTGATTGTTTCCTGAGTCTATTTTTGCTTTCTCTTTGTTCATAGAAATTGAAATCCTTCACAATCCAATCTTTTCAAATGAATCAATCATTTTAATGTTTATGAGCATCAATATTACACCACGTGGCATGATTCAAGTGACCTGGATAGTTAATACTTAATGAGTAATGTAAATCTCTATTCCCTAGATCTTGAGATTATGCCACTTGTCACCATCTCAAGAACTAGGCATAACAATAGGTTAATGCCTAAGAATATTAAGAGTCATCTTTATGTTAAAATATCATTAAACTAGCCATGACATCAACAAATTTATATATGTTAATTTTCAAGCAAACAACATAGTGATAGACATCCACATGTTGAAATACTACTAACTCAAAGGTGACATCAACAAAGTTCCTTGTATGGTCATTCTTGGGTGAGTAGAGAAGTAAGAGTCCTCCACATGTTGTAATACCACTAATTTGTGAGTATAATAAAAATTTAAATCTTCATTCCACTAAGCCTTTAGGATTGTGCCACTTATCACCATCCCATGAGCCTAGATCCATAATTCCATGGTAGTTTTTAGCCTAGGACCATGTGGTACTGAGAAAATAATGAAGATAGTGAAGGAGAAGTAGCAGAAAGATGGAAAGGTGACAAGTGATAGAAAAGGATACATAGAATCATCCCCTTAGTATAAAACAAGTCTAAATTTGATGGCAAGGTTAAAGACCAAGTGATGGGTAAGCGATGGTTTGTGTTTGATTGAAATAAAAGATAATAAGGAGAGGAAATTAGGTGACTACAAGATATAAAATTGAACATTTTAGATCATTCAAAACACATAATCAGTTGAAAATAACCTACATCACTAGTCTTATAAGTTGATCATAAGAAGGTAGAATGAAAGTAGAGATGGAAATGACAGGAGCATTGGTGAAGGTCTAGGTAAATGAAGA
>JARHVA010001218.1:1057500-1117500 GCA_037957365.1 Torreya grandis | reverse complement strand
TCCACTTTTGCATGCTTGACTGTGAAACTTGCCATCTCTTCACACTTCATATAATCTTATACACCTGATCATCAATATGAGTACATATACTAGTAGTTTAATAACTTAAATCTACCAATAATCTTGATGCACTACCTTTCTACCAATCTATCAATCGTTATAATACTTATCATTAAAAATATTAATACAGGTTTACACAGGGTCCACATGCATAAACATATAGTCAAACACTTTAAAATTAATGTTCATTTACTCAAAAATAATGAGATAAAATGCTTAGCAATTATTCTCAAATCTTGATCATGATTTTGGGTTATTTATATCATTTAAAAGGCACACTTTATCTCTTCTATTACCTCACTTCCATGACATACATACTCTTAATGATAGTCAATAATGAATTGTGGGTGCTAATTTGTGGATTTTGGCCTCACACAAGGTTTCCAAACTTTGTCAACAATATATATGTATTACTACATGTTCTTGTAACCAATGGAATTAGCAATCAATCAATTTGATATCTCTATCCCTTACATTTTCCATATACCCTATTCTTGACTTATTGAACAAACACATCCTCAACGAGTGCATGTTGAGTTATAAGGAAAGGACAAACAAGAAAATAACAAATTGACATTACTTATACATTTTTTGAATATATTATCACTTACCATATCAATCCAAATAATGAAAATATGCATGTTTGTAATCTTCTTGCCATTGAGCACACAATAATAGTTATTATTCAATTACATTCATCGAACACTGAGTTAAAAATTATTTTATTCCTTTTTTAAAGCTACTATCCTTTATTTCTTGGGTATAACACCCCATTTTATTCAAATGCATGCTAATAACTAAAAATAGAGCCAAAAATAACTAGATGATAACAAGAGTAACTACCTACAAAAGGTCACAAATGAGTTTACAACTTGACATAAGCATCAAGATTGCTTGTCCATAAAATATAAAATTTGCTTATGCAAAATGTGTCCATAGTGACATTTTATTATTTTATAATTATTTGACACCTTCTAGACTTATAAACAACCTCCTAATGATTCTTATTTACTTTATCAAAACAAAAATGTCAAAATAACACAAATCTTGTCATCCTCATGGGATGCTCTTGCATCATATTCCTGGGGTATGAAAATAAACTTTCCTTGAAATTTTATCAACTCATATAGATCTCCTTAGCATTCCTCTTTCTAGTTCTCTCCTGTTACACATTGGTACACCTCTTGGATCCCAAGGTCTATGACTAACACATAAACCTCTTCATGCTTTGATCAACTCCACCATGTGTACTCCTTTGAGGTGGATGCCTTGCATAGTGATTTTTATCTTGACCATATTTATCACCTAGTCCTTTTCTTTTAACCTTCCTACACTTGGGAAACAAAAGTCAAAGAAAATAAACTCTTGGATATCTTCTTGGAATCTAATCTCTTGCTTTGGCATGCTTCCTTTATCTATGCTTGGGTTTGTTACCATTGAAATGGTTGTTGATGGTTCCTACCTTTCTTTTAACAAAGCATCAACTACCACAAATTTTCCCCCCTTCTATTTGTTATCCACTCTTTACTTGGTGATTTCCTTCTTCTACCACAACCAACTCTCTCAAAATAGCTACTTTCTCAATAAAACTTCGAAGAAACTCCTTCTCTTGTATGGAACACAAATGAGAGTACAATTTTGTAAACAAATACTTAAAAAATTCATCTAAAATCATCTTACCTTGCTAGTTTGAATGTATCATCTCATTGTTTCTCACTTTCAACTCCTTAAAATGCTCTACAACTATGGCACTTTTTCATCCAATGGTATGGTAACTGACACTAGCTTGTCTCCTTCATGATTCTTACTTGAAACTATTATGTTATCATCCTCCTTACTATTTCAACTAATTTCCTTGGGAATGTACTCTTTCTCTCCAAAAAATTATGATATTTCTTCATATCTCTCTCCATGCATTGTCCTTTAATGGTTTCAATGTATGCCTACAACCATCTTTCTCAATGATATAGGTGTTATCTCTCTCATCATGCAATGATATCTTATCATATTACCATGGTATCCTAATAATGACCTAAAAAAAATCAATGGGAATGAACTCACACAACACTCTATCCTTATATCCACCTATTTTTAAGTCTACTTGTCACTATTCACTCACTAGGACTTGATGATTATTTTGGATCCAAAAAACCTTGTATGGGCTTGGATGCTCACTTCTTTCTGGGCCTAGTTTAGACACCATCAATGATGAGACTAAATTATCTATAATACCATTATCAAAAATACCCTTGCAGAACTAACCTTTACTCTTGTACATGGTTTGGAATAAAGTTTTCCTTTGTGGTGGTTCTTTCTCCTCTTGGCTGGTTTTCAGAAGGACTCTCTTCATTAGAAATCTTTCACCTATTTTAGGTTCCTCCACATAATGTGGTAACGCATATAAATTCTCATCCTATTTTTTTACCACCTAATTTCTACTCTCTTTCTAAGAGATGCCACTTTGCACATCTTTAGGAAACTCATAGGACCTATGTCCTTCAAACTTATTTCATTTGAAGCATTTGCTTGCAAACCACCCATTGAATCTTCCTCTACCATATGATCTACCACCTCTATTTCTATAACTACCTCTTTTTGATAGACTTGAAGCCTTTGAACTACTTCCCACTTTTTTTCTTTGTCCTTGCCATTGTCCTCTATTACTTGGCTGCCCTCTTCCTTCTTGTTGGCTTCTTCCTCTATAATTTCTTCCTCCTCTTCCTCTATTCAATTGAATTTACCTTCTTGAAAATTTATCTTCTACCCTTAAGGCTTCTTGATAATCCTCCTCAATAGTCCTAGGTGCCAAATTACTCAACTCATCTTGAATGGTAAAATTCAAGCCATTCATGTACCTAGAAACCTTCTTAGCATCATATTCTATGTGGCGTGCTTGAATAGTTAACTTATATAACTCCTCTATGTATTACTTAACTATCATATCCTTTTGCCTCAAGTTTTTTAGTCTCCTAAACAAATGAATTTGATAATCCTTAGGCATGAAAATTTCCCTTCATCTTATCCACCATCATATCCTATGAATTTATCTTGTCTTTGCCTCTTCTTCTTCTCTCTTTCTTGATGTCATTCCACCACAAGGATGCCTGTACTTTCACCCTTGTTACTTAAAATTTCACCTTCTTATCCTCCTTCACCTCTTCATAATCAAAGTATTTTTCCATGGCTATAATCCAGTTAATTATATATTCCACATTCAGGCTGCCCTCATACATGGGCACTTCCATCTTGGGTTTTGAACTCACACCAAGCATTGATTTTATGAACCTCTTTTATACTCTTCCTTAATCACCTTCTTCTGTTGCCTCTTCATGAGGAGTCTCATCCTCAACATAAGATATATCAGCTTGGTTTATCTCTCTTTGTTGTGCCAACTCCATGGATTACAATCTTGCTTGTAGGTTGCTCATCTCAACTACCATACCATCCATTGCTTGAAATCTCCTTTGGATCACTACTGCTTCTCCTCATATTCTAATTACTATTATTATACTTCCTTTACAAGATCTCCTAATTTTTGATACCAAATGATGTAGAGGTTTACAAATAATTTTTAACCTTATCTTGTTTCTCAATTCATTCCTTGAATCAACAGATTGTTAGTAAAAAATGTAATCAAATGTTCTTATGTTCCTTTATTGGGTTTATGTTCCTTAGAAACCTATGTTTACTCTTTATGAACTATTGAGACTCTTTAACTCATTCATAACTTTCATAATGAAAAAAATCACCTTTTTGACAACTTTGTTTTACACTATTTGAACTTTTAGGTTTACTACAGGCCTTTGCTATCACCTTTATACATCATGCTTTAAAATGACTTGAATTTATACTAAAGATGACATAAATATAAACACAACTCATTATTGGTCTCTACACACTAAATAGTCCACAAAAAATCCATCTTGTATATGCCTATTATTTTTTCACTATCTGACTTTGATTTTAAACTCAATCATAATCTATGAAACCCGAGGAGGATTAAAATTACAAGATATTAATGTATTTCACCCAAGACACTCAATCCTATAATTTTACAATCTATTACCTTAAATGTGCATAGATACCATAACCTATAGGCTCGTATTTTATCCACCTTGCATGTTTGACTATGAACCTTTCCATCTCCTCACACTTCATAAAATATTATACACCCAATCATCAATATGAATATGGATACGAGTAGTGTAATAACTTAAATCTAACAATACTCTTGATGTGCCAACTTTATACCAAGATATCAATCATTATAATACTTATCCTCTGAAATATTAATATAGGTTTACACAAGGTCTGGAAGCATATACATATAGTCAAACACATGGAAATTAATGCTCATTTACTTAAAAATAATGAGATCAAATGCTTAATAAATATTCTCAAATCTTGATCATAATTCTAGGTTATTTCTACCATTTGAAAGGCACACTTGATCCCTTCAATTGCCTCACTTCTGTGACATACATACTCTTACTAACAGTCAACAAATAACTATGGGTGATAATTTGTGGATTTGAACCTCACACAAGGCTTCCAAACTTTGTCAAAAATATATATGGATTTCTACATGTCCTCGTACCCAATGGAATTAACAATCAATCAATTTGATATCTTTATCCCTTAAATTTTCCATATACCCTTTTCTTGACTTATTGAACAAACACAACCTCAACGAGTGCATGCTAAGTTATGAGGAAAGGGAAAACAAGAAAATAACAAATTGATAGTCCTTATACATTCTGTGAATATATTATCACTTACTAGATCAATCTAAATAACAAAACTATGCATGTTTGTAATCTTCTTTCCATTGAGCACACAACAACAATTATTCTTTAATTACATACACCGAACATCAAGTTATTAATTATTTTTTCCATTTTTTAGAGCTACTATCATTTCTCTCTTGGGTCTAACACCCTAGTTTCTTTGAATGCATGATAATAGCTAAAAATAGCAAGATGATAACAAGAGTAACTACATAGAAATGGTCACTTGCAAATGAGTTTGCAACTTGACACAAGCATCAAGATTACTTGTCCATACAAGATAACCTTTGCTTTTTAAAAATGTTTCCATAGTGAAATTTTATTATTTTCTAATTATTTGAAACCTTCTAGACTTATAAACAACCTCCTAATGACTCTTATTTACTTGACCAAAACAAAAATGTCAAAACAACACAACACTTATCATCCTTATGGGATGCTTCTACATCATATTTTATAGGTTTGGGACATGGTTTTTATATTTATGAAAGGTATTAGTTACCATGAAATAATATTGGAGCATATGTCATGCACATGTACTTTAGTTGACATATTTACAATATACAAATTTTAATAGGTAAAGGTTGCATTTTGATAGATAATTCAACTTGACACATATTATAGGTGCATATGCCATGAAAATGCACCAAATTATAGATATACACCAAAATTATACATCACATATAATATGCATGATAAGGGGCATGGATAAAATCTATTATTTCTCTATCATTAAAACATTAATATATCAACCTTACCAAGGTGGATTAATTGTCCCTTTATCTATCTAGAATAGTTGGATCCCTTGAGTAGTGAAATTGAGATTTATCACCTTCGATGGCCTTATCACTATTTTTTTTGTGGATTTAGATGGTTATATTACTTGAACTGAGTGAGATTAGCTAGACTAGCTTGATTGATTTAGACTATGTATTTATACTTGAGATATGAGGTTGAGATTCAATTCCCTCGATGGAGTTGTCCCTACTCTCAATTTACTAGGTTGGGGCCATGAACACACCCAACTCTCCTTTTTCAAAACATTTACAAGGTAAATTACATGATTTCTTGTGGGTTCATTAATTTTGATTGCTAAAAAATGGATGGAGCCTCAAGTCCCATTGATATTTATTCATCCTCAATGGTGAGTGATGGGTGTCATCAGTTCCTTAATTTAATCAACTTAGTTTAGTTGATGTCATATCAAACTAGGGCTAGTGTCAAATGATAGTTTATAGTAAGGTATGCAAGCTAATGACTAACAATTGTTTTTATGGAGTGATTTTTTGATAATCTACTCTAAATATCTAATGTAATTACTTGAATTGAAATCTAACCTATAACTATTGAAAACAAAAACTCTAGATAAATTAAAATGCTTAGAAATAAACACACTTTAAATCTATTTGCAGAAATACATATTGCATAAAATGAAAACACACTTTTAATCAAAGCTGCTATAATTTAAATGCTTTTAAAGGGAAATGATTGAAATTCAAATGGATGAAACTAAAGTTGTTGGATACATAATTAACACATAGACTTATAAGTTTAAATATATGATAAAATACTTTTCATAAATAAATGAAATATCAAACACACAATAATATAAGCATATAAATACTATAAGAGATCATGCTTCTTTGGTTGAGTGGGCCCTTACTCTCCCTTGGAATAAGATTGGAATAAAATTAAGCTTGTAGAAACTTCATGTAATCAACTCTTCATTAATTATGAAAATAATTACAATATAAAAATAGAATCTTTAAATCTATTATGAACTATTAGTCTTTATCTACTAATATTACTAACTCTCATAATGAATGAGTAGCTTGTATTTACAATACAAATTCTTCAACAACTTATTGTTTGAGAGTAAAAATTTAACAAATCAATTTAAAATTGATTTTTTATTCCTGACAATAAATAAACTAGTTTTGAAATTGATTCATATTCCTAACAACATAACAAATCAGTTTTAAAACTAATTTTTATTCTAAGATAACAAATTCTATTTTTCTCCAACAATTGTGATGCTTGAGATATTCATAGTAGCTAAAATACTATAAATACCTTACCTTCTTGGATATGCCTATTTTTAGACATAATATAAATAGATGTCATCAAAATACTTTATAAAAATAGGTATCAATCTTCTCTTTTACTTTCATGTTCTCATAGTTTGCGCCCCTTGTAGTTTCTAATTTTTGATGATGTCTATTTTTGGGAGTTGTTATTTATAGAGTTTATATATATTGAAAGACCATAAAACATGTCCAAAAACATTATCCCATACTTGATTTAGTCTTATAAACCTTATAATCAATTCTTTGCATTATTTTATCTAAAGATATGTAACTCTAGAGCTTCACTGATGTACTCCTAAGCTTCACTAATGCATGTACAAATCTAACTAATATGTTCATAACTTTTGCATATGGACTCAAATAAAGATGATTTATTTTTCAAACTTTTCTAAATTTTTGAGAGGAATCCCAATATGTAATTATATTCACATTTAAATATGTTCTTGATGACTATTTTTAAAGTTTTCCATAACCTGACAAGTTTATCCTTACACATTCACATGCCAAAAAATTAAACAAACCAACACAAAAACACAAGACCTAAATTTTCGTTGATACAAAGGTGTTTGTATGTCTTAGATGATATTGTAAAAATAAAACATCCATATGAAAAGTAACTAATAGACTTGGAGATGATTTTTATTAGAATATGAAACTACTAAGAATCTCTAGAGCTACATGAAGGTTATGATTCTAAAACTACTGGTGATCTCTAGATCTATAATAAGGTTGTTTATGATTTAGCATTTTAAAACCTTAAAATTTTATATCTACATTAATGACTCATTTTATCATGCTTATACAACATTTGGCATATATTCTCCAAGAATTTGTTAGAAAACAAAAACAATGTAGACTGCAATGACTTATAAAGAATAGACTAGATATATTCTTATATTTCATTATAAAACAAGTATAATTTCCTATAAAAATCCTATGTCCACTTTAAATAATAATTTATGAAAATATAAAATGATTTTATTTATTGATATAATGAGCCATTTCTTGGCCTCATCGGTGATGATGATAATCTAGAAGCATCACTATGCATCATATACACGTGTGTATTTTATCTATGTTCTTTATTTCTAAACACTTTTATTTATTGCTCATTTTTAGATTATATAAGATAATTATAATATAACATGGTTTTAGTTATAGGAAATGAGCTACAAAGTCAAGTTGAAACCTCCATGAAGTTAAGGTGTGTTTACACACGTAGGTATGTGTTTCCTTCAACACTAGTAATTTTATTTTATGCATATAGTAGATTAAAAGGTGGGTGGGGGGGGGGGGGGGGGCGGGGGGGGGGAGGAGAGGGAAATGTAGATACTCATATTTGGTAAAATATTTAGTTATAATGAATTTTAGAATAGTATTATATGTATATACCTTTTGACATAAATTTAAGTATTTAGTGGTGTAGTATTTTATTGATCTCTTGGGCTCCATGCCCCTCTTTGCTATTGTGTATAATCTTCTATATATTTCTACCTATTTCTATACCTTATAGGCATCAATTTATAGGTATCCCTTAGTGATTTTGATCTTTACTATATTCTAAGTCTCTGGACACTACCTTTCATATTAGGACACTACCATCCACACTAGTGTCTTAAATTTGATGGTAGTGTCTGATCTTATTCTCTAATCTATTTATGTACTTTTTGATTTGTGATTGTTTTAATGGATCCAAATATTTTTCTATGGTCAGATTTTATGTACTAATAGGTATTGATTAAAATTAAATTATTACCTATATATAAAAGACCATGTAATACTATTTTATTATCAATAAAATGTATCAATTAGCATATTCATTATTTATTCAAAAAATATTGGATTACACTACATAATAAATTGTTATATTTGAAGTTTGAAATATTAAAAATACTAATTTACACTTTAATTTATTATAATGAGGTTGTAGTAGGAGAAAGAATATATAGTTTCACAATCACCATTACACACATACACCTAGGAGGGAGAATTAAATGCACATCTGAGGGCCTCTTTAGAGTTAATGGATATGTAGGAAACATTTATTAATAATGGGATTGCTAGGGTTAGCCCAAACCATGTGCTAACCCATTTTTAGTGATTCATTTCTATGTAAGAAGTAAAAATATGGGGTTTATCTATCATAGGTTGATTGCATGCATTATAATAATAAATTCTAATAGAATCAAGAAGGATAAGTATAATTGTAGGTCTAGGAAGAATTTGAGTTGGATACAATAACATGACATAACCATCGAAATTAGGATACTACCATTGATGCAAGCATCTAAGAAAAGAAAAGAGTAAAAAATTAGAAAGAATGGATAAAAAGAGCTACATTGTAGGACTGAGAGGGGGTTGAGTGACTGTGATGATACATAATAAAATGACATTTAAGATATGCTCTTTCTTAACCCTTATTCACATAATTCATTGATTGTATTTTTTTCAAATGTTTGGATTAATTTATTGTAAATATTATATTACCTTACATAAATACAAATATTACATTGATGCAGTCAAATTTTTATTTCTATCATGTATTTATATAAAACCCCATTTTAGATGAAACAAGAAAATAAAATTAGATTCTTAAACTATGCACATGATTGAGGAAAATTCAATTAAAAAAATATAAAATTAGGAAGACTAATATGTGGAAAAACATAATAACATAGTTAACCTAGATACCGATGGTAGGGTGTGGATAAACTAGTTTTTTGCATGCATATGAGATTTATTGATGATGTTAATGCAAGTTTTTTTTAGTTTTTTTCTTAAACAAAGTAGTTGTAAAACTATTGTAAAGCAATTATAAATACTATGACATAAGTAGTGAGTAGTACAGATCCAAAATTTAGTTAAATGCATTCTCTTATCTCTTTAATTGGTTATTTATATATTTATAAAGAGTAATCATCTTTATTCTATAACTTAAAATCTATGTGGCTAATGTACTATCTTGCATAGTCTGAATTTCAATAATTTTATTATATTTAGATTATTTTAGATATAGAAATATAATTAAAACATGGATGAGGTGGGAAAATATGTTGGAAATGGTGGGGGTGGCATGGTGAGTGGTGTTAGAAAAACATGGGGAATAAATGTTTTGTGAATCAAATAAGAGTGAAAATGGGAATTGGAATTTAGGATGGGTACAAATAGGGACTGATGCCTAGAGGAATGGGATTTGGGATATTTATTTTAAAATGGAAAGCTATGTGGGAAAATATATTAAAATATAAATTACTTGAGGAAAGGTTTGGGAAATGGTGTATGGAATGTGGTTGTAAATTGTTTTGGTAATAGTGCGGTCAATAATGTTAAAAATTTGTGATGAATATAATAAAAAAGTTGAATATTTTTGAACCCCTAGTGATTCACAACATAATTCAGGGATTTTTGACGCCTTGAATATTCTATAAATTTATATTGGCCATAATTAAATCTAGTACAATGTTATAATGAATAGAATAAGAAAATTATACCAAGATAAAGGGTAAGGAATATTGGTGGAAGAAGACACAACACATTGAATGCACTACCTAAGAGCCTAATATATGTTTTTTAGTCACATTTTTATTTATTACATTTTTACAACTAGGTTTTAAAGTCTTAGATGAGATATCGTGGCTATGAAAGTAGCCTATTTCTATCCATTTCATCACACTATTCACTAGTCTTCGAGGGTTCTCTTTATCAAAAGCGATGCTTCAACCATAAGTGATGATGAAAGAAAATAATTTTATCCATGCTAGAAGTCCATGTTGTTAATTAAATGTAGGTGGTACGTTTTACACTATTACCCAATAATTAATATCTATATCTTTCATAAAAAATATTTTACTAAAGGAATTAAATAATATATATTTATATTATTATTTTTGTCAATCATTATATTTTAGTTAAATTTTTTATGATTAGATTAAAAAACATATGAACATTGTGGTTTATGCTATCTCTTTACCATTTTAATCAATAAAACACATTTTCATCTCAAAATGTACAAGTTAAGTTATTCATATAAATGCATATACTTAGATAAATATGATAAAAAGATAAAGTATGATAACATTCAATTAAACAATAGGAAAAAAATATTACTTTAATATTTAAATACAAAATTTATTACATTGATAGGTGTTAATTATTAGATTGAGCCTTGAATTCTATACAAAATTGATTGTCCATAATGGATGTTAAATGATGGATACAATTCCATTTATTACTTATGATGTGTGACATGCATTGGTGTGACCATATCATAGGATTTTATAGTCATTAGATAGAATGTGTTTGACCACCAATGACTAGGTGATTGATACATAAGGGTAAGTGGTCAATAAATTGAACTAATGGTGCAGGCACTTTTTCCATAGAGGTGGTTAGATACTTATCTTGCTATTTTAGACACCATTAATAGTTTTTATGCTTTATTTTAATTTGTATGAAAGGATGCAAATGTTTACCAGGTGTGTTTTTATCCCTTTCAAGTAATGGTTTAATTAATAAAATATTGAATAAATTAATCTATATATGATCTTATCATCTATTAGAGAAAGTTTATTATTGTACAAAGAGCAAGTTTAATTGAGGGTGTCAAATTGAGGGAATTTCTAGATCTATTACATGTTTTTTAAAGAAGGTGTTTCATGGAAATATACATGGACAATTTATGGTTAGTGTTATCATTAATTCAAGGTAGGATATATCCTCTTAATAACATAAATAATTGGTTGTGTTTTCATTTTTTAGTAGTATTATGTTTTATTATGGAATGAAATGATTGGCTTCTTATAAACAAAGCTCTGTTAATGATCTTTTTATTTAGTGGTAAGTTCAATGTGCAAATACAATTTTTTTTGCACAACCAAACATTTTTTTCCTATTCAATGGGGAAATTGATCTCTAGTATTGTTATATCTCAGCACACTTATATTAGAGACTAGTCATGCAACCATTATTGGATGAGTTAAACTCAAACTAGTATCTTTGCATGAATTTTTTGTGGTGGAAATGTTTTGTAGATAACTGGACATATTAATATCACATTCTTTAAAATTATTCAACTTGTAAGATTAAGAAAGTAATATGACATATTAAGATCACATTTTTTTGTTATAATGACTATATGAGTTGTTCTCGGCTCTATTTTCCTATCATTATGTTTGTTCTTGTTTAAAATATTTATACATGTCTATAAGGTCATGATTTTATTTTTTCTAAAGCATCATTTTATCATTATAAGTTATTTAATGGGTAACTACATGGATAATTTATGGTTGGGATTAATATCATATCGAGGTAGGACATATCCTATGAATAACACAAATGATTGGCTATGCTATCATTTTTAAAGAATAGTATTATGTTCTTTGATGGAATGGAATCATTAGATTCTTGTAAATATAGCTTTTTTAATTTTATTTTGTGTTTTATAAAATTCAATTTATTTAGATTCAAATAGGACATATTTGGATTACATTCTTTGAAATTATGAAACTTGTAAGTTTTAAAAAGTAATAGGATGCATAATATGGTTCATTGTGTGTAACTAATACATGTCTTCTTCTCAGGACATTTTATATAGATGTGTAGGTTTGTGATTTCATATTTTTCAAAGTTGTGTTTTATCATTTTTTTATTAGATAGGGAAAAAAACATAGGTTTGAGAGGACTTGAAACTGTGAATATAAAATATATAATGATTAATCTCTAATGAGTTTCCATAATATATGGATAATGAGGGATAAAATAACCAATGGAAATCTAAACCATAACCTACCAAAAAGACAAAATTACCTACAACAAAAGACCAACTAAAAATAGAGAGTCTTCAACAAAACTTTTATCTTCTCAAAATAAAAACACTACCACACCAAAGCATAAACCAACCAAAAATTTTAGACAAAGAAAATAACTAATAGGTATCCCATAACCAAATATAAATTGGGACTGGACCAACAACTTCAATGTGAAGACCAATCAACAAAAGGTGTTCCAATTCATAATAGGGGTCTTTTGCTAAACTTTTGCATTTTGTGACCTTATTTATCTTTAGCTAAAGTATATAAATCCACTTGGGATGAGGGTCAAGTTGGGCCATACAGGAAAAATATTCATGATGAAGGACTGAACCTCTAATCTTATGCCATTTTTATTTTTCTAAACCTTAGTCCACCCATCCTTGTCTTTCACATTTTTTAGGTCAACTGGTAAATAATTTTCAATTGGTTTTAAGGACTAAGATTTGTCTTCTAATGCATCCTTTTCCATTGTTTCCACCCTTGGTATTTATATTTGTTAAATGGTTTCTTTATATACCATTTGGATAATTGTTTGTAATCCCAAATACAACACCCTCTCAGTTCGATTGTTAGATTTAGGATCATCTTCTAAGTGAATAAAACCTATAGGGTCCTCATTTTGAGTAGCATACTCAAAATTTTCTAAGATGCAGTCAGAATCTTTACCATACTAGGAACATTCACAGTGAGATGGGTAGGACAAAAGTATGTCCACCAAGATTTTTCCTTCTTTCATCTAAGTTTTTTATAATCTTTGGTTAAATGAATTGTGTTAAAGTAGATATGACAAAAAAACAATAAACCTTCATAGTTGAGGGCTTGGGATGAAGAGTGGTCACCTAATTGTAAGGTAATTTTATTAGGAAGATCTTTGGAGGTGCCAACATTGACCAAAATTTTGGAAAAGGTAGTATGAGAAAAGGATAGTATCTGGGTGTGTTTATAAAAACTTTCCCAAGGTGTTTCCTATAACTATAAATCTAGGAGTAGGACATAATTGGAGTGGAAGGTAGGGTAGGCATATCTAGATTAGTCTTTCATTAAGGGGTCTAGTGAGGGGGTTAAAGTAGGGGAACTAAGGTTTCGTGATTAAAGGGTGTTGATTCAGACTCTAGAACTGGTCTTGAATCAATTCTTTATATTTAATACAATCAAATACAATAAAAAAAAGGCTCTTATCACTCAGGTAAATTTTGAGCCTACCTTATAGAATGTAACTCTTGAATTTTTAGCTAGAGATTTACAAATATGCAGGTGATACAATTGGAAGAGAAAAATTATTAATTAAAAATCACCTCCTTTATTCTATCCTCATAAAAAATCATCGTAGTAGGAGAAAAAGTGGGTTTTAGAGGAGTTTGAGATGATCTAGGTGGTGGTTTAGATTCAACCTTAGCAAAAGATCTAGATTGGCTCTCTACCATTCCTTTTTTAGTGTTGAAATCGAAGTTGAGAAAGGGATCTACCTACTCAATTATAGTAGAGTTATCATCTAAAATCATAGGGTATAATCTAATATCCCTATTCGAGGTAAGATAGCCAATCACCACCCCTATAATGGCCTTAGAGGATGGCTAAAGCTATGTGTTAGGGTCTTCATTGGTCATAAAATAAACACGAAGGAGAGTGTCCAAGATCTAGGATTAAACAATCCTAGGGACTTCATCCTTCCCCAAGTCAATGGACTATAACACATCCTAGGTAGAGATCCTCTGCATTAAACCACGTTTGGAAGGTTTGTTCTCTCCAAGAAATGGTCACCACCCATTCTTTTCCACACCACATAGATTAGGTGAGGGACAAGAGATAGGAAGGGGGAAGGGAAGATAGGCTATGTGGTATGCACATATGAACATAATAGGGATTTTCCATGGGAGAAGCAAGGGTTTGAAGATTTTGAATTTGCATTGGGCGGTATGCTAGGAGTAAAAGACATGAATAATTTTACCAAGTTAACTAAGTATGAAAATTTGAAATATTTTACTTTTAATCTCTTATCAAACCATATTTTCACTATATATTTATGCTTTCTCAAATTTTGGAGTGTACCTCATACATCTTCCATTTGAATAATCTAGTTGTGCTTTATCATTATCATGCATAATGATATTGGGATTTTTTCAACATGGGAAAGCTTCTTGGTTTGGTCTTAAGAATCCAAAGGAAAATTTTCATGCATTGGAATTTTCATTCTTTGTTTGATGGTTTCATATGAGTTTTACGATTGTCATTTATTCTTCTCAAATACTTTTAGGTAGGTCTATAGGGTTGTGACTTCATTTATACCAGAGCCTTGCCATATCATTTTAATTATGTTTTGAATTTTGAGATCTCTCCAAATGTCATATGTTTATTTTTATATTTTCTTTTATTTTTTAGATGACTATATGATTTTTTATGATTCTATGTACATACTCGATACATAATTGGCTCAATCAAGTCACTTCTTCACAAATGTTTTTTTATAGGTTTGTAGGGTCATGACATCATCTATACTAAAGCTTCTTCATATCATTTTCATGCTAGCATACATTTTGAAATATTTCTATTCTTCTTCAAGTTCTTATAAGGAAGAGATAATTTTGGTATAATTTAAAGCATTTGAGGCAACAAGAGTCATATGTTGGCCCTTTCATTCTAGTAAAGTAAAAAATAATAGGCCATTTTTAGTATTTTTTTGAGTTCATAGAATGTGGTCATGTTGCAAGGCCTTTAATTTTAGTCTATGTTGTATTCAAAAGTGATTGGTTGACTATTATATAATATAATATTATTACATTATACTATATTTTATGATATTATATTTTAAATAGTTATACAATATTATATTTTAAATAGTTATATAATATTATAATTTATATAGTTATATATTAATAATTTTAAATATATATAGGTCATTTATTGGTCACATGAACTAACCTTATAAATTTTAAGTAGAAAATAATGATATTAATATTTTTTCTATTAATGATAAGTTTATTCTATGAATGAGTGTTATTTTTTACCCTACTATATTTTAATGTGTGCAAAAGGATGCAAAGATTAGCTTGATGTGTTATTAACCCATGAGCAAGATTTTTATGTGTTGTAAAATAATGTTTCAAACAAAAATAATCCTATCTAATGGGAGCATTGTTATTTTGAGTTCTATTTTCACAAATTTAGTTTATTCCTTGATCCAAGTGTAAGGATTTTTTTCATTGATATTTTAAATTACAATAAGAATATTAATATTGGTTTAAATGAATCAAGAAAATAAATGTTACATGTAGAAAGATAAAGAGTTGATGAGATAGATTTTTTTCCTAGAGTCTAGTCGTGCATTGGAATGTGTTAAAAAAAACCAATTTAGTGAGATGATTTCAATATTTTTCATGTCTTCTTTCTATTTGTGGGTTAAATATTTAAAAAATTACTTTTTAGCTTAAACAAAGAGCCTAAAAGATTTATTTTTAATTTGGTTTCATCATTTAATTTATTGAGAAAAAATTAAGCTATAATTAACTATTAAATTTTTCACTTCAAATATCTAAAAATAAATTGTTTATGTTAACATAGTTTTTTAACTATTACATTATTTAGCTAGTTATTAGTTTAGAGTTATGGTTGGGTAGTGGTTGTATATTTATTATTTTTATAACTGATATTATTTTATGTATATGCACCTACATTATTCATGAATATAACATTAAAGTATTTTATGATCTTCATATGGTATTAGAGCATATTCAACGAGTAGCCAAGTGTTTGTGAGAAGTGTGTGTAGAATAAGTTATTCAAGATGAATCCATTGCATAGTAACACCATCTAAAGTTCTATTTTATGATAGCGAGGAATATAAATCTATTGGGTAAGAGAGGTCATTGGTAAATATATACATGCATAGTGTGTAGTGACCAGGCCTATAGATGATTGTCATAACACAAAGGAGTGTGAGCCATGATAGGAAGGTGGTACTGATTGTTATAATGACAATGCCCATAGATTTTGATCTTAAGAAGTCGGTTCTTACAAAAAAATGTGGATGAAAGTACCAAAGTAAAAAAAATTTGGAGTTTCTTACAAGGTGGATATTGTCTTGAATCTGAAAAGAAAAGTCTATAGCTACTATTCTCAAGAAGAATGTGGCTCCTACTGTAAAATTAAAGGAGTTTTAAAAATAAATTCTATTGGAGAGTTATAAGCATTTGTGTCAAGCATATAAAATTTATGAAAATATCAATGAAGGCTATGATACAGATGATGAATGCAAAGAGAAATGCCCCTATAAGCATTCACCTCTAAGTTCACAAGCATAAAAATATGACTTAAGTGCCACTTTTCATCCTTGAAAAAGGTACACTTATTTGTACACAACAATTTTTAATCAATAAAATATTATTTTATTAACTTTATGAAATCTTGTATAAATAAGTAAAGACAATGTTTGTACCAAAATTACTCTTGTCTAATGCCTAACTTATCGAAGGGATACATTTTTCCATATGGAAGATGAAGATGCACATGATTATTCAATTTGAAAAATAATGGGGCATCATAATTGGTATAGTGACCTATCTTGTCAAAGTTGATGAGCAAATGAAATATGATAGTTTTAATGCCAAATCTTTGATGTTGATCACACTTAATGTCACCAATGAGGTTCAACCTCATATTTGGGATGAATCAAATTTGAATGAGGCTTGGGACATTATATCCACTCTTTACAAGGTGAAGAACCAAACTAATATCCTCCATCTCAAGTCCAAGCTTCATACTCTTAGTATGAAATATGGAGAGAAAGTTGAGGAGTTCTTACATTGGGTGGCAAAACTTCAAGAATAACTAGTTTTACTTGGAGAAATGATTGACAAGCTGTTGGTTTTGATCACATTGAGCTCTCCCTTCTCAATTTCACACATTCATCATGACACTACAAATTATAAATCAATCAGTGTATTTCAAAGAACTGGTGAATTTACTTCAACAAAAATAAGACATCTAGTTTGTGCAAGATGAGTTCAAGTATAAAACCTTGATTTCTAGGCAACATGGTTGAAAATTATCAAAAGGACCACCAAAACACTCACAACAACAAAAAAATCTAAGGAATCAAAATGATGGTGTCATATTTTCCATACTAATACATATGACACTGATTGCTGCTAGTATAATGCCTTAACACAAGACACATTGAGTCAAGAGGGCACATCTGGTGGAGATGATTCATATAAATAAAAAATACATCCTTGGTGATAGAAGCAATGAGGACATGTAGTAGCACATCAACAACTAGAACAAGATGATGCATATGAAGAGGAGGTATGAGTAAAATTAAATTTTAGTGCATATAAAAATGTATTTATTTTTTCCCAAACCTCATCACCAATGAGCAATGTTTGGTTGATTGACTCAAGTACTAACAAGCATATGTCAAGATGTAAGGATATTTTTGATTCACTGACAAATCAAACCACTAGATATCAGGTTCAAATCATAGATGATAAGGAGTATGTTGTAGAAAAAATTAGAAATGTCACCATTCCTCTCTAGATAAGAACATATAGCCTATAAAAGGTACTGTATGTCCCAAGATTGACAACAAATATCTTGTCTATAAGTAAACTCTTGAATCATAAGATTAAGGTGGAGTTCTTAATAAAGAATGGTGCCAAATATTGTCTCCTCTCATGGGAAGGTAAGGTAATTGATAGATATTTTTTTGAAGAATCATTTATTTTCCCAAAATGTAGTTTCATTCAATGTAGTTATTCTCTACCTCTACAACGAAATCTATTATTCTCTAGCATTATCGATATGGCTACCTTTTTACTAACTCCTTGTACCAGCTCAACTCTATGGCCATGGTATGTGGTATTCCTCAACTATCCCATTATTTACCTATATGTCCTGGATGCCTTAATAGGAAATAACATAGGGCTCCATTCAAGCCAAGTTCTACATGTAGAGAGGATTACAAAGCAATTTAGTTAAACATTAGTCCATAAATCATGAAAAATGCATAAAGAACTAACTAACTAAGCCTATTTATTCCTATGGTAATTACAAAGGATAGAAAGAAACAAATGAAAGAGAACAATATCATATTATCTTCCAAAATGGATTCACCATACCCATGTGGCTCAAAAGCATATTCTACCTTGATCAAGCATCCTTATCTTTGTCAACAAAGGTGATAAACTCCTCCAATGTCTCAAGAAAATTCCATAAAACCTAGGCTCATGATTCAAAATCATTAATCTATCCTATCAATGAAGCTTGTAACTAATTTTAATGGTCTATTTTAAAGGAACTTTAGAGACAATTCTGCATAATAACTTTGCATAAATCAAGCTTAAAATTCATGTCCATGGTCTCTCTATTTATAGATTTTCAAGAATGATCAGAATCAACTTGAACCATCCATATTGAAATGAAGATATGTGGTTGAGGATTACTTAAATATTTGGAATTAAATCCATAATTGTCTTCATCATGACCTTTGAAGAAGGGGTATTGAATAGGTATGGGAGGCATTAACTAGTCATGGGTGACCCATAATCCTGATATTTGTGGTATTTATGGCCTAGGGATGTCTTCCCAAGAAATGATGTCACCTAATGATGTAGTTAATAGAAATCAATTTCTAAAAATAAATATTCAACAAATCTCATGGAAAATCCACTTATGTTCTTGATTTGGATTAATTAGCCTTAAACAAGGTTAATCAACATTTGTGCAATTGTTTGAAAATTGGCCCTCAATTAATCACAATGGTCAAAAAGTCATATTATTGAATTGTAACTTAACTTGGGAAGAATTAGAATGTGAAATTAGATGCACTGGAAATGTATTTCTGTTTAAGATGTTTTCAACACAAAATAACAAATGTACACGGCGTGTACCAACAAATTTAGGTAAAAACTTGATCTAGAGCAAAAAAGGTGAAATCCTCATTTTGACTTGAAATGAATTGATCAAAGTTAGTTGGCCCATAAATTACATTGCCCCATTCAGGGATAATTTGACCTAAATTTTCACTTGTAAATGACAATTTCAAACTATTTAGAGTGTTTTATGGATTTTGACCTAAAATGTGTATTTGAGTGCAAGTCGAATAAGATTGACAATTTCAACATAAATGGTGTTAGGAATTGGATCTCTACATTTTTCCCTTGTTTGAGAAGGCATAGTGAGATATGTAGGTGAAGAAAAATCTTTTCAAAGAAAAGAGTTATTAAGATGAAATTGGAATAGACCCATGATGCCCCCTTGAGAGGACATACTAGGATGGAAGAAAAAGCTGGACTCTCGAAAAGAGAGAGAAAATGAGAGATTAACCCATGGAATAGATCACATCCAAATGAGCTAATGCTTGCACATGTGATTAATATCAATGATAAAAATATAATTAGAATTATAATAGGCCCCAAAGATGGGGGGAATGGGAAAGATACAGTCCATAAGTGTAAGGGACACACTTTAAACATACCCAATTTGAGAGTACAAGCTACACACTTACGCCAATGATTAATCCTGAGACAAGTTACATAATAGAATATTTCCATCATGGGATTTAATGTGGAGATCTTAGAATTAGATGAAAAGAGATAACAATGTACTTTACCAAGGGAAGCACCACTAGAATAGAGTCTTCAAAGAGAATATAATAAGAAGTACTCCAGTAGAGCATATTTGATCATGATAAAATAGTTTTTCCCTGGAAGGGTAGTAGGGCAAATATTGATCATTGATAAATAATAAATAATTATTTTCCCCTTTAGAGATGATTTTATTTGGATGTTGTGCCTCAACATGGGTAATTGCCAACCAAAATAACTCAAAGATATAACCCAAAATATAGGTTAAAGTGAGCGGGTGAAAACGTACATGTGATGGTGTAATGGCTTAGAAAGCCATATAAAACCAAGCATATGAGAATGCAAAAAGTGATGAGAGAGATGAAAAGAAGAATGGAGATAGCTGAGCTGACCTTAATAGAAATTGAGCACTGCCTACATAGTTCGATGGACTCATGTTCTAACATGAACTTTAGGCCAATGTAGTTCACCCAAGTTTGGGAGGGAATGGAATGAGGAATGATGAAAAATGAGTAAGAAATGATTAGAATTATAATGTATGAAAAGAGATGCACATCTAAGCATAGACAAAGAAGCCTAAAATGCATGCTTCCTAGAATCCTAATTTCATATCATGAGCCTAGGTTTTGAAAAGTGTTTTTGAGAATCGTTCATTAGAGCCAATGTTGATGTTAAGACTGTGAGACTTGAGCACAAAGTGCTTGATACAGAAAAATAAATTAGGCATCATAAGTATGAATAACTTATAATGACATAAGATTCCAAATATGCTGAGCCAGTTTAAATGTGAATACCTATAACTAAGGATAATGGTAAAATAATGAGCAAAACTAGAGTTACAACAATTTACATTTAAACAAAAAAGTAAAGACAAATAAAAAGATAAACATAAATGAACCTAAGTTGAAATTAAGATATGATAAATCAAGACTTAATTAGGAACAAAAATGTTTAAAAAAAATCAAGAACGTCTTAATGACATGAGACCAAGATATGAATAATCAAGATCCATGTGGACCATCAATGGATTCTTGAACACAAAAGAGAAAAGTAAAATCAAATAGAAAAAGAAGACACCAATAAAAATAAAATAAATAAAATGGTCCAAGAACAATGTATTAACATAGGATTAAGATATAAATAATTGAGATCCATGTGAATCATCAAGATGTTCTGAAACACAAAAGAGATAAGCAAAAAACAATCAAGGAAACACAAGACCAAGATGAGACATGAAGTAATAAAAAGAGAAAAGGAGAAGAAATGAAAGGAGAGGTGTGAAATCATAACAAAACACCAAGAAAACATAACAAAACACCAATAAAAATCAAATAATCACAAAAAAAAAAAAAAAAACCAAGTTAGTGCAGTTTAAAGACAAATGTTCATGCATGTGCGGTAGAGGCATTACTTTCCACCATATCATAACAAAGAACAATGACATGATAATTATTCCCTAATTAAAGAGGAACAATGATAGAAGAAATGGTGGAAGAGAAGAACAAGAAGGGGTTGGCTGAGTTGACTCCAGATGTATAAGACAAGTGGACACTGTCTACATAGTTCCATGGATGTATGTTCCAACATGAATTTCAGGCCAAATATAGTTATCTCATAAAATGGGATAGAAGAAAAATGATGATCAAACCAACATGATTAATGTTATAAAATAAATGGAAGATATGAAAAAAAAATGAGAATGGTATAATAGAAAAGAAGATGATGAGATGAGAAAGAATGATCTTGAAAAATGGCAAGTGCATGGGACAAGATGAAATAAATTGGTGTTTTTGTGCTTTCAAAATGGTAAGAGCGTAACATGGTGGAATGGGAATGTACAGAAGTGTGAGACAATGTTTCTATTCTTTTGTGGATCATGTTCTGATGTTTTTGGTATTTTCAAAGTATTTCTAATGTTTTTAGTGTTTTTGAGATAAAATATGCACAAGTTGGGACCATTTAGTCAAGGAAATACATATCCTAAGAGTAGAGGTTCCAATAAGACAACTAAGCTAGCTACAATGGCCCATGCTCACAAATCAGTGAGAGTGAAGATCTTGATAAAATAATAAAGGGAAGTAAATGTGATATAGAATAATGTGCAATTTGAAGTAAATAAAGTATCTACATTCACCTATCTATAATAGTGTAGCAACGGTCTATAGTTGAGAAGATGTTTTTGTTCACTTGTCTAAAGCTACACAATATTGTCTTGGCTGAATTGCTTTGTAGAACTACTGCTGAGGATGTTCATAATGTTCATGAGACAATCAAGATCATAATTGGTCAAGGGATAAAAATTGTTCAAGCTTATAACATGCCTTAGACATAACAAAGAATATGCTTCTTAAAGAGAGGAATCTATAATGGGATGAAGAATGTGTTTAGATTGCCAAGGATTCAAAGCCTTTACTATCAAGAATCATGAAAAGTGGACCAGGGTAGTATAAAATGCAATCAAGGTAAGATAAAAGGGTGAGATAAAATTACATCAGCATAATTTACCCCCAAGTCATGGATCTTATAGACAATGGCTCAAATCTATTCATGCGCAGAACATCTTAAGGTGTATGATGTTCATGGGCTCTGAAAGTTCTTCACCATTAGGTTTAGCTAGTTGATATGATCATGATCCATAGTTTTCTACAACAATATATGGTCCTAACCAATTAGGCTAAAAATTGCCTTTATTTTTGGGTTCAACATTCATATTCTTCTGGTTCTCTTTCAAAACAAAGTCACCAATCTCAAATTCTTGATGGATAATGCATTTGTTGTAGCTTCTCCATAATCAGTTCTAATAGGCCTGCAAGTTTTCTAGGGAAGCCAAATGCTTACCATCAAGAAGCTCTAGTTCTTGCAGTCATGAGGCTCTATAGTCTTCATTATCTTCAATGTGTTCTAGTGATATTCTTAATGATAAGATCTCAATATTGATTGGGATGATAGCTACAGTGCCAAAAATAAGGGAGTATGGAGTAACACTAGTTAAGGTGTGATGATTGGTTCTATAAGCCCAAAGGGAAGGAAAGAGTTGTAAGTGCCAATTATGGCCAACATCATTAAAAATCTTCTTTAAGATGGCTAGAATGGTTTTATTTGATGCCTCAGCTTGTCCATTGCCTTGTGGGTCATATGGAGTGGATTTCTTGTGCTTGAACTTGCATTTTTCACAAAGAGATTTCACATCTTGGTTCACAAAAGATCCACCATTATCAGATATAATATGGGCTAGGATTCCATATTGACAGATGATATGGTAATGAATGAATTTGGCTATTTATTTCTTGGTAACATAAGTGAGAGGAATGGCCTCAATCCACTTGGTAAATTACTCAATTATAGTCAAAATGTGCTTATGTCCATCTAAAGATGTTGGGTTAATTTTCCCAATGAGATCAAGACCCCATGTTGAGAATGGCCATGGTGTTGTGATCAACTGCAATGGTAAGGAAGGTGCATATATCAAGTTGTCATGCTGCCGACAAGGAACACATTTCTTTACATAATTACAAGCATCTATCTCCATTTTGGGCTAATAGTAGCCTATTCTAAGGAGTTTATTTGCTAGGACTACACCATTGGTATGGTCCCCACACATTCTTTCATGAACCTCCTTTAGTACCAACATGGATTCTCCCAAAGATAAATAATGAAGAAGCATTCCATAATAGCCTTTATGATTAAGCATGTTTCCAAGGAGGATATTACGTGTTAAGTGATGAAAGAATAGTTTTTTTTGGTTGTTGGAAAGGTTGATGGGAAATACATGACTATGGAAATATTTATAAAAATCTTGGTACCATGGTAGCTCAGGTGAGGGATTAGGATCAACAATGGTGCATATCCTCTCTGAATATGATAGAATATGTGCCAGTTGAAGAAGATTTTCAATTAGGAACTGATACTCTTTAGCACTATCATGCATTTGAATCATGGAACCAATTATTGCCATGGCATCTATGGATATATTGTTGACTCACCTAACTTGCTCAGACTATAGAGACTTAAAATGTGTTTTGAGGTTATTAAAAGTTTACTTGTAAGGAACAATCTTATCATCCTTTGTTTGATACTGGTCAATTGGTTGATTTATGATCAGCTGTGAATCTCCATAGACCTTTAAGCTTTGAATATCCCAATGTATAGAAAGATGAAACCTTATAACCAATGCCTCATATTTGGCCATATTGTTTGTATAATGAAATTGTATATGGAATTCTTTGGGGATCATATCCCCCTATGACATGATCAATAATATGCCAGCTCCAGGCCCTCAGGATGTGAAGGATCCATCAAATAGAGCATCCACTATTCAGGTTCTTGTGATGCTTATTATATCATCATGATAGAATCATCTAGAAGGTCAAAGTTGAGAGGTTGAGTGATCTTAATAGGAGATTCTGCAAGTTGGTCAACAAGAACTTTTCCTTTGATTACCTTTTGATTTGGGTACTCAATATCAAACTCACTAAGGAGCATAATCCATTTAGCCATGCATCCTTAAAGAGCTACTTTAGATAAGAGGAACTTGAGAGGATCTACCTTGGCGATAATAATAGTTTTGTTATTTAGCATATAATGTCATAATTTCTAAGTGGTGAACACCATAGCTAAACATGCCTTCTCAATAGGCATATAATTATGTTTATAGGCTACCAATGTGTGGCTCAAATAATAAACAATGTGTTCCTTACCATGATCATCACACTGAGCCAAAAGTGCCCCCAGTGCATGTTGCATGGCCGATATATAAAGAAGTAATGGTTTTCCTTGTGTTGGAGGTCATAAAATTGGTGGATTGGCCAAGTATGTTTTAAGCTTTGCAAATTCTATCTGATAATCTTCATCACACTAAAATTTTACCCCTTTATTTAAGAGATGGGTAAATGGGTGGCACTTATCTGCCAATTAAGAAATAAACATGCGTATAGACTGGATCTTTCCTTATAGACATTGAAACTATTTAAGATTGTTTGGTGGAGGCATTTACATAATAATGTTGACCTTTTTAGGGTCAAATTTATTCCCTCATTATGATATAATGAACCCTAAAATTTTTACTAATGTGACTCTAAAGACACATTTCTTAGGGTTAAATTGGATTTTATATTCATGAAGCTTCTCAAATATTCTTTGTAGAATGTCAGGATGTCTATCTCTTGTTCTTGATTTTGCTAGCATATCATCAACATAGTCTGTGAAAATGTCATGCATCATGTCATGGAAATTGATAGTCATTGCAAACTGATATGTGGCTCCAACATTCTTTAAACTAAATGGCATGACTTGGTAACTAAATGTCCTCCATGGAGTGGTGAATGTGGTATTATATTGATCTTCAAGGGCTATCTTGATTTGATTATAATTGGAAAATCCATCCATTAAGGATAACATCTCATACTTAGAAGTTGAGTCGATGATCATGTCAATGTTGGGCAGAGAACAATCATTTTTTAGGCATGCTTTGTTGATATCATGGAAATTAGTAAAAATATGTATGCCTAGGGTATTTTTACTCACTGGTACTATATTAGAAACCCATACAAGTAGTCCAATGGTCTGATAAAATTGGCTCCTAAAAAATTTTCCAACTCAACCTTAACCAAAAGGGTGATGCATGGATGCATCTTTCTTAATTTTTGCTTGACTAGTTTAGTATTAAGGTGAACAAGAAGATGATGCACAACTAAATCTAGGTCCAAGCCTGGCATATCAGAGTATGCCCATGCAAAGATGCCTATATAATCCTTAAGAATGGATATAATATGTTCATGTTCTACTTTAGTAAGGGAAGATCCAAGATAAACAATTTTGGGATCCTCATAGGTTCCCAAATTCACTTCTATTGTGTTCTCCACAAAGAGTGTGGATCCATCCTCTAGAATTGTAGGCAATGTATGGTCATGATCATTTTCCTCTATTATATCTTCTTGTTGTTCCTCCCAAAGATCTAGATAATATGAAGAAGCAGAATCTACCTTCTCAAGTAAAGGCTAATTTGTAAAAACCTCTAGAAACTCAAGAGCAAGATGTTTAAATATCTGATGTTGTTCTGAAGAGATGTTTGTACTAGCCATGGGACTTGGGCTAGATGGAATTTTGATGTCCTGAGGGGATGAGTAAACTTAACCACCTGGGAGTGCCTGAAACAATTTTTCACTCAAAGGCTTGTCTTTTTCTTTACCTTTTCCTTGATCAACAAGTGCCTCAAAGAGGTTTTCACCTGAAGATCTCGATGCTTTTTCTTTATTATGACCAAGAAAGTTTACCTACACTCCAAAGTGGGTAGAAGGATCCAATGAAAAATCAAAACCCTAATTATGATCACCAATGGGGAATGTATCTCATAAGCCCATGTATTCTGTAATAGATTCTTCATTTTGAAACTCATCAAAGCATATGATCAAATTTTGCTGATCCCAATCTATGAGTTCAGGATGGAAAAGGCATAGGTTATAGTGAGGGTTTGATTTAGGATGGGAAGTGCCAATGGTAAATATATAATGTCCTACTTCAGGAAGGGAAGTACCACTAGGACATGTATTTTCTTTAGGATAGGGAGATCTAATAGGCGTTATGGTCAATATGGCATTTGAATCAAACAAATTTGAGTCAGCAAGCTCATCAAAAAGGCTATAATGGGATGTGTTACTATTAGGAGTCTTATTACTAGTCACTTCAGAAGAGTCAATATCAAATGTCATGAGGTCATCCTCTATTGGTTTAAATATGAGACCATGATACCAATTGACAACTCCAGCTGATAAGGGTTCTAAAATTCCTTGTGCTTGTGGGCCAAGGCCTTTCCCTGTATAGTTAAGATGATCTATTATCCTATTAGGGATAGGATACTTTGGATTCTAAAAATAATTATCAAGGCCTTTAGAACATAACCAATCTCCCTCAGTAAAAGCCTCTCAATCTTTCTTTGGTGTGATTACAAGTAAAAAAACCATAGGAAGTTTTGGTTTTTTCTTCTTTGGTTACCAAATCTGATTGAGTTTGTTAGGAATCTGGGAAGTTTTAGGCTTACCAAATGTTTTAGGGGATTTTGGTAATTTTGTAATATGGAAGACATCCTTCAGATGGTATGTGGAAATGCCTACATCGTTAATAATAACCTGCTTAGCCAGAGCTGCAGGAAATGGATAAACTTAAGTGGAGGCTAGATCACCAAGATCTATATAATTAAATGGAGATGGATGAGAAATGATGGCTTTGTTATTTTTTTCAATTAATTCATAACTTGTGAAATAGTTATAATTATTAAACTTTTCTTCAAGATTTTTGCAATATTGATATGGCTGTTGATCAATGGGAATAGTAACCTCAATCCCATCACGGGGAAACTTAAGGCATTGGTGAAGAGTAGATAAAACTTCCTATACTTCGTGGATCCAAGGATGACCAAGAAGTATGTTATAAGGAAGTTTAATATATAATATGAAATAATGTGTGATGAAAAATAGATGCAACCATGACGGGTAACCAAATTATACTAGATGATTCCCTCTCAACATTATTGTAAGCCTTGATTGTAATAGTTTTTAGCTAAATGTCTTTATCCATGTAGCCCAATCATTATACAAATTTAAGAGATAAGATGTTTAGCTATAAAACATTATCTATAAGAACCCCCTTGATCTTATGATCCATAATGATTATCTCAATGTATAGTGGGTTATTATGGTTTAGCCCAAGGGTGGACATGTCTTTTTGATTAAATATGATTTGCTAAAATGAAGACAAGTGTCCAACTAGGTTCTAGAACTGATCAAGTTTTATATCATTAGGCACAATAGACTCTTACAAAAGTTAGTTAAAGATAGTTCTATAGACATCAGATGTTTGTAAGAGTTCTAATATGGAAATTTGTTGAGGGGTTTTATCTAATTGATCTATTAGACTATAAGGCCTTTGAATTATGGATTAAAATATTTTAGTCTTTGTTGGGATAGTACTTAGCTTTGGAACCATTGGCACAATGTTCTCATTAGGTTTATGGAAGAAGTGGGTGAAGGGCCCTGGATGGTAATTCACATGCATCTAATTGTAACTGCACAACCTAGAGGTGGCAAGGAGTTATTATAATTAGAAGGGGAAGAAAAAGGGCCTTCAATGGTGACTCATGAATGACTAACTATATTACTACAATTTTGGGTCAATGAGGATCCTTTATAATTAGAATAAAGGTGTTATTTTTCAAGATTAGTAATCTATGTAAATGGAGTCGCAACATGATGATGTGAACCTGACATGATATTACTAGGGGAGAGAGTGTTGACCCTATAATGATAGTTCCCATGTTGCGAGGAATATGAGATTGGCCACATGGTTTTACAATAACAGTGACAATGTGGCCTAAAAAAATACATCCCATAGTATTATTATAGTCATAAAGTACATTTTTATAAGCCACATTGTTAGTATGGGCATTATGATCTCAATTATGCCCATTATGATTTTGACCTTGTTGTTGGTTCTAATTTTGCCTCTGTCCTTGATTGTGACCATTTTGATTATTTCTTGGCGGTGGTGGATCATGTCAAGGAAAGGGTCTTTGTAGATTCCCATATCCTAATTTGTGTCCTAATTAGGGTCTAACTTACTTTCTAGTTCACCACTTTCAATAAAGTTCTTAATAATATGTCATAATTAAATGCAATGATATGCACCGTGACCAGCAATATGATGAAAGTTATACCATTTTTTCTCTTTGTACCAATCTAGTTTTGGTTGATCTTGAAGAAATGGACTTGATACTGGATATATAATTAAATTAGCTACAATGAGCTTTTATAGCACTATTTCAATTGATTCTCCTAACATGTTAAAGACTCTAAAATTATTATGAAATGTCCTTCGTGGAGATTGTCTTTGCAAAGGAAGTAGTGGATTTGGGGGAGTTAATTGTACATTTGGAGGAGGCATAGCCTGTACTAGTTATACATGTCTTGTTTCAGTCACCCCATTTCCAACCATGTTATTATTTTTGCTAAAGCCTTTATGATTATCCTATATAACTATTTAAATTGGTGATTTAGTCTGATTAGATGCTTGACCTTGCGTAAAAAACTTAACAAGGCCCTTAGCAATAAGAGCCTTCTCAATTTGCACTCCTTTGTCAATAATTTCTTCAAATGAGTTAGCACAATCTAACCATAGATTATGCATAAGTTTAGGATGTAAATTATGTGTAAAAATATCAACCAACTATTTTTCTAGTAAGTTATGTTGAAAGTAGCCTACTAATGCTCTCCACCTTTGTAGATATGTGGTAAAACTTTCATCATAATGCTTCTTGGCTTTGCATAAGTCAACAATGGTTAATTCATGTTCTATATTATATGAGAAATGGTTAATGAATTTTTTTTATGAGTCATTCCAATCCAAAACTAATCCCTTGGGTAGTTTAAGTAGCCAATCAAGAGCTTATCTCACTAAACTTCATAGAAATAGTCGTAGTAAGTACTTGCCACTATAAGCAACCTCTTGACATAAGATGAATAATGATGGTATGTGCTCAAGTGGATCTCCTTTTCCTTTATACTTTTCAAATTTGGGTGCCTCAAAATGAGGTGGAAATGGATTTTGGAGAATAGATAAATCAAATGGATATGGGCATATCTCATCAAATTTCTACTTTTTAACTCTATTATTCATCTCCAATTTTCGAACAATTTCATTCATAGAATTCCATTCTTGCATGTTTGGTGCATTTGTAGATTGAATAAAATGTTGTTGGGGTGGAATGTACCCCTAGTTTTGTTGCTATTGGGGTGGAATGTGCCCCTGGTTTTATTGTCGTTGGGGTGGAATGTGCCCCTAGTTTTGTGTGGATCTATAGGGAGTGTATACCCTTCGATCCATGACTTGGTTCTGATTTGCTCCTTGAGTTGAGAACATAGGACATTTATTCTTGGATTTCAAAACATTCCCTAAATTTGACTATTTCATACTTTGTTGATTTTGGAAATTTCTATTTTTATTTACCAATTTTTGTGTTGGTTGAAAAGAACTAGCCAGATTATCTTAAGGGATTTACTCAATTTGAACTAAATGTTTGGTTTTTTGAGTTTTTAAAGTAACAAGAGGTTCTTGATGATTTAATAATGTATGTTTCATGTCAAATGGAACACTTTATAAGGTCTCTTGTGACTTTAACTATTCATTTAGATTACCTTGATCCATTATGGTAATGTCCTCATCCAATATTTGTTGCATACTTTTAACCACATTTTCTTGTTCTTTTGAAGCATCATTATGAATTGAAGTGGCAACTAGGGAGCCAATTAAGTTTGTGACAAGTTGATCTACATATCATTAACATATTATCTTGATCTTAGCTAGAAGATCTGGATTTGTGGGTTTTGACTCTATTTGTATTTCTTTTCCTTTTATAGAGGAAGAAGGTATGTCTATTCATGAAAAAGATTTCTCTTTCCATCATTATTCTCCTTCTCTAACTAAGGTATGTAATTGTTCTATAGGAAAGTTAGAAGGTAGTCTAACACCTAATTATATCAATCTAAAAAGGGCTTCATCTTGATCTTCTTGGGGTTGATATTCATTGTAATCATCTTTGTATCCTAATGTTGTAGGGATATCATTAAAAACAATGGGGTTATCTTGACCATCATAAAATTACTCATCTTCATAACTAAGGCCATTAGAGGCCCCATTATGAGTGAACCTTTGAGTCATGTCTAAAATAGCTATTCTATGTGTTGACTAACTTTGGATCAGTGCTTGGCAACCAAACAAAGTATTCTTTGTCTCTCTTTTAAATAAATAACCAAGGTACCAATGAGACTATAAGGGAGGGTGGTTTGAAACCATGCACAATTTATAATATTTGGTTCACAAGTTTACTCAACCTTTGGTAAAGTTGAAATCATATAGATCGAAAGAGGGTAAGGTAACTCATTGACCCAAGGTGAAAATTAGTACACCAAAGCCTAGATCTTTGTGATACCCCTGTATTATAAAAGCTAGTTTCAACTTTGACAAGTTGACTTTAGTAGTTTATAGGAAATCTCTCTGGATTACAAAGAAAATAAAATGGACTAAGCAACTCAAGATGTAAAAACATACATGAATCACTACATATAAAAGTAGGACCAAATAGGCATCACAACATTACCACATGACTCCATTAGGATAAAATATGTTCTAGGACTCAATGCATGAGTGATACGCAAGATGACTTGAGTCCACTAGGATGATAATGTGATTCTGTGTCTTAATAAATGACCTTCAATCCAAATGGAAAATTAAACCCAAGTTATAATAAGCTTAGTGTGCAAATGGTGAACCCACTTTGACATACCAACCCTTAGAACTCAGAAAGGTTCAATTTTGAATGTGGATTATAAATGAAGGCTTTAAACAAATTAGGTAAAAGATCTATACTTAATTGGGAAGCATGACTATGCCAAAGTGGATGACATGGCACAAAGCTTTTCATAATAATTTGAACAAGTAAAAGATGAATTTTCCAATTGGATAGTGTAACTCTTCCCTTGCTCAAGAAAATTGAGGACAATGTGTTTTGGTTAAGTTCATTAAGTTAACAAGTAGTTTTAGACACAAATCAAGACCAAGTAAGCTAATGACAAAAAACAAATGTTTTAAGTCTAAAATGACAAGGTATGGCAAAGTGGGGTCTACTAAACTAGAAAGGTTTCGATCATTCTAGGGGAATCAATTACACAATGGCTTTCATGTCAAATAATGCAAAAGACAAGCACATAAATTGGGTGACCATGGCATTGGCTAGTTATAAAAAGGTCTAGTCCTTTTTACAACCACTACATCATGCTATTCACTCAGTGTAGTATGATGTCTAAATACAAATATGTCCCATGTGTAACTCCAATTAGGAGCCAAATGAAGTCAATTCCCAGAGATGAAACCCTAGGTCAAAACTTCCTTAAATAACTCATGGGAGATAATGACGTCACCCTCACAAGCCATGTTTGTATAAAAATAAAGAAATCATAAAATAGAAAGACTCTAGGGTCATTTTCAAGATCACCCAAACTTTAACGAGTTTTTGTGGAGCACTTTAGATGACATTCTTTCTATGCTTTGGACTAGGCTACTTGCAATAGGAATGGTGCTTTTGATTCCAAGATTTCCCTAAAGGGGACAAATGGAAAAGCATACATGCAACATCCCTCTTTTTAACAAACAAAATCTAACATAAAAAACTAATTAAATATAAAAAACTTGGAAAGGTGAGTTCATTTTTAAGCCTAAATGGAAAATGAGGTGGTGTTCATTTAATCCATTGGTCTTAGTTGTAACTTTGAAAACTAATGCTAAAAACTCACTTAAGCACCTAAATATTACTTTAAACACCAAAATAATGTTCCTAATTCATTTTAAATCATGTAAAAGGTGATCTAAACATGTTTTTAGTAAAATTTAAGCTTGGTCCTGCAACAAAAACATTAGCATGTCCTTTAGCCTTGAAGCTATTTTGGGTTTGAAACAATGAACTTTAAAAAAAGAGCTCTCAAATTTGTGTTTAAAAAAAACACAGTGACTGACATCAGTTATATAACCAATGATGATTACACTTACTAACTGATGATGGTTATCTAATCAACATTGGTTACACCAATAGCGATTGATGACAGCTATCCAACTGATGATGGTTTTACTAACCAATGTCAGTTACTGTGTAAACCTGTGACAAAGAAAGATGGAAAAAAAATTAGAAAATCAAATTGAAAGAGTTTTAATGATCCAAATCAAGATTTTAAAGCTAAAAAATGATCTTCATGTGTGGTATGCATCTTGTTCCATCGGGTGTGCCAAGATGTAAAGAGGATTACAAAGCAAGTTAGTTAAACATTAGTCCATAAATTATAAAAAATGCAAAGAGAACTAACTAACTAAGCCTATCTATTCCTATGAGAATTTCAAAGGATAACAAAAAACAAATGAAATAAAGCAATGTCATATTACCTTCCCAAATGGATTCACCATACCCATGTGGCTGAAAATCATGTTCTCCCTTGATCAAGCATCCTTGTCTTTGTCAACAAAGATGGCAAACTCCTCTAATGTCTCAAGAGCACTCCATAAAACTTAGGCTCATGATTAAAAATCAATAAACTAGCCTATCAATGAAGCTTGAAACTAATTTTAATGGTCTATTACAAAGGATTGTAGAGACAATTCTACATAATAACTTTGCATAAGTCAAGCTTAAAATTCATGTCCATGGACTCTATTTATATATTTTCAAGAATGATCAAAATTAACTTGAACCATCCATCTTGAGATGAAGTTGTGTGGTTGAGGATTAATTCAATATTTGGAATTAAATCCATAATTATCTTCATCATGACCTTTGAAGAAGGGGCATTGAAGAGGTACATGAGGCATTAACTAGGCATGGTTGACCCATAATCTTGATATTTGTGGCATTTATGGCCCAGGGATGTGTTCCCAAGAAATGATGTTACCTAATGATGTAGTTAATAGAAATCAATTTCCAAAAATAAATATTCAACAACTCTCATGGAAAATCCACTTATGCTCTTGATTTGGATTAATTAGCCTTAAACAAAGCTAATCAACATTTATGAAATTGTTTAAAAATTGGCCCTTAATTAATCAAAATGGTCAGAAAGTCATATCACTGAGTTGTAATTTGACAAAAAAAAATTAGAAGGTGACATTAGATGTGCTGGAACCGTATTTCCATTTAGGATGTTTTCAACACAAAATAACAAAGGTACGTGGCATGTACCAATAAATTTAGGTAAAAAAAGTGATCCATAACACAAAAGGTGAAATCATCATTTTGACTCGAAATGAATTGATCAGAGTTAGCTAGCCCATAAATTGCATTGCCTCATTTAGGGATACTTTGACCTAAATTGGCACTTGTAAATGACAGGTTTAAACTATTTAGCATGTTTTTATGGATTTTGACCTAAAATGTACATTTGAGTGAAATTCGAGTAAGATTGACAATTTCAACACAAATGGTGTTAGGAATTGGATGTTTACCTACACATGCCAAAGATTATCTTGATGTGGTGCATATTGATTTATGTGGACCCCTACCTACTTCTTTTCAAGGATTTAAGTACTTCTAATTATTTGTTGATGATTTATCTTGAATGGCATGGGTGTTCTTTATCAAGAAGAAGAGTGAAGCCTTTACTCATTTTAAGGTCTTTTACCAACTTGGTGTGACCCAAGAAGGGAGGCCTCTTCATCTCCTCCACTCAGATCAGGAGTGGAGGGAATTCACATCAAAGGACTTCTTGACATTTTTTGAAGTAATGTGATATCAAACAACACCTAATTTATATATATACACCCCAATATAATGTAATTATAGAGTGACATAATCATTTAGTCATGGATATGGCTCATTGCATGCTTTTTACTATGAAGTTAGAGGCACCATTTTGGGTAGAAGTAGTTCAAATAATCATATATTATCAATAAGACACCTATGAAGATATTATAAGACAGGATACTAGAAGAGGTATGGAGTGGTCATAAACCTTTGATCTCCCATCTAAGAGTATTGGGTTGTACATCCTATATGAATGTCCTATCTAAAAAGAGGAATAAGATCAAATTGAAGACACTTTAATACCTTCTATTGGGTTATAGTACTACCTAAAAATCATATTGTCTCATGGATACTGAGACATGAAAGATTTATGAAAGTTGAGACATCATTTGTGACAAGTTATTATTTGACTCATTTCGACAAAAAGAGTCATAATATATCACCTCTCATATACTATTCCCATAGTTAGAGGATGAGCATGAAGAATATTATAACAAAGGTGAGCTACAAGGAGAATTGTTCATTGACCTTGGAAATGTGGAAGACAATTCTTCATCAAATCATCAAAAATATTAATATACAAAATGGGTATAAATCACCATCATGGATTCACACTTAAACTTTATTCTAGATAATTTATTAGGAGTTTGGATAAGAATATAGGCAAAAAATGAAGTTAATCTTGCACTGAAGAGTTTAGTAGTTAACATCACCAAACCAAAGATAGTTTGGGAGGTTTTATGTCAACATTAGTGAAAAAAGGCCATAAATGCTAAATATGATGCCCTAATAAAAAATGGGACATGGTAACTTATCAATTTTCCTAGATAGGTAAGAAATCCATTGGCTAAAAGTGGATTTTCAAGACAAAATACAACGCAGATAGATCCATCAAAAAATACAAAGTATGACTTGTTGCAAAAGGGTATGCTCAACAATAAGGAATTAACTATGAGGAGACCTTTTCACCCAATGCTAAGATAAAGAAAATAAGAGTTATTTTTGCACTCACAACATAAAAGGGATGAAATATTTAGCAGATGGAGATTAAAAGTGCATTCATGAATGGTGATCTCAAATAAGAAGTGTATATGACCCAATCAACAGGCTTCATTGATGAAAACATCCACAAAAGTTTTTTTTTTCTAATTAAGTCAAATTATGGACTTAATTAAGCACCAAGGGAATGGTATATTAATATAGATGACCACATATTATAACATGGATTAATTTATATCCCCTTAGATTCAAATTTGTATATCAATAAGGTAGGCACACAAATTGTCATTGTTGTTTTGCATGTGGATGATCTTGTGATAATAAGAAGCTCATATGATATTATTGAAGAAATAAAGAATGAAATAAATAAATAATTCAAAACTATATACTTGGGACTACTTTATTATTTCATTGGCTTAGAGATATGATAAAATAAGAATCATATTTATGTCTCATAGATGAAATATGCCAAGACGCTACTTGATAACTACGGGATGAAAGAGTGTAAACCATTTTCAATTTTGATCGATAAAGGTTTACAATGATCCTATTTTTAGGATTCACCTCAAATATATATAACTAACTATGGGCAACTTGTTTGGAGTTTCATTCACTTTACATATACCATAGTAGACATATGCTTTGTTGTAAGCTATCTTTCAAGATTCATGTAGGAACTAAATAAGTGTCATTGGGTTATAGGAAAAGATATTTTGAAATATGTCTGAGGTAAAATAGATTATGGTCTATAATACAATAACAAATCACATTTCTTATGACAAGGTTATACAAACTTGAACTATATTGGATCTATTGATGACAAGAAATGAACTTTAGGATATATATTTTATATCAAATATGGACCAATTTTATGGATTAAGAATAAACAATCAATCATTTCTCTTTTATCTACAAAGGTAGAATATCATTCCTCATGAGGAGTTATGTGCGAATAAATTTGGTTACATCACATTCTTTCTGATATAGACATTCCTATAGACCAGCCACCAATCTTTTTTTGTGACAATTAGGGTATGTTGAATCTTGCCAAGAATCCAATATTTTATGAAATAACCAAACACATTAAGGTCTAGTTCCATTACATTCGAGAACAAGTCTTAAACCCCCACATTTCACTCTAATACTACCCAAAAAATTCACAGATACAAAATATACCCACCAAGTCACTTGGCAAGGTTAAATTTGATTTATTTCAAGGGTACATTTGTACAAATAATATAATAAAGGGGGGAATGTTAACATAGTTTTTTTTAATTATTTCATTTTTTGTTTAGCTATTAGTTATTAGTTTAGAGTTACAGTTGGGTAGTGGTTGGATATTTATGGTTGCTATAACTAGTTTTGTTTTGTATATATTCACCTACATTGTTCATGAAAATAAGATCGAATCATTTTTTCTCTTCAATTTAAATTATGTTTTTATAGTCTATGTTTTGATTATTTTTATTACTATCAACAAGTGATGAGATTAAAATTAGTGATTAAAATTTGCATTATTATTAGTTATAAGAAACTAGGCTATGATCAATCCTAAGAAATGCACAACATCATTTCTTTGCCTCAAAATATATACATAAGCACTTTTTCTAAATCCAATAATTGGTGTGTGTTGATAGAATTATATGTAAGATGAAACCTCACTAATACATTCCATGATGGATGGTATACTATGCTATAACATTTTTTAAAAAGACACTTAATGAGGAGACCATGTCTATAAAATTGATTTTATTTTTTAGTTTAGAGAATAATTTTTCATAGCTATAATATGTTTTTAAATTTGAACTTAATATTATATTAGATAATTTTTTTCATTAGTTTTAAAATGAATTAGTTTGCTTAAAATATAAAGTGTTTTTGTATCCATTTGATGTAGTTAATTAATAGTTAATTATCTACAATTCAATCAATTATTTAATTGAAAAATTAATCTCTTGCTAATTAAAAATACAATTAATTGATGAATTTGTTTTGAAGTGACCTATATGTGATAGATACAAATAATAATTTTCATAATTTTTTAAGAATTATTTTATTTTTTGACTCTTGAAAATTGTTTTATGAATAAAGGTATAATGGATTCTATAGGGGGTGGTAAAACATGTAAAATTGGTTTTCAGACTGTCAATGCATTGGTATGTTTATGTTTAATTTTAAATGTTTTAATTAGTATGTTAATTTTTAATAATTATAGTGAATGATTGTTTTCCTGAAATGAATATATAAAATTGTACCTTTTAAATTACTATTGATTTGTGATGTCCAAGTCAATACATAATGATGTGTTTGTTTTGATACATAATATAATATATAATATTTTGATTATATATATTCCAATGAATTTTATATGAATGGTTATATTATACATATTTTATTTATACAAATGTTTAAACAAAAAAAGGTAATATTACATCATTTATCTATCTACTATGTTTGTAATTTTCTTGAAAACTTATAGGATACATTAAATGCAATACTATAATTAATATTTAATTTATCAATTAATTTGAATAAGAAATAATTAAAAAAAACATTAAAATTATTTGAAATAAAATTTATTGTTATTCTTATTGATTTATTCACTATAGCTTAAAATGTTATATTTTAATAAACCAAAAATTTAAGCAAAAATTAACATATTGTGAAGTTATTTTAATTGGTAATTAAATAATTTTTATTTTATTTAAAAAATATATGAAAACATGTGTAGTGGATAATAGCTCTGGGATAACATTAAAAACACCTCACTTTATGAGATAATAAAAGTTTAACAAATTGTAATTTATCATAAAAAGTTTGCATTGTAGACTACCAATACCTCCATAATCAAAGATAAAAGTGATGGTGAAAGCTTGGTCAATATTTTTAGAATCATGCTCTATTTATTTTCCAAAATTTAATATTCTTCGCCCTCTATTTAAAGGCTTCAACCTTTGATGAATCCAAAAATCACAATAGAGTCAAAACAATTAATTACAAAGACAATTATTAATCAAAAGAGAAAATTATTTTCTAATTATTCATTATTTACTAAAGAAATAAAAATATTGTTTAGATAAATAAAAACTTTAAATGAGAGTTTCCATGCATAACTAAGAATCTAATATAAACTAAAATATACCTAGAGTTAATAAAACTTTATATTTTTAGTATCTACTATTTATATAAACTTTTGTTATAAAGCTTAGATGGGCCTAATAATTGTACACTATTATCTACATGATTAAATAAATTACAATGGTGACTTTCAAATCAATTTCATTCCTAGTTACAAAAATATTATATTATATATTTTTCTAAAATATCAAAAAATAAATTAAAATGTAAATTTTGGCCTGTAGATGGTTGATTTTGGCCTCAAAATTTTGATAAAACAATCATAGAGTAAGTAGCACTACTTATGTTTACATATCTCTTTGATAAATTTATTTTTAAAAGGTGGCTCAAATAGGTTCCTAAATCCATACTTATAGCTTCCACAAGATAGGATCTTGCATCATTCTCCTCTAGTTCAAAAGAACTCAGCTCCTATGAGTTGTTCATTTAAAAAATTTTCCATTTGTCTTTGTCAATATTATTCAAGTTACATTATAAAATACAAGTATAGTATTCATGTTGTACTCCTTAAAGCTATACCAAATACTTTTTGTAGGTCTTGCTTAATGTTTCATGTCTTCTTCTCTAAAAATTGTATTATATTTCCTTGCTTATTATTTAGTACTTGATACTCCAACCTAATTCTTATTATTTCCATTCATTATTATGTCAAATGAAATGAAAATAAATCAAAAAACTAAAACACTATAGAAATATCAAAATTTTGTAAAGTTTTTATCTCATAAGCATTGCCATTTATTTTCATCCTAATTTTGCATAGACCAATTTTATTATAATTATTTTTTTTGTGTTCATTGGGGAAATAATTATTTTATTGTATAGACCTTAACTAATGATTATTATTTTAAAAAATTTGGCCTTATTTTTATATTAGTTATTTTGATATATTATCATTGCTTTCCTATAACTTTCTCCTTACTTGATATTGTAATTTTTTATAAGTGCTCTGTAAGTGGATTTGTGTTATCACTAACCCACTCTATAATTTTTAACTATATAATATAAAAACACCCTTAGTATTTTTTCATAAAATTTTTGAAATTTTTATTTTCCTATTGATATGTTTAGTGAAATTTTAAAATCAAAATCAACACATGATAATCTGATTGATCTATTAGTGCGCTCTAGCTTTGTGAAAAATGATGAATATTATTGTGTGTGATCAATAAGTGTTTTAAAGTTGACTTTTAGATGGTTTAAAACTATACAAGTACTGTTACATAATACAAGGTGTGATATGCACATATTTATTACACATCAATGTTTAATATAATTTTTTTCTATTTAGTGAAATAATGATCTGATAGACTTTATTACTATAAGACCATTACAGAGAGGAAGAGACTTTACCCCATCTACCAAGGTTTCTAGACCCACAATACCTTCTAAGAAAATGCATAATTATTTGTGAAATTATGTCTAAAAACCAACATGTGGTCTAGGAATGGTTATTTCTTCTAAGGGGAATAAGAGGATGAAGATCTAATCACTTCTTAGACATAGGTTCATCGAAATGATAACAATTTCATGTAACTAGCAAGTGTAGTGTGTGTCTCAAATGAGAGTATATTTTCAATTAGTGTGGATGATCCATGTGATTTTTATTCACATGTGGTGTGAAAATTTCTAATGTATAGTATGCTCTTGTTGGTTATACTACTCCATAGAATTATTTTACATGTAATTTAGTATGTGTGCTTGGTGTTTCTTCTATATTAAACACTAACAAGAAGCTTGGAGTTGTGATTGTATGTATCATTGCTATCAATGCATACATTCTTTGGCACAACAGTGGTATAGATATTCATGAATAATATTCAATATGTGCATATGGTTAATTTTATGTGGAGTATCTTTGTGAAGCTTGCAGTTATTTATAGACTGAATTGTGTGTGTATCATCATCAAGATGTTCACACAAATTCTTAAGGTTTCTTGAAGTGATGCTAGGATGAGGATCCTAGTGCACAAGTGGAAAAACCTAGGACATTATACACTGAGTGTGATGTTTAAGCAACATTTTATATACAAATATAAACACAACTAGTGTATTAATAAATATTATCTCAAAGAAGATAAATCCTACTTACACTTCTAATTGTTGATACATTAGATATTCTAGGTCATGACCAAGATAGATTTGATAGACCTAACCAAGGGATATCTTACCACAATAACATCACTAGAGACAATTACAAAGCCTCTAATCAAGTAACACTATGAAATAACCCTAGTTAGGTCCTATGTTTTCATATTCACAAAGTATAATGGACAATAAAGTAAAATCTAATCTAATGCTCACCAAAACTTGTGGTACAAATTGGGGTTAATAAACATAAAATGTAAACATGCATAAGATAATCCTAATTAAACTATGTATAGGTAAAACTCTAATGCATGGAAAGAGCAAGATATTCAAAAGCCATTAATTATGATACTTCTATATACTAAAATAGAGGAGTAAAGTTCATGATACTTACCCTAAATATGAACCCATCAAGACTCAATCTCTCCCTTGGTAAAAGGTTCTTTGTAAGAGGTTTTTATAGTTTATAAGGATCACTTATAAAGGCCAAAGCATCTAATACTTTTCCATAAAATAATATTGCTCTCCAAATATAAATCCTAATCTATAACTCAATTAGAATGGCAAAAGAGAAGATTATAAAGAAGTGAAAATGAATAATTAACTCCTTGTCTCTTTAAGAAATGGTGAAATGAATGTGTATACATAGATGAATCTAACCCTAAAACTTTTCAAAAGTTTAGTTGATAGGTTTAACCAAATTTAATTTGTATCATTAATTACTAAAAATAAGTTTGGTCTCAGTCTAGGTTGACCATGATCTAACCTAACCTAATAATATTCTTTTATAAATTTGAATACAGGTTCGATGGGGTTGATAGTGTAACGTAAACTATCAAACAGGGATTTAGGCTTAGGAAGGGGTTAAGTAAGGTGGTGAATTCTTGGATGAATGTTCAAGATATGAGATATGGCTTAAGGAAGTGTGTAGGATAAGGTTAAATTGATAGAAAGTTGTGGTATAGGATACAACAATTTTACAAAGCACCAGTGGTCTATCGACCCTTTCCCAATGCACCCTTTAAGGCATGTACTTAGAGAGATTGAGACTTGATAGGTTATTGTAAGAGAGAAAGCTTTAGTAATTTATAAAATTTGAAAATATTATGAATATACATATGCCACACTCTAAGTTCATCACATGTTACTCAGGTGCAATCGGGGATGATGATTCAAGAAAGCAAAATAGCAATAGGCAATACTGAATCTAAATAAAATGTAGTATTTTAAGGTATAAAATAACTAAAAGTAAATGAGTAAAATGGAAATAACTATAAAAAAAAGTAATGTATGTTACCTTAACTTACCTTAATTACTATATGGTATTCTACTGTGTTTGTAATTTTGATCGTGGAGGGCACATAGACTATTTTGGATAAACCTAAGGATAAAAAACTAAAAATCAAAAAAAAGAAAATGTAGGAAAACTAAGATAACTAATGTGGTGTAAGCATGACATACTTAGAAAATGTGGTGAAATGGGGTGAAAAATTATAGGTTAGGACTACATGACCAAGTCAAAATTTTTAGAGTAAATGGGGTAACCAAAAATCCAAGGCTACTAAATTATCAAAAATATCAAACAAGTAAACATTTAAGTATGAAAGGAAAACCAACCAAGTCAAACCAAGGATACATGTTGATAAAAAACATAACCAAACATCAATTTGAAAGCATTAACAGTCCTTAATTAAATAAAGATGGATACGCAAATGGTAAAATAACATTAATGTGTGAACACTAACAATCCTTACTCTAGCATCAATGAAAAAAGTGCATAAAAGGGAAAACAACATTAGTGAGTGAGAAGTAACAAGCCATCCTTATTCAAAAATGGAAAAAGTACATGAAAGTAGAAATGGACATAGTTGTCTAGAAAAAAAGTGGTACAATAATGGAAAATTTGTAAATAATCCAAGGTGATTCTATAAATGTAAAGTAATGGTGTAAAGAAAGTAATACCAATTCATTCAAGCATATCATTTTTTTATAAAGGTAGATAAAACAAGAAAAAGTAGTGATAACTTGCTTTAATATGGGAAGAAGAGGGAATATAGAAGTGGGAAAAGAGATTTATAATCAAACTTGCCTATCAAGGGGGAAATGAAATGGGTGGAGGGAGAAATCAAGGAAAAAGTGAGGTAGATAAACACTTTATTGAAGTTAAGACACTTAAATTAGGTTTGTTAAAATAAGAGGACTTTTGCCATTAAGGATTATGAAGAAATTTTCCTAACCACATAAATCTTAGGTCACCAAATGAAGTATGAATATCATCCCATGAAGTTTATATACTTGAAAAGTAAAATAGACCTGCCTTCCCATAACGTGTTCTCCATTCCTCAGGACCCCTTATAGAGATGTTGGTCTACTATGAACATTGGGTACTTGCATGAGAAAATAGGTATCACCATAGATTATTTTGAATTATCCTATCCCAATCTATTGGATTACCACACCCCAATATACCTCAACTCTATTATGAGGCCAAATTTAGAGATTTAACTTTGATTAGAAATAGGATATGTGATATGAATCATATCTTTTGGTGTAATTTTTAATTTTGACTTTGTATGTTGCATTTTGATCATTTCTTTTTGTTTCAAATGATGTGGATTTTAAATTTTGAACTATTTTTCTATTCCTCCTCCATACTAATTTGGAGAACTGAACATGGGTGTTAAGGATGAATATCATTTGAAAACTTTGGACTTGCTTGCTAAGAAAGAGAACTTAGAGAATATGATGTCTAAGATTATTGTTTGCACATGTGAAATACAAATTTATATTTTGACTTTGACCTTGTTTTATCCAAAGTAGTATGAAAGGAAAATAAATTAAGGGAATGAAACATGAAATAATTTGAATCACAAAAAATGTGACAAAGGTGAAAAAGGGATAAAATAACAGGCAAGGATGATTCTTTATCATAAGAATGAATGAATGTGTAGGGAAACATTCTAACATAGTTTATTGTGTAGGTTTTACATACAAAAGAAACAAAAGTCAAAGCTAAGAATAAGGGATCATAAACTTGTAACCATTTATTAACATTATATAAAAGGAATCATTTAATTATTTAAAGATGATGATTTTATGAGGAGGGCTTGGTCTTATTTATGGTCTTACAATATAACTCATTAAAAAAACCCAAGAGGGTCAACAAAGCATGGGAAAAATAAAGATGATAAAGTTGGTATTTGTTGTAGGATCGATGTTAGTAATGAAGTTATTAAAACAAGGGGAATTTTTCTTGAAATTCCCATATTTGTGATGTTGTTGAGGGAGTTGAGGTTATTGGGAATGGAAAAATTTAAGGATCACTTCATCACTAGGACACATAGGTAGAGGTCCATAATATTCCACATCTACTTCAAGATAAATAATTTTTTTACTATGGTAGTCATATTTAGAGTGTATCTAGCATACATATATGGCCTTGGCATTAGGGTGATCTTAGGAGTATGTATAAATTTACATGAAGGTTGAATAGGTTTAATTGGGTTATCTTTAAAATCATTGATGAGAAATGGATCAATTAGAATAACTAGTGCAGTAGGAGGTATATAAGGTTTCAAGTTTTATGAAGATGTGAGGGGTAAGATTTGTTCAACCACCCATGAAGTATCAAGAAGTGGAGGGTTAATTAGAGGTACATAACCTTCAGGTTATATCTTGAAATATGTGAAAATGGTATGAACAACATGGTTGTAAGCATGTATTTGAGTTAAAGTTTTTAGATAATGTTGAACATGTAAGTCTCATGATTGAGCTTGGGTAATGTAGTTATCACCACAAGTTGGAGAAATTATAGATGCTTGTGATTCAGAAGGAACTTCGTAAGGTGAGATGCCTAAATTAATTAATTTTCATGGTGACATAATTAAAGGATCTTGAATAATGTAACCACTCCATAGTCATTACACATGAAGTCATCTTCTATATAAGATGATTTATGGACATTTTATGGAGGAGGGTAATTGGTGATCTCATCGATGAGAGGAGTGGCATGATCATAAGGTAATGAGGAGGGAGGTAGACATTTTGAGTTGTAAGGAGTTAGGTTAGTAGTATTGAATGTATTTTTAAAGTCATTAGGCTCATCATCATTAGAATCAATAAGAGTGACACGTAAATCCATATTCATATTGAGGAATTTGGGTGAAGGGGTAGTATCAATATTTATAAAAGTGGGAATTTGATATTGATATTTGGGATTAGGGAGATGAATACCCCATGGGTTAGGATCGGTTTCATGTTTATACCTTTTGAGATTATGAAGGAACTTGATACATTAGATGTTAGAAGAGATGATAACCATCATGCGAAGAGTCCATGGGTGTCCTAGGAGTATATTATAATATAATGGTGAATAAAGGACCATAAGCTTAGTTTATATAGTTTTTGGGTCCAATAGTAAGAGGAATCCAAATACAACCAAGTGGTCTTTTAATAGTTTTTTCTAATCCATGACATGTCAAATGAGTTTGTTTGAGATGAGCTTTGATATAGCTGAGTTGTTAAATGATCCAAAGAGATGTCCCATTAATATTAGACCCTTAGTCTACTAATAGTTTATGAATGAGGGTGGTATTAATTACTATTTTAATAAAGAGGGGTAGATTATTAGATTGAAAGAGGATTTCATCATTGATCATGCCTTCTTCAAGGTACTCAATAGAAGTTTTTGAAGAAGGATAAATGGATTCAATACTATGAATTTCTATTGGTTGAGGCTCATGAGAATATGGTTGCTCTTCTAAAGGAGATGGCTCTTCAATTTATTGAAGTTGTTACATGAGTAACTTATGATGATAATTAGAGGTATGAATTAACTCCATGAGAGGAATTTTTCAAGGCATAGAGTTGAGTTATTCTGGGAAGTTCCAATGGGTTTTGGAAGAATAAGAGTGAACACAGGGATTATAAGGTATTGTTAAGCATGAATCGGTATATTATATATCTTTTAATTAATCTAATTTATTTTCTTTAACCACTCAATCATACATTCAATATATGAAATAAAACTAAAATAATAATTTTCACCACACAAAAAAGAGAGAGAGAGAGACCAAATTTTTACATGGAAACCTAAAGTGGGAAAAACCATAGAGAAGATTCTCAAGTATATGAATGAGCACCAACTCAAAATACAAAGTTTGCAAGCATAAACTTGCAAGAGCACCAACCCCTTTGCTGAGCACCAACACAACAACTATTTGTGAGCACCAACCCATAAGAGCACCAACCCCTTACAAAGATTCGTGAGCACCAACCCCTCTCGTGTATAAAACACAACTATCTCTCAATGTTGCTTACTCAACAAATGATATAACTCTACAATATCTACTACTTTTCTCTCTTTGAAAATAAATACAAACCATGCACTCTCTTTCATATTAAAAATGGCTTCTCAAGCCTTTATTTATAGCTTTATAAATGACCTTTGGCATTCACCCTTTGTGACCCTTCAATCCTCATGGAAAATGGTGCCAAACTTGTATGACCCTTTGTATCCTTGCATTTGAAAAGTCATATGATGACCTTTCATAAGCAAAAATGTCCTTTCCTCTTTTGTCTTTATCTTGGTGAATTTTTGTATTCCTTAAAGTGTCCCTTAATGGAAAAATGTGCCATACCTATTTTGTCTTCACATGGTGACTCTTGGAATTCCTCAAGATGACTCTTCATGAGAAAATGTGTCCCATTCCTCTTTCATCTTTTACCCCATGACTCTTTGACTTCTCCATGGGCCCTCTTTTGACTTATATGCAACCAAAAATATATTCATTAATATAAAATAAATATTAACACACATTATCGAAGATATGAATATTAAAAACACCATTAAATGTAATGGGGCCTATATCACTAATAATGCTAGACCTTTGACATCAATGACATTATTTCCAACAATCTCCCCCTTTGTCATTGATGGCAACCTCAAACTGAAACTGCCACATCTTGAAACCTACACATACTATCATCTAAAAAACATACAATAACTCCCCCTTATTGTAGCAACATGTACCTATTCCCTGTACCTATTTTTTTACCTATACTTGTACTTGTTATTTTCCCCCTTTGACATCAATGGAAAAGGGCCTACTTGGAGCTAACACTTAGCTCCGCCTCAACTGATGCTAAAACTCAATGGTAGGAAGTAAAAGAAATTACTCCTAAATTTTATCATAGATACTCAAATGTGTCTTTTGGTAGTGCCTTTGTGAAAATATCTACAATATTCTTTGTAGTACTGATATACTCCATCTTAACCTATTGATCTATAACCTACTCTCTCAAAAAGTGATATCTAATGGAAATATGTTTTGTTCTTAAATGCATCACTAGATTTTTCAAAATATTTATAGCACTTGTGTTATCACAAAAAATAGAAACAGGTTCATCATAATTTACCTTGATATCTTACAAAGTTTTCTTCATCTAAAGCACTTGAGTACAACACAATACTGCTGTAATATAATTTGCTTCAGCTGTAGAAAGTGATACTAAATTTTGCTTCTTACTTAGCCATGATACTAAGCTATCACCAAGGAAGAAATCTCCTCCACTTGCACTCTTTCTATCATCAACGCACCCTACCCAATTTGAATATGTAGAAGCAACCAAAGTGAAATTTCTACCAGTGGGATACCATAATCCATAATCCAATGTCCCCTTGATATATCTAAATATTCTCTTCACCAACTAAACATGACTATCTTTTGGAGATGACTAATATCTTGAAACCATACCTACTGCATACATGGTGTCTGGCCTTGATGTTGTCAAATATAAAAGACTATCAATCATAGATCTATACAAAGATTGATCTGTAATAGGTGAATCTTCATCTTTGTTCACCTTATTTCTTTTACACATTAGTGTTCCAACTGGTGCAAAATCCTCAAAACCCAAGTTCTTCAACATTTCCTTAGCATATTTACTTTAAGATATGAAAATTCCTTTATCTGACTGAAATATTTACAATCCTAAGGAAAATGACAATTCTCCAAGCATAGACATCTCAAATTATTTTTGCATATTATCAAAAAATTCTTTTGTCATCTTTTCAATATTTCCTCCAAAAATGATATCATCAACATATACCACAACAATAAATGGATGCTCACCTTTTGTTTTGATGTAGAGATTTCTATCAACAAATCCTCTCTTGAAACCTTGATCCTATAGGTACTTATCAAATATTGCATACCAAGCTCTGGGAGCTTGTTTCAATCTATACAATGCTTTCTTCAATCTATATACATGGATACTAATATTTGAGAGAATAAATCCCTCAGGCTACTTAATGTATACTTCTTCTTCTAGATTTCCATTTAGGAAAGCAGATTTGACATCCATCTAAAACACTTTGTAAATTTTAAACACTGCATATGTAAGAAACATTCTAGTAGCCTCTAACTTTGCCACTAGTGCAAAAGTTTTTTCAAAATCTATTCCCTCAATCTAAGCATATCTTTTACATACTAATATTTCTTTATTTTTAGTCACTTCTCCATTTTCATTCAACTTATTTCTATAAACCCATTTTGTTCCTATCACATTGTGATATTTTGGTCTAGACACTAATTCTCAAGTATCATTCTTTTCTATCTGATTTAATTCTTCATCCATAGCCTTAACCCAATTCTTATCATGTCTAACTTCTAAAAAAGTTTTAGGCTAAATTTTGGATAACAAAGAGAAATTAACTTGTTCAGATTCACTTACCATCATTCTTCTGGTGTGAATTTCTTCATTTATGTTCTCAATGATGTCACTTTCATTATGATTTCTCTAAACATATTTGGATGGAGTTTTGGTTCCCTTTTTCTCCTTCTCATTTTCATCTGATTCTTTAATAATTTCAGGAATGTCTATTGGATCATTGATTCTTTGTGTTCCATCTTCTTCTCTCCTGACACTTGCACTTTCAACAATTTTCTTAGTTCCTTTGTTATAACATTTATAAGCTTTAATTTTTCAATAATAACTAAGAAATATACCTTCATCTTCTCTAGATTCAAACTTACCAAGTTTTTCATCGGTTTTCTTTATGAAGCATCTGCTACCAAAAACTCTAAAATAATCAACTATTGCTGGTTTGTCTTTCTATAGCTCATAAGGAATCTTGTCACTATTGACTCTCAATAATGCTCTATTCTGAATATGCACTGCTGAAGCAATTACCTCTCTCCAATATTTATCTACTATCTTAGATTCATTTAGCATTGTCCTCTCCATCTCCTGAACTGTTATATTCTTCCATTCAACTACTCCATTTTGTTGTAGAGTTTTAGCTATTGAATAATGTCTCTTTATTCTATGGTCTTCATAAAACTCAATAAGTTGATCTGACATAAATTCTCCTCCTTGATCTGATCTTAGACACTTAATCTTCAAACTAGTTTCATTCTCAACTAATGCTTTGAATGATTTAAAATGTCTGAAAGCTTCTAATTTTTTCTTTAAAAACATTACCCAAGTCATACATGAAAAATCATCGATAGGCAACATAAAATATTTCTCACCTTGATTAATTTGAGTTCTCGTAGGTCCACATAGATCAGTGTGAACAAGATTTAGCATCTGAGTAGTCGAGTATTCTTTTGTTTTGAGCTACCTTCTAGCCTACTTCCCATGCTGACAAGGTTCACAAAGTGTGTCAGATGGCTTTATAATCTTTAGAAGATTTTTGACTGCTTGCTTCTTGTTGATGTTGACAAGATTATCAAAATTTATTTTCCCCATTCTCCTGTGCCAGAGCCAACTTTATTCAATCTAGATCAAACAACATTTTTGACCTTTGATGTCTGATAGCATATACAAATTATTGCCTATTCTTTAAGCATCTTCAACCAACATATCTGAATCTTTTCTTATAATTTCATAACCTTATGCATAAAAATTTATTGTGTGCCCCTAATCACATATTTGAATTAAACTCAAAATATTATGATTAAGACTTTCTACATATAAAACATTTTTAGTTTTAGTTCTACCATTATCCAAACTTAGTGTATCTTTTCTAGCAATTTTGGTAGTAGTATTATCTCCAAATTTCACTATGCCACCATTGATCTTCTTCAAGGTTATGAACTTGATCTTGTCTCCTATCATGTGCCTTAAATATCCAATGTCAATGAACTATGGATTTTATTCATTTATTACATGTAAAGCAGTCTGCACCAATATAGATTTTTTAGGTTGTTTTTTTTGCCATGAACTTGTCTGAACTTTCTTCTTGATGAATGAAACCTTGAAACTCTGGTCTTTCTTGATTGAATCAAACACACTTGTATAGTACCAGGGTATGTGTCCAAAGTTTTTACACTTGTAACATATTATGGCCTCTTCATTAAAGCATGATAGAGGAGCAAAAGAGTTGTGGCTTCTACTTGACTCAGCATGACTTTCCTTCTACTTATTTCTAAAATGGCTAGCTCTTTTTTGACATTATAATTTCTTATGACCATATCCATTACAATAAAAATAGTAACCATAAAAATATGACCTATTTTTATATCTCTAACCTGATTGCCTTTTGTAGCTCTATTCCCTCCAGCCTTCTTTGTTTGAGATGTTCTCTGTATTCTTGACTTCTTCCCTTTTTATTTCTTCTTTTATAAGATCTTTAACATAGCTCTTTCCTTTTTCCTTGTCTATGAAATTAGTGACCTCCTCTTTATCTTTTTCAAATCTAATACCTATCTTATCTGACATTGATATTTGATTTTCTAATATCTTATTCAGCATATTAGTGTTATTCTCAAATTTTGAATCATTGGCTACTTTATCATTGATTGATTTATTTGTTTTCTCAAGATTTGATTTTAAAGAAGCATTTTTAATAACATACCTTTCACATTCTTTACTAACTATTTTCAACTGTGCTGTTATATCTTCTTTATTAATCTTGGCTTCTTCAAAGTGTGCTTGTAGATCTTCAAGTATTTCCTTTGATTCCTTTTCATTTTTATCGATCTGGAGCTTTAATATTCAATTCTTCTTTTCAAGAGCTTTTAACTCTTTTAAGGCACAAATGAGTTTTCCTTCTAGATTCACTTTAGCTTCATCTTGTTATTCTTCTTGATCATCTATACTTTTTCTTGTGGAGGCATCTTCATGTTTATCCATGAATATAATCTCTTCTTCTTTTGAGTCACTCACTCCACTATCTTTGACTAAGCTAGGATATTTAGAATACAAACTCTTCTTCTCAAATCCCTTCTTGAATTTGCATTTGAAATTCTTCTTATATGTAGAATTTCCTTCTTCATTGTCATCATTACCCTTATTGGGGCATTTAGCTAAAAAATGTCCAATCATTCCATAATTAAAATATTTAAAAGGTAATTTTCCTTGATATTTACCTATGCCCCTTTTTGGATTGCGAATTAATAGAGATCCATTATCATCTTCATCATCACTAAAATTATCACTTGATTCTTGAATTTTAGCCTTCTCTTTATTTGATGTCTTAAAAGCTACTTCTCTCTTTGAAGGTTTATCTTGTTTAGTTTGCATCTCATATGCTATAATAATACCATGAAGCTCATCCATCTTTAGCTTGGATAATTTCTTCATCTCTTCAATTGCCAAAATTTTTGCATCATATCTCAATGTTAGAGACCTCAAACCTTTTGAACCATAGTCAATTCTTCTAAATTTTCTCCAAGACCTTAAATCTGATTGACTATTTGATAAACCCACAAGAGATAACTTCCTATATTTTATTCTTCTTCCATCTTCAAACTCTCAAACTATCTTCTGAAAGTCTAAATCTTAGCTTGTTGAACCTTTCCATCACCTTTGTAAATATTCTCAAGTTTTACCCATGTTTCATGAAAAGATTTACATTGCATAACTTTAACAAATTTTGATTCACATAAACCACATAAAATAACATTTAAAGCTTTATCATTATTTTTACTTGCCTTCTTTTCTGCCGAAGTAGTTACAAGTGTCTATGGCTATTCATATTCCTCCACCACTGCTTGCCATATGTTGAATCCAAGGGCCATCAAATAAGTCTTCATCCCTATGCTCTAAAAAACATAATTTGTCCTATCAAACAAAGGTCCCTTATTTTTAGAGAATCCTTCATGTGATCTAACCATCGTGCTTTCTTGATCTTCCTTCAAGCTATAAAACTTTTTCAAAAGGAACCAGCTTTGATACCAATTGTTAAGCACAAAATATGCTGAGAGGGGGGGGTGAATCAATATATTATATATCTTTTACCTAATCTGATTTTTTTTTAACCACTTAATCATACATTAAATATATGCAATAAAACTAAAATAATTAACTACACCACATGAGAGAGAGAGAGAGAGAGAGAGAGAGAGAGAGAGAGAGAGAGAGAGAGAGAGAGAGAGAGAGAGAGAGAGAGAGAGAGAGAGAGAGACCATATTTTTATGTGGAAACCCAAAGTAGGAAAAACCATGGAGAATAATCTCAAGTATATGAATGAGCACCAACTCAAAATACAAAGTTCGCAAGCACCAACTTATAAGAGCACCAACCCCTTTGCCAAGCACCAACACAACAACTATTTATGATCACCAACCCATAGGAGCACCAAACCCTTACAAAGATTTGTTAACACCAACCCATAGGAGCACCAACTCCTCTTGTGTATAAAATGCAACTATCTCTCAATGTTTCTTACTCAACAAATGATAGAACTCTACAATATCTCCTACTTTTCTCTCTTTAAAAAAAAATATAAACCATGCACTCTATTTCATATTACAAATGGATTCTCAATCCTTTATTTATAGCTTTCCAAATGACCTTTGAAATTCACCCTTTGTGACCCTCAATCCTCATGGAAAATGGTGCCAAACTTGCATGACCCTTCGTATCCTTGCATTTGAAAAGTCATATAGTGACCCTTCATAATCAAAAGAGTAATTTCCTCTTTTGTATTTATCTTGGTGACTTTTCATATTCCTTAAAGTTTCCTTTCATGGGAAAATGCACCATACCTATTTTATCTTCACATGGTGACTCTTGGAATTCTTCAAGATGACTCTTCATGAGAAAATGCATCCCATTCCTCTTTCATCTTTTACCCTATGACTCTTTGACTTCTCCATGGGCCCTTTTTTGACTTATATGAAACCAAAAATATATTAATTAATATTAAATAAATATTAACACACATTAGCCAAGATATGAATATTAAAAACACCATTAAATGCAATGGGGCCTATATCGCCAATAATGCTAGACCTTTGACATCAATGACAATATTTCCAATAGGTATAATAGGTTTGGGAAGAAGAGAAGTGATAAGAGGTTCAAAGTGAGGAGATGGTTATTTATTAGTTTCAAAAGATAAGTGAGTAGTGCTAGTATCTTTGAGAAATTTATCTTGTAAATATTGTTTACTAGGCTTAGCAATGTGAACTTTGTGGGATAGTTTGCATTGATAATTGACCTTAGCCATATTTATGTATTGTAAATTAGTGTAATATTGATGATAATCAGTGTCAGTCACACATATATGCTTGTTTTTTGGTTGAGGCTTAGATGTGGAAAAATATTTTGGGTTGTTAGAATAATAAACTTTGGAAGCCTGTTTATTTTGAGAAGTGTTAATGTAATATTGATGAAAGATTTGAATCATGGCATCACGATTGAATAAATCGACAAACATAAAAGAAATAATTTTTTTTGTAAGCACTCTACATGTTTTATGGGAATGACCTATATCAATGTGGAACCAATAAAACTGATTAGGATCATACCATTGAGGGTGATTATTAGGGTAGGTAAATGGTTTAGAGGGAAATATATTTATTTCAGTTATTACACAGTTAATGGTGCATGATAATGTTGGGTATGGTCATATTTGGCCACTCATGGTTTGGGTTGAATAGTATTTCTAGTTATCATATTGGTTGAATGTCAAAAATATTCCATTACTATTTTAGTATTAGGCTCAAATGGTTTCGTTAAGGAGTCTTGGTGCTTAGATTGATCAAGAGCTTCATTTAACATTTAAGGGGAGAAATTTTGAATATTATATTGGAGTGAAGGTTTGAATATTGTTATAAATAGCTTAAATAAGTTGTCATCAATCATGTTATGATCAGCCTTATGAACCAAATATTTTCATCATTTGATAAAATCATGACCTTATTTGGTAGGGGATTACTTAACACTGATGAAATGACTAAGGTAATTTTTAAGAAGATCATTGTGTTGAGACTCTTTAACTAGAGGATTGACTAAGTCCTCTATTTACCATATAAAACATTGGGGAAGTTGGTTATACCATTCTAATACATCACCGATGAAAGTTTTAACTAATAATTTGGTTGTGGTAAAATTATTAGTTTGGATCAATTCTTTGTAAAGATTTCCAAATTCTTTAAGAAAAGATGTGTGGTCTTTAGTACCATCATATTTAATAGTTGTATATATATTACCAATATCAATAGAAATAATGAAAGGGGCTAATGGATCATTTTCTATGTGTCGAAGCATCTTATTGTGCATGATAGCTTAGGGGATGAAATTACCTACGATATCTCTAAGAGGTGTAGGAATAAAGTTTTGATTTTTTGGGGGAGAAAAATAAGAGGTTGATTTGCCATGTTGATAAAATGATGTGTTAGTTTAATCATTTAGGAGGTGTTATATGTTTGAATTATGTTCATTTGTTGCACTATTTTTTCAATAATTTGAGTTGTATAAATTGGTGGGTTAGTGTTTGTAGGAGGACTACCTAAATTAGTATTAGGGGGAAGATTGTTAGGTGGCAGATTCCTAGTGGGGTTATTGGATAAACTTGTGTCAATTAATGCCACATTATGATGAGATGTTTGAAGATGAGAATTATCTTTATAAGAATGAGAATTATCAAAACCACCAATCTCATTGATTTGAGTGATATTAACCATGTTGTAATTGAAATATGAGGGAAGAAAGAAGGTGTTCCTAAAGTGAGAGTCCTCTTGGGAAGCAAAAGTATGAATAAAATAACATCCCATATAGTGTCTAAATGGATTTAAGTTATCCAAAAAGATTCAAGGGATTTAATGATGCTTGAAGAAAGAAAATAAGATCAAGAAACAAGAATGAAAAATAGGGATAGAGTCGACCAGTTAGAGAACATTGTTGGTGAACAGGTACAAAGGTGACTACATGGACAAAGTATGTGAAGAAAATTCATAGAATATAACAATAAAAGGACATAGTCAAGCTAGTTGACTCTGTGTTATAAAGGGATAAAATTGAAATAGGATAAAGAGATACACAATTATATAAGTTGATAGTGTACTGATGAATAGGGAACAAGCCAAGAAATATGAAGAAATAGATGGATAGATCGAGTGTGTACTACTTAAACATGGGACTGAATAAGAAGATAAGGAGATAAGGTTGACTGTGTACTATAGGTAGAGAGGCTAAATAGTCTATAAGAGACTATGTCGATAGGGATGATAGTGTTCCAAAGTAGAGAAAGGTTTTGTGAGATAATATCTAAGTGAAATTAAGCACACAAGTAATTGGATAAATGTGAATGATCCAATTGGAACACACAACATAAACCTTAATGCATTTTTTTTAATACAAAATATAATGATCATAAATCAATCATAAACTTGTAAGTAAATGCAAACTAATTAGTCATTTATAAGTTTTATTAAGTTATAATGAAGTTTAATTTTAATGTGATTGGGAAGTTGGCTTTAATGAGGAACTAGAAAGTAATCTAAGGCTAGTTTTAGGAAGTTTAGGCTAAAAGGGATCTGTATTGGTAGGGTATTAGGGCCTACCACTTCACTTCATAATCCCATATAGATAAAGGTGTTAGATTATTTTTCAATATATACCATCAACCACATGTTTATACTTGGCCAGAAAACCATGTCATCTTCCTCCTTACTAATGAAATCCAAGTAGCTAGGCCTTGGAAAGACAAATGCTTAATGCATTTTAATTTTTAAGTGATTTGGAAGTGTGTGCAAAAGATAAAAATAGTGTGAATAAAATGGTAATTTTGAAAAAACACCTAATTATTCTATGTTTGTTACTTTAAGCATGTAAGCAAAGAAAAGGAAAGGTGAACTGATTACTAGAAAAAATATGTTAATTTCTTGATTGTGAAGAGTACATGGCCAGTTTAGGTGACACTGTATGCAAATAGTGTATAATAAAGTCAAATAGGTTATAGCTATTCTAAATAATCAAGATCTAGAAGGACATTGTCAAACACATTGATTATGTCTTCTAGAGATAAGATAGGCTACAAAAATGTGTTGAGATGGTAAAGCTATTTAGCTATAGGGATTTAGCTTTATAGAGTGAAAACCTATGAGAAATAGTACTAAAAGAGAAGAAATAAAAATGATATAGAGTAATAATGAACCTTTGTGGGTTGAGAGATGCTTAGATTGTAAATTTTTTATGTTGTGATGATCAAATGTTGATTCAAAAATTCTACTAATAGAGTTAACTAGTTTGATGGAGTTTACAAAATTTGTGTGATGATAAAGAAGTTAAGAATAGAGTCGATTAACTCAAATATGTTTACAAAACTATATGCTGAAAGAGGATGATTTTAAAAAAAGTCAAATGGTTTGAATATTTATATAAGTTTGGAATGTAAAAAATACAATGCCAAACTGATCAATCTAGTCACCTATATTTAAAGAAGACCTACATGAATAAAACATAGTCATTTTCAAGCAATTGTGTGTTAAACCTACACATGGACTATTATAAATATACTCACATGTTCTATAAAGTACTAAAAATATAGAAATATATAAATTTGATGACAAAATAAAAGCATGAAAGAAAACCTACAAGGGTTTAGTTGACATTGGGTTCACAAGAATGCATACAAAGAGAAATTATATGAGATCCAAATGGAGTCACATATTATTCACATTAAATTATTTATTTTTATTTTTTGTTGACTTATAATCAATATAAGTTGGTTCCATTTATAAAATATCAGTTGCTGAATACATTTGATAATCATGGCCATAACCAAGATGGATCCACTAGACCTAACCAAGGGAGATCTTACCACAATAACATTACTAGAGAGGGTTCCAAAGAATATAGTCAAGTAACATCATGTAATAACCCTAGCTAGGTCCTATGTTTTCATATTCATAAAGTATAATGACAATTAAAATAAAATCTAATCTACTACTCACCAAATCTTGTGGAAAAAAGTGGGTAAAAGTAAACATGTATAAGAGAATCATAATTAACCTATGCATAGGTAAAACCCTAATGCATGGAGAGAGCAATATATTCAAGATCAATTACTTATGCTACTTATATCTATTAAAATAGAGGAGTAAAGTTAGAGATACTTACGTTGAAGATGAACCCATTGAGACTCAATCTCTCCCTTGGCCAAAGGTGCTTCAATAGAGGTTGTTATGTTTTTAAGCATCACTAAGAAAGGCCAAAAAATCTAATACTTTTCCATAAGATAAGATTCTCCTTAAATTATAAACCCTAAGCTATAATTTGTCAAGTAGAATGGCAAAAGAACATATTGTAAAGAAGTGAAAATGAATAATTAAGTCCTTATCTATCTTATAAATGGTGAAAAGAATGTTTATATATGGATAAATATAAACCTAATTTTTTTTGATATTTTATTTGAAAAGGTCAACCCAATATACTCTATATTGTTAATTGCTAAAAATAATTTAGGTCTCGATCAAGGTCAGCCAAGAGCTGACCTAGATCCATAACATGATTTTATCAATTTAAATACGTGGTCAATGGGATTAATAGTGTAAATTAAACCATTAAAAATGGTTTTAGGCTTAGGAAGGGGTTAATTAAAGTGGGGAATACTTGGAGGAGTGTGAAAGAGAGGATATAAGACTTAGAAAAGTGTGTAGGAGAAGGTTGGATTGATAGCACATGGTGGTATAAGATATAACAATCCTGTAAAGAACCAATGGTTTTATCACTCCTTTCTTGATTCATATTTTAAGGCCTACACTCAGAGAGATTGAGAATTTATATGTTCCTACAATATAAAACATTAGTAATTGATAAAGTTTGAAAATATCATGTCTATAGACATTTTTCCTTGACTCTGGGGAGAATATTATTAAACATACTTTAAGTTCAGTGCAACTAGTATAACCAAGACCCATGTTTCACCATATCATCTCTATATAGAGGATATTAATGACACATTGATCACTTTTTCCAAGGCCTTGGCCTTCATATCTCATTTACTTCAATATCTTTAAATCAATTACCTTTGTGCACTTTTAAAAAACCCAAACATGATTGTTGATTAATCAATTTGTGATGAACAATAGGCACTTGTAAATTTCTCATATATGATTTTTTCAAGACCACATGTCATGTTTGGGTATGTTAAAGGGTTGATAATTAGAGGACCTAGTTCTTGGAACTTTGTGCACCTAGATTCTAATCACTTAAATTATTTTTATTTGATGGAGAGATTTTATATTAGATTATCCATGAAAATAAAACATATATCATTATATTGAACAAGGCCATAGAGGATATGATAAACAATATTAATGTCTCACATCATTAGATATATTAGTTATTTCATGGAAAAATTGAAGTTATTGTCCTTGATTATAAAGTATATGGAAATAGTTGATTATAGCACTAGAGATGTTGGATGTTCTCTTATATATATTTTGAATGAGACACTTCTATTTATGAGATTTTTTTCCTTCTTTCTCACTTTTCAAAATGATGTAAAATAAAATAAAAGGAGCATGTATCTAAATACCAGTTTTCTATAAAAGTATAACTAATGATAAATGGTTATGACATGATTTTATCAGATACTATTGGTATCGAACCTAGGAGGAGACCTGATGGATAACCTATTTTTACTAATTTAAGGTGGTTATATCCAAGAACATTGAGAGTGATAAAAATATTTAAACTATATGGATATGCTAAAAAATAATCATAAATTATATAACATACAATGAAATATAAGAAGTAAATGTGGAAAAAATAATTACACATTGTATATATGAGAGTAGAAGAAAGGTGTGACTTTGACTCATTATACATAACAGGAAAATAAAATATGCATAAAATGTATAATAAGATAATAAATGAATGTTTTTTCATAGAAAATGGATAAACATCTTGACACATGTGTAGAATACTTTATTCATTAAATGTATGGGAATATAGGGTATTGTGATCATAAAGGATTACACATCCTTGCTAATTTTCCAAATATCAATATGATCAATAAAAGATGACAATGGAAAATGCTTAGAATCTTGATGTATTAAAATATATATCATTACAAGGAATACATTATATGATATGGTTACAAAAGTGGACAGTTAAAGGAATATTTATCTTCTGCTTGAGTGATAGTTTAACTTCCTTATAGATGTGCAAGGTACACTTACAGTGACTAAATTATTGACATGATCAATAATATAAGGTAGAATGATATGACTAAACTTATAATTACATGTGGTTCAAATTATATATCACATGGATGCTAAATCATGTCTTGAGCTAGATTGGTGTGGGGTAGGCTGCAAGGTGATGTAGAAGCATGCAAGAGTGTTGTGTGTGTATGTGCTTAGTAAGAGATGTTATGAAGTTATAGATCCATGTAGATGACTATGAAACATTTGTATTAACATTTCATGAACATGCAAGAATATCATATACATTTTATGAGTTACACACATTGCTACAATGATACATTTTGGTGTTATAAAATAATACAAGGATGAAAATATTTTTATGGGTAGCATAGAGGTATTAAACCTATATAAACCACACAAGCATGGATGTAATTGTAAATTGTGAAAAATATTTCCTTAGTGACTTACACCAACCTAGGGTGAGATAATGAAGGTAAATAATGCATAAAGAAATACCACATAGATAGAATAAGCTAGTTTTCTTGGCATGATAGGACCTTTCTTAGTATGTTTCAATTATGGAATATAATATCTCTTTAGAAAGATCAGATCTAGATCTAGAGATTCATCTAAATACATCTTAATGTTGATATGGTGTGAACCTCAAGAACACTCTAAAGCCCTCTAAAATTTATTTATAAGGGTTTTAATGGTAAATTACATGAGCTATGTGGTA